>CAWUFW010013870.1:0-447269 GCA_963921515.1 Calotriton arnoldi | reverse complement strand
GTACGTTCAGTTACGTATTAGCAGAAGTTGGGACCCCCACAGTCCCCCAACGGAGAGGGCCAGCCCCAGGGGATGGGGTCCCCGGGGCAAGTAGTGGCCCAGGAGGGGGCCACGCGGCCCCCTCCCCAAAGAAGAAAAAAAAAAAAAATGGAAAGGCCGGCCCGGAGATGGGGTCCCGGGGCCTTAATGGCCTGGAGGAGGGCCACGCAGCCCCCTCCCAAGAAAAATAAAAAAGGCCATGCCCGGGGATGGGGTCCCGGGGCCAATACATGCCCAGGGAAGGGGGCGCACGCGCCCTTCCCGTGTTTTTTTATTAATTAAATTTAAAAAAGGGGTAAGGCCCTGGGGGATGGGGTCCCCAGGGCCCAAAAACAGAGAAAAAGGAAGGGGGCTACACAGCCCCTCTTCAGAGACAAAAAATAATAAAATTAAAAACGATCGGGCCCACAGGCCCCGCCCCCTTCCTTCACCACTCTGCAAACGCGCCCCTGGCGCGTTTGCAGAGGGGGAACGAATCCCCTTGAATACTGGGGGTCCCTGGGGGCCAACTAGCCCACCAGGAACCTCCAATATGCACCAGGGGCTGCGTTGCAGAGACGTGTAGAGAGGCCACACCCCTTTTACACCTCTCTGCAACGCAGCTCTGTGGCGCTTTGGAGGTATATGGTGGGCTAGTTGGACTCCGAGGACCCTCAGGATTCAAGGGGACTTAATCCCAACTTAAAACGCACCACGGGCGCGTTTGCACAGTGGTGAAGGGAGGGCGGGGCTTCAGGTGACATGTGTGCAAACAGGCCCCGTGGCGCGTTTAAGATGGGGAATTAAATCCTTCAATACTGAGGGTCCCTGGGGGCTAACTAGCCCAACAGGTACATCCAGAAAGCGCCACAGAGCTGCGTTGCAGAGAGGTGTAAAGGGTGTGGCCTCTCTACACGTCTCTGCAGCGCAGCCCCTGGCGCATATTGGAGGTTCCTGGTGGGCTGAGTTGGCCCTAGGGACCCTCAGGATTCAAGGGACTTAATCCCCAACTCAAAACGCGCCACGAGGCGCGTTGCACAGATGTCACCTCAGGCCCCGCCCCTCCCTTCACCATTGTGCAAATATTCTTCTAAAATCATCCGAAATACGAATTCCGATTTACTCACCTGTTATCAGGAGAGACCTCAGTGCTGTATCTTTCAGCCCAGTACTGGTCCTGAAAAGTAATTTTAACCGTACTTACCAGTAACTTGAATTTCCTTCCATAGGCTAACATTGACTGGTTTCACTTGGAAATTCTTCTAAGTGTGGAGTTTTGGAACTTTAAAATATTCCTCTAAAATCAGCCGAAATACGAATTCCGATTTACTCACCTGTTATCAGGAGAGACCTCAGTGCTGCATCTTTCAGCCCAGTACTGGTCCTGAAAAGTAATTTTAACCGTACTTACCGGTAACTTGAATTTCCTTCATAGGCTAACATTGACTGGTTTCACTTGGAAATTCTTCTAAGTGTGGAGTTTTGGAACTTTAAAATATTCCTCTAAAATCAGCCGAAATACGAATTCCGATTTACTCACCTGTTATCAGGAGAGACCTCAGTGCTGCATCTTTCAGCCCAGTACTGATCCTCAAAAGTAATTTTAACCGTACTTACCAGTAACTTGAATTTCCTTCCATAGGATATCATTGCCTGCTTTTGCTGAAAAAGTTTCTAAGTGTTGATTTTGAAACATACAAATATTCCTCTAAAATCAGCCGAAATACGAATTCCGATTTACTCACCTGTTATAAGGAGAGACCTCAGTGCTGTATCTTTCAGCCCAGTACTGGTCCTGAAAAGTAATTTTAACCGTACTTACCAGTAACTTGAATTTCCTTCCATAGGCTAACATTGACTGGTTTCACTTGGAAATTCTTCTAAGTGTGGAGTTTTGGAACTTTAAAATATTCCTCTAAAATCAGCCGAAATACGAATTCCGATTTACTCACCTGTTATCAGGAGAGACCTCAGTGCTGCATCTTTCAGCCCAGTACTAATCCTGAAAAGTAATTTTAACCATACTTACCAGTAACTTGAATTTCCTTCATAGGCTAACATTGACTGGTTTCACTTGGAAATTCTTCTAAGTGTTGATTTTGAAACATACAAATATTCCTCTAAAATCAGCCGAAATACGAATTCCGATTTACTCACCTGTTATAAGGAGAGACCTCAGTGCTGTATCTTTCAGCCCAGTACTGGTCCTGAAAAGTAATTTTAACCGTACTTACCAGTAACTTGAATTTCCTTCCATAGGCTAACATTGACTGGTTTCACTTGGAAATTCTTCTAAGTGTGGAGTTTTGGAACTTTAAAATATTCCTCTAAAATCAGCCGAAATACGAATTCCGATTTACTCACCTGTTATCAGGAGAGACCTCAGTGCTGCATCTTTCAGCCCAGTACTGATCCTCAAAAGTAATTTTAACCGTACTTACCAGTAACTTGAATTTCCTTCCATAGGATATCATTGCCTGCTTTTTGCTGAAAAAGTTTCTAAGTGTTGATTTTTGAAACATACAAATATTCCTCTAAAATCAGCCGAAATACGAATTCTGATTTACTCACCTGTTATCAGGAGAGACCTCAGTGCTGCATCTTTCAGCCCAGTACTGGTCCTGAAAAGTAATTTTAACCGTACTTACCGGTAACTTGAATTACCTTCATAGGCTAACATTGACTGGTTTCACTTGGAAATTCTTCTAAGTGTGGAGTTTTGAACTTTATAATATTCCTCTAAAATCAACCAAAGTACGAATACCAATTTACTCACCTGTTATCAGGAGAGAACCCAGTGCTGCATCTTTTAGCCCAGCACTGACCCTGAAAAGTAATTTTAACCGTACTTACCAGTAACTTATATTTTCTTCCATAGGAATCCATTGTCTGGTTTTCAGCAAAAAGTTTCAAAGTGTTGATTTTTACAAACTACAAATATTCCTTAAAAATCACCTGTATGACTTAAACGCATTCTTTCAACTGTTTACAGGAGATGCACCAGTGCTGGATCCAGGATCCAACACTGAGTAAGAAAAAGTAACGATAACAGTTTTTACCTGCTAAGTGAATTTCCTTCCATAGGATAACATTGGTGATTCTATGAGGAAAAGTTTCTAAGTGTCAACTTTTAAAATACAATAATATTCCTTAAAAATCACGACTGTAACCAAAACGCTTTTACTCAACTGTTTACAGGAGATGTCCCAGGACTGAATCTAGGATCCAGTCCTGTGGTTAGAAAAGTAATCCATAAAGTAACTAATTGCATTTAACTAGAAATTCACATTGAGCTGAATGTTGCATTGTGTTTGAAAATGTGTTGCCCATTGCAACAACTGTAACTACTGTACTTAAAAGTCTATTGCCTATGTGCAAAGTATTTAAACTAAAGTAATTCATTCTGAGAAAGTATTTTTGTAATGTAATGTATAATGTAATTACAATGTAATTTAAAAAATAAAATATGTAAAAAAATTGTTTCTAAAAATGTAGTAAATCAGTATGAAAAAAATTAATATAACAATTAATACATTTAAAAATTGTCATTTACAAAACCTTTGAAATTCACTGAAAAAACCGTAGGTATCAGGCACGTTATAGTTAGAAATTAGCATTTAAAAACCTTTGAAATTCACTGAAAAAACCATAGGTTTCAGACACGTTATAGTTACAAATTAGCATTTAAAAAACCTTTGAAATTCACTGAAAAACCATAGGTTTTAGGGACAGTTATAGTTACTTGGACATTGCACTCGTACAAAACCCGTGAAATTCCCCGTTATAGTTAGTTCAGCTAACTATAACTCGCGCCCCGCAATGCACTGCTGATGACGTCACATATTACATCACTCATCACATGGTCAGTGACATCACTGATGACATCACTGATGACATCTCAAATGACATCACTGATGACATCATCCACGTGATAATCTGATGCACCTCCTCACACCCTAATATAATCTTTGATACACCCACTCTAAATTACAGACTGCCATTCGCAAAACCATAGACACTCCAACACCAATAACTACATACCCACTCACTGATTCTTAGGTCTACACACACACATCCACTCACTCACCCGTACAGTCACTCATACTTACGGTCACTCAGTACAGGACTATCATATGCACTCTTACTCCTATATAGACACTCAAACAACGCCACTCATCCATAGAGATACTCAGACACCTAGTCAGTCATGCAAATAATTAAACACACTGCCATTTACTCACCTATACAGTTATACACACACCAGCTCACTTACTCATACAAATAGTAGCACATTGTTACGCTCTTATACAATCACTGATACAAGCACACACTCACCCATATAGCCACTCTCACAATCACACACTCTCACTTATAGCCATTTATATACTCCAACACACATATATACTGCCTTTCACATATGTAGTTACTCACACATGTACCACTGGGACATACATTCACTCACTAACACACTCTTACACACACTTACCCACCCATACAGTCTATCACAGATGCACTCTTGAAACCATCCACCCAGTGAATCACCCACTCACACATCTATGCACAGAGTTGCACACACCCTCCCACACAAACACTCAGGCACCCATACAGATACTCAGACAAGCATTCAATAACTCATATAGACACTCATTTAGCTATTCACAAACACATGCAGCCACTTACACAGCAACAGACAGACGGATACAGACATTCACCCAGTTTAGTCACTAACCCATGCATTCAGTAAGATACGTTAAATCACTCACTTATAGAGTCAGTCACGCACCTACTAAATCATCCATACAGACACTTACACACCCACTCATTCTTCAATACGTCTTTTCCTATATATATTAAAAATATTTAAACTTTACAGAAACACACAGTCACTGGATGATGTCATCAGTGATGTCATTTGAGATGTCATCAGTGATGTCATCAGTGATGTCACTGACCATGTCATGAGTGATGTAATATGTGACGTCATCAGCAGTGCATTGCGAGGCGCGAGTTATAGTTAGCTGAACTAACTATAACGGGGGAATTTCACGGGTTTTGTACGAGTGCAATGTCCAAGTAACTATAACTGTCCCTAAAACCTATGGTTTTTCAGTGAATTTCAAAGGTTTTTAAATGCTAATTTGTAACTATAACGTGTCTGAAACCTATGGTTTTTCAGTGAATATATATATATATATATATATATATATAAATGTATCCATCAAAAAAGGTTACCCTTGTAGAAGAGCCTCCAGGTAGGTAGTAGTGGCACTTTTCTTTAATAGGAAACAGCAGAGCACAAAAAGCAAACGTGCTTTAAAAGTCAAATGGCAACCTCTGCCAAACGCGTTTCAGGTTTCCCTTTCGTCAGTGGCTGATGGTGCTGCAATACTCCAGGTGGCTCGTGCAACTAATTTATCACTGATGAACCTCCCCCAGTGGGCGTAGCCGTTACTACAGCATTCTGGTTCACGTAGTTGCACAATGTGTATTGCTCAAGTGAGTTGTTCCCCAGAGTCCGTTAAATGTTAATACATAATCCCAAGTGGGTAAAAAACAAACGTCTCGTTTGGGCGCTGCTTCTTTTATGGATCCTATTAGGCTAAACCTCCCGCTTTCCTGATGACCTCTCACCCGAAGCCATCGCGGGTCCGCTCCAGCAGAGTGGCTTCTTCCGCGACTGGGCCAGCCGCTCACTATCCATCAAAAAAGGTTACCCTTGTAGAAGAGCCTCCAGGTAGGTAGTAGTATATATAAATGTATATATATACATATATATATATATATATATATATATATATATATATATATATATATCATTTGTGGGTGCCCACCCGCGGCACCCACATCTTTTTTCTTAAGTTTGAGGCTGCAGGGGGAGTCGCTAAGGCCCCTGCGGCCCTGCTGACTCCCCAGCTGACACCCATTGTGGGTGCCGGTGGGAGACAGCATTTTCTTTTATCAGTGGGTGCCCCCACGCCCACCAGGGGCATCCACAACATGGTATTCATTGGGAGCCATAGAGAGGAGACCCAGGGCCCCTGCAAGCTCCCCTGCTGGGGGTCAGCCACCTAGATTATTGGTGGGTTCCCCGGTGCCCCCCCCGGAACACCCATAATGTCTCCATCTTGGGGGGTAGTGGGGGAAGCCTCAAGGCTCCATTACTTTGCGTCTGCTTAGGTGGAGCAGCTTTTTTCTCTTCTCCCTCCCGGGCCAGAGCAAAGTTGTATTCCCTGCCCAGGAGAGTGCGAGCACAGTATGCACACATTCTCCCAGACAGGGAACTACAGTTTCCTGGAGGATTGGTCCCCAGGACACTGCCTGACCAGACTTTGGAGGATGGGGGTCCCCTGAGTCAGTCACAGTTTGGGGAGAGGGGGCCTGATGTCCCCTCCTCAAATAACAAGTATCTCCTGGAGAAGGGGTCCCCACAGCCCTACTGTGGCTTGGGGAGGGGGACTGCATGCTCCTCCCCTTATTTTTAAGTACGGCCCCATGGATGGGGTCCCTAGGGCCTCTTGGGGGTTCAGGGAGGAGGGCTACATGCTCCCCTCCCATTGAAAAGAGTACAGCCCTGTAAAAGGCTTGGGAAGGGGGTCACACGCCCCCCACCCTAAAAGGTGTACCTGTACCGCCATGTGTGCCCTAGCGCACCCTGGGATTTTTTTTTATAAATGGTGGGAGACTTCAATTTTGTTTTAGCAGTCCTGTGGATCCTCTGCAGATTTGCGGGCACCTTTATTTGCCCGAGGAGGATCCCTAAGCCTAGGGTAGCAGGGTATCGCTATCCTGCCCCCATGTGTATTTTTTTACTTTTTCTCCATGACAGGTGACTGAGTCCCCGAGTCATAACTCATTAGATGGCTCCTGCCACATCTTTCCTGGTGTGGTGGAAGCGAATGAGATCTTATCTAGACATCTGTAGGCTCTGCGGATCCTTTGCGGTTAGAAATATCTGTAGATTTTGAGCCTTAATTTCTCAAAAACTACTGAACGGAATTAAACCAAATCACAAAAAGCACGCTTTCTGGACCAAGATGTAGCTTTCTGCCAAATTTTGTGTGATTCCTTTGAGCCGTTTTGGCTGTAGCTGTGTCTAATTTTCCTATGGAAAATTGCATGGGGAAAACATGTTTTGGGACCCCCTCTTTTTTGCGGCCCTTGCTTGATTGTTCACCCCAAAGTTTCCAGTTTCCAGAGTAAGGGTGCCTTAAGTACACACTGTCCTTGGGCCCCGCCCCCTCCAGAAAGTGCATGGTGGACTTTGGTGTCACCTAGCACTCCTCGCCCTCTTTCAGAGAACAGTTAGCGTGCATAGATCGTATATTTTATTAACTATCTGTTCTTCAACACAAACAAATGCAATATTGGAAAGTCAACCTGTTTAAATCGAGGAAAGCCCTTTGATCTTCCTCAATTGAGACAGTGTTAAGTCTTTTGTCATGCTCTATGCAAGGCTTCAGTGTCTTGCTTGGTGTAAAGAGACAACATTTTTGGGGTGAACATTGCGTTCTATTAATAAGCTTATAGACAGACGGACATATAGGTAGATGGACATATAGGAAGATGGACATATAGGCAGGTAGACACTTGCTTACATGATATACGTTGTTCATGATGTTGCTGGATACTTCATTCCCAGGAACGCTGGAGTGGGAAAGATTGGAGTTTGTCAGCCAGAAGCTTGGGAGCAGGTTGGTTCCTTTAGATCCTTCCTGACTGATAGCAGGTAAGAGGTTTAGATTGATCATTTATTTATTGGACGACTGCCTGTTCAGTGCCCCATATGAGAGAAGGTAAGGGCATGTTGCAATTACTACGGTGTCAAAATAAGCATGTCAAGAGACAAAGGGCCATATGTAGGTAATCTGGAAATACCGATTCCTAATTACCGAATTTTACCGAATCGGTATTTAGCAATCGGTATTCCCGATGTACGTAATAATTCGGTAAATAATACCAAATCGGTAAAAATCGGTAAATATTTACCGAATCCACAATACCGATCGGTTTTCCGATTCGGTATTTACCGAATCGGTAAATACCGAATCGGTAAATACCAAATCGGAAAAAGCGATCGGTAATTCAAAAACAGCAATTGAGGAATCAGCCAATCCTGTGCAACCACCACCCCTCCCAACCAGGAAGTGGCCACACCCAGGCAGGTGCACACAAGCAGAACCTTCTGGAGAGGCTGGGAGTGCAGAGGAGAGCAACAGAGCCACTGCCTGAACCTTGTCTGCAAATCTTGCACAATGGACAGCCAGGACACAGAAAGAGAAGGAGGGGAAAGGAAGAGGAAACTGAAATTCAGTCAGAGGGAACTGCAGGTCCTTGTGGAGGAGGTAGTGAAGCAGCACACAAAGCTGTTTGGAAAGCAGTCCCTGCAAGTTGCAGAGTCAGTAAAAGGAACATCTGGCTTGAAATCCAGTCCCAGGTGAATGCCATTGGAGTGACTCCCGGGACATTGATGTGCTCAAGAAGCGGTGGTATGACATCAGGATCATCACCAAGAGGAAGATGGCTGATCTTAATAAACAAGCCAGGCTGACAGGAGGAGGAAGGAACAGGGCACCTGCCCTGACTGAACTTGGAGCGGCTCGTGGAGTCCACGATAGAGCCAGAAAGTGTCTGTGGGATCGGGGATGCAGACAGCTCTGCCAGGGCTGCTTCCAAACAAGGTGAGAAGCATGCACAGCATTGTGCCCCCCTTCCCTATCCAAAATCCCCAATTGGGCTATGTGAATCCCACTCCAGTACAGATTTTTGTTCAAACCAGCAAAGCATTATGGGAGATGTAGTCAGTGAAACCCCTATCATGACAGGAATCGCACTGAACAACAAGGCATGTGACACACATCAGCGATAAGCAGGCAGAAGACAATGAGATAGTGTGGCAGAAATGTATATTTATTCTTGCAATGCAGGGCTGCAGGTACACTGAGCTGATGTACAATTTCTGTCCACAGGCGAGACATCGCGCAGGACTGCTCAGGACAAGGGAGAGAGGGCACCCCGGAAGGACATCACAGAGAAGGCCAGTACGAGTGCAGGGCACACAACACCACCACAGCCAGCCTCACCACCACAGCCAGCCTCACCACCACAGCCAGCCTCACCACCACAGCCAGCCTCGCCACCACAGCTAGCCTCGCCACCACAGCTAGCCTCGCCACTACTGCTAGCCTCGCCAGCATCAACACCACCTGCAGTGCTTAGACCTAGGAGGCGTGCTGTTGCCAGACTGCTGGAGTTTGAGTCCTCCTCAGAAGACTCGAGGGGGAAACATCTACTGTGCCACTGGATGGTAGCAATGCTGGTTTGCCGTCCACTTCTGAGGGAGCACACACAGGTGCCAGACGCCGCCGCAGGGCTCGTGCGAGCAGTCCACCTCCACAGGGTGAGAGCCATGGTGTCTTCGGAGGGCTGGAGGCAACCATGGTGAAGGTGCAGCGCCTACAAGGCAAGGCAATTCAGTCAGTCCAGCGACAAATGAGGCGCCTCAATGACAACATGACCAACATTGACAAGGGCATAAGCTCAATGGCTGAGGGCATGAAGGAGATGGCTGCGGGCATGCGGGACATGTCCCAGTCTGTGATGCTGCTGTGCAGCAAAATGGATGAGGACAGAGTGACACGGCGCAGGGAGAGGCAGAAAACGGAGCACTATACGAGGGCAGTGAACCGCCTAGCAACTGCCACTTCTCTGCTCTGCAGGCGCTCCGTGGCCATGCAGGAGGGGCTGGCGCACTGCAGCACTGATGTCTCTAGGGGCTGGTAAAGGTGACCACTGCTCTTGAAGTGCTGCTTACAAGTCAGTCTGCCACTACTGGTGCTGTGGAAGTTGGGGACAGCGAGGACACGACCAGTCGGAGCAGCATTACCCCCTGTAACAGACACCCGGAGGAGCAGCAGACGGCATGGGGCTGCCACTGGTTCCACTGCCAGCGAGGACAGTCAGTTAATGGCATCCAGTACTGTTGTGCGTGGCGCAGGCGCTGATGCAGCCCACACTTTCAGGACAGTATTGGGTGAAGTAACCCATGACTTCCTACTATGGATGTCACTAATTGGAATGCCAAGTTTGGCCGTTTGTGTGGCGTGAGTGCCCAGAAATTAAAACTACGTCATTACATTCAACAACTGGCTGTGTCTCCTTACTTACTTAAAAATAGTTGCATGTGATCTCTGCCCGTCTCTGTCTCCCATCTGTTGCTGGTGGCACTCCTGCTGCGTTGGGCTCTGGCTGTGCTAATTCATCATCATTGTCCTCAAAATCAGTTAATTCCACTTCTGTACCTTTCTTTGTGGCAAGGTTGTGCAGCATTGCACAAGTTGCAATGATTTTGCAGCAGATGATGGGTGTGTACCCACGTGCGCCTCCGCTTTTGTGGAGGCAGCGGAACCTGCTTTTCAATAGTCCAAACGTGCGCTCCACAAAGTTGCGTGTTGATTTGTGTGCCACATTGTATCGTCTCTCACTCAGGGTTGATGGGTTTAGGTAGGGAGTGAGGATAAATGACCGCACGGCATATGCACTATCGCCTAGGTGAGGAAGAGAGTGCCATTAGTCACATACACCAATACACATTCATCTGCAGTCAGTATGAGTGAGTGTCACAGTGATTTACCTAGCAGGTATCCTTCTCCAAAGTCTCCCGCAGCCAGGCGTGTGTAGATCCCACTGTTCTGGAAGATGTATGAGTCGTGGGTGCTCCCAGGAAATTTGGCCACGATGTCAGTGATTATGTTGGCAGCATCGCAGATTACCTGCACATTTATGGAGTGGGTGGACTTTCTGTTCCTGTAGATATACTCAGTGGCTGCTGGTGGGCAGATTGGAATGTGTGTGCCATCAATACAGCCTATGACATGCAGGAACTGTGCCATCTGGTAAAAGTCTGTCTTGGTTTTCAGCAGTTCCGCCTGTGTGTTTGGGAAGCTAATGTAGTGATGCATTCTCTGCATCATGGCATCCAGGAACTTTCTGAAGAAACGGGACAGGAAACTCTGAGACACCCCGCCTACCGCAGCTATCACCCCCTGGTAACTGCCAGATGCGAGTAGATGTAGGCTACAGAGCACCTGCACATGTGGTGGTATGGCGTGCGCCCTTGGTGTTGGGTGCTCCAGGGTGGGTGCAAGTCCCTTATCAAGTCCAGGATGGTGTGGGGTGTAGCCTGTACCTTTCATGGATCTCAGCCTCAGTCTGTTGGAAGAGTGTGATGCGCTGTCTGTAAATGCGCTCCTCCCGCCTCCAGATCCTCACTCCTGCTGCCTGTAGACGTAGCCGCCTTGCAATCAAATAGAAAGCCGCCATAGTGATCACACTGTTGCATTTTGGGATTGCTTATATACGCTGTAGATGATTACCACCTGCTTTCAGTCAGTGTTAATTACCGACTCTTAAATACCGAATTTCAGGTAATTCGGTATTACCAAATTTACCTACATCTCTTTTTTCGTTTTTACCGTTTCTTATTTACCGATTCGGTAAATAAGGAATCGGTAAGTCCGAATCGGTAATTTTGAATTCGGTAATGATGAATCGGTATTTACCGATTCATAATTACCGAATCCTTCTTTTTAGCCTCCTATATCTCAATTGCCTAAATACCGGTCGGTAACGGGAGATTTACCGAATTTCGGCCGTTACCGACCGGTATTTAGCTACCTACATATGGCCCAAAGTGTTGCATATAGTCGCTGCCTCCCTTACATCTCCTTCCCATAGCACAGATGTTTTTTGAGACCTTCATCCATGCACTAACTTAGCTTTCTGTTTCTCATGAAGAGGAATTCCCGCTGGCAGCACTTCCGGCCAGTGCTCTATCTCTGCCATACATACCGAGGGACCAGAAGGTCTCTTCCAGCACTCACACTGACTCCACCATTGCACATTCTGCTGCACCCCAGGCCATCCTGCATCTGGTCCAATGCGCCCTGCATTGTCCCTGTGTCTATATGCAGTTGGCAGGTCTCCGTTCATGTCCACTGAAGGCTACTGACATGAAATGGTCCATCGGTGTGTTTATCCAGGGTGGTTCCCTTGATGCTTAAAATCCTCCACGTTCCGACAAAGTGTGCCACCCCATTTATGCTATGCTGTTCACCACTCTTCTCTAAGTGAATCTAGAGACAATGGACTACTTTTGAAACCTCCATGATTTTTTTTAGGTGCTACTTTTATGGACCTAGTGTCATGGTCAGTATTTTATTTGTAGGTTTACATCCTGCTCTACGATTAAATGCATCTTTCTAATACCTAAAAACATAAACAAAAACCTGCAACCATGCAAACAGGGCGTGCCATAGAGCCGAAGCTCAAACATGATTTGGAACTCACAACACACCCACGCAGTTGTCTCCGAGAGTGAACAAAACATTTTTGAGTAACTGCAAATGTTGTCACTCTGGGGGTGGGACAGAGTCCCCGCCCGTTACCTTTTTTTCAACAGTCCTCACCACGAATCCACACTGGTACGTCAAACAGATCCATAATAATCAGACAGAAAAAGTAGTTGCAGTGTAGAGTGCAGACAAAAATAGACTACAACCATGCTGTTGATAGAAAAGCACCGTTACATGGGTGAAGCACTGCACATCAAAGTTTTTGTAAACTTAAATTCAACTCTGGTGTGCAAAAAAATGCAAGGACAAATCCAGATTTTCCAAGTTATTTCATGTAGGAAACCTATAATTTTAGTAAAGACACAGATGTGAGTAATATGCCTCTTGTTCTTGCTTTATTTGGAAACAGCAGCTTGAGAGACACTGAAATAGACAAAGGACTGCAAAATATCCTCAACAAAATTGAAAGGCTACACTGCCCAGCAACCATGGGCATGAGGACTATATCAGATAACACAGGTGAACAGTCAGCCCCATAAAAAGATCATAGCACATAAATTCCTCCTCTTTCTTAGTGTGGTGCAGCTTAGTTCATGTTGTGAAAAACCGGAAACAATACGAAGAAGAAGCAAGTGTATATAAGAAAGGTCACAAATAATTCACCTACTTGCGCAGAATAATCAGGGCTTTATAACAAGACTGGAGACCCATATTATTCCATTTCAAATCATTTGCAATCGATGCATGTAGCACAGGTTCCTAGTAGAATATTTTAAATGTCGTAGCCGAAGACCAATCAGCCGCTCTCAGAGTGTCCCCCAATCACAAACCAAATTAGAAAGTTTATGAAGTCATGGCATCCCTAGAGAAATGAGCCCTGAATACTGAAATTTCTATTCCAGCCTGTTATATGGACTATCTGACCTACCTGAATAGGGTTGCAGAATAGACAGGTAAATTTAGTTTCTTGGAAAAAATGAACAGTTATGCTGAGAGCTGGAGTATGATCCTCATATTTTTTTTAAAGCAATGAACTACACAAAGTTTTGGATGATTGTAAGGAAACAGACTTTTTGTAGGTTTCGACCCACTTTTTGCCCCCATTTGGACTACTAGCTGCTGGTTTTTCGACTTTGAGATTGCACTGAGGCCTGCTGTCCAGACCTCAGTGCCAGTGTTCTTACCCATTGCAAAAGGTATGTCGAATTGGATGTCCCCAATTGACAAGTGCTGACTTACTTATAAGTTCCTAGTATATGGTATCTAGGGTACCAAGGGCATGTAAGGCAGAGTGTCTACCCAGGGCTGCAGCCCTGTTTGTGCCAGCCTGTGTGTGACAAAGTACAAAATGGCTCCCAGCCTTCCATTGCAGACTGGAAAGGCAGTGCTTGCACTTCAAGTTCGACTTTGCCATTACCATTAATGGCAAAGCCACCCCTTCCCCTAATGGTATATGTAAGACTCCCCTAAGGAAGGCCATTAGAGCCCTATAGCACAGATCTGTATATTGTTAAGATAGACATATAGGTTTATATATGTATTAACTGCAAAACCCCTAAAACTTGTTGTTTTGCTGAGGAAAGTTAGTAGCCCCATTGGCTAACACAGGGTTACAGGATGGCATCCCAGCCTGGCTAATTTCTGAATGGGACTACCTAACTGGGTACTTTGAGGCATCAAACTAATCATGACATTAAATCCGGCTTGATGCCCAAGTCCAGATTTATGCAAAAAAAAAATTGATGGACAGAATGCTGATCAATGTCAAACATTCACCCCAGTACAGAGATCTGGGCCTAAATCCATCGTTTTTTTGCTCCCCATGCCATTCCAGTTTAGACCCAGCCTTATGTAAATCAGTCTTGACCCTGTTCCCCATGGGAAAAGTCCAGCCCGAACTGCCAGGCCAGGTCCTCCCTGGACCAGAAACAAGCATCCTGGGACCGATCTCGGGGCATCACCCCTCATCAGCCATGCTAGCTTGACTCCATGGGCATTTAGAGAACAGGACCCACATCTGGGCATACCCGTACCACTCGGGTGACAAATGCAAAAAGAACAATTGATGGACAGAATGCTGATCAATGTCAAACATTCACCTCAGTACAGAGATCTGGGCCTAAATCCATCGTTTTTTTGCTCCCCATGCCATTCCAGTTTAGACCCAGCCATATGCAAATCAGTCTTGACCCTGTTCCCCATGAGAACAGTCCAGCCCAAACTGCCAGGCCAGGTCCTCCCTGGACCGGAAACAAGCATCCTGGGACCAGTTTCGGGGCTTCACCCCGCTTCAGCCAGGCTAGCTTGACTTCAGTGGCATGGAGAGCACGGGACCCACGTCTGGGCATACACTTCCCACTCGGGGTGACAAATGCAAAAAGAACAATTGATTGACAGAATGCTGATCAATGTCAAACATTCACCCCAGTACAGAGATCTGGGCATAAATTCATTGTTTTTTTGCTCCCTATGCCCCAGTACAGATTTATGCCACTTTTAAACTTAAGCAATGTTTAGAAAGTTGCCAATCTGTGCCCCAGCTTGTCCAATGGCCTCACAAAGGCCCTGACACTCAGACAGATTTCTGCCCACCTGGGGGAACGTGTGAATGACTCCCAGACTCAGGAACAAAGGCAGTTGCTGTAGAGTGAGGTATGACCTCCTCTTCCAGGAAGGCTGCATAGGGTGTTAACCCAAAAGGCGAGCTTCAATGGGGAAGCCGCCTTTGAAAGGCCGCCTCTGACAACACGTGCGAGCAGAATGCCTTTTGTTCCTGTAGACAATATGGAGACAGGGAGAGAGATGGAAAACCTGTTCCCAAACTGGTTTTACCATGGGCGTGTAGCCCTTAGGTAGAAGAAGCATCCTCCGGAGCAGCAGTGGTGGATGCAAGGTATCTGTGCGAGGGTGAGGTGTGCGGAGAGGAAGTTCCTGGGAGGTCACCAAAAATTCAGGCAGTGGTTCATGTAGGTGGGTCCTTGGTCATGGAGGGCTTTGTAGGCGTGGGTCAGAAGTTTGAAATGGTATCTCTTCTGGACAGGGAGCCAGTGGAGGTCCTCCAGGTGCTGGGTGATGTGTCTGTTCTTGGGAAGGTTGAGGATCAGTCTGGCAGCTGCATTCTGGAATGCCTGGTGTCTTTTCATGAGTTCGGTGGTGGTGCCTACATAGAGTGCGTTGCCGTATTCCAGCCGGCTGGTGATGAGGGCCTGCGTCACCATTTGCCTGGTGCTGATGGGGAGCCACATGAAGACTTTGCGGAACATGTAGAAGCAGGCTGAGGAGACGGCATTGACCTGATGTTTCATGGAGAGTTCACTGTCCAGGATGATGCCGAGGTTGCAGGCATGGTCTTTCGGGGTGAGGGTGGGTCTAAGTTTCTATAGTCACCAGGAGTCATTGCAGAGGGCAGAGTGTCTGCAGAAGATCAGAACTTCAGTTTTGTCCGTATTGAGCTTCAGGCAGTTGTTCTTCATCCAGGCTGAGACGTGCCTCATACCGTTGTGAAAGTTGGTCTTTGTTGAGGTGGGGTCTGCTGAGAGTGAGAGGACGAGCTGGGTATCATCGCTGTAGAAGATGCTGTTGATGTCGTGCAATCTGATGATGTCTGTGAGTGGTGTCATGTAGATGTTGAAGAGGGTTGTACTGAGGGATGAGCCTTGGGGGACACCACAGGTGGTGTGCTTGGGTTGCGAGGTGAAGGGAGAGAGGCAGACTCTCTGGGTGTGCCCCATGAGAAAGGATGCCATCCATCTGAGCATGTCTTCTGTGATTCCAATCTGGCAATGTCAATCGATGAGTTTGTGGTGGTAGGCGGTGTCAAAGGCTGTGGAGAAGTCGAGCAGGATCAGGGTGGCTGATTCTCTTCTGTCGAGTAGGGTGTGGATGTCGTCTGACACGGTGATCAGGGCTGTCTTGGTGCTGTGGTTGGTTCTGAAACCTGATTAGGAAGGGTCCAGCAGGCTGTTTCTCTCCAGGTGTTCAGTGAGTTGGAGGTTGATGGCCTTCTCCAGGATTTTGGTGGGGAATGGGAGCAGTGAGATGAGGCGGTAGTTCTGGGATCCACTGGGGTCTGCAGAGGTTCCTTGAGTAGGGGTCTTACCTCTGTATGTTTCCAGGTATTGGGAAAGTTGGCTGTGGTTATGGAGGGGTGGAGGATGGTGTTGAGCTGGTGGCTGATCCCTTCTCTTGTGAGGTCGAAAAGTCAGTGGAGGCATGGGTCAGTGTGTGCTCCTGAAATTGGACTGTGTCTGTGGCTCCTGGCTTGGGGAATAGTTGATTTGGGGCCCCAGATCAGGGCAGTGACTCCAAGGGTCAGTCGGCTGGCACAGTAGAAAAGCACCAGGGATATCAAAGCTGAGGAAGCCAAAACCAGTTAGAGCAGTAGCCACTCCTGAGGGATTGCCAGTGGTCGCCTCCGGGCATGCCAAGAGACAAAATGGAGATAGCTAAAATTGCACCCATGTCTGCTGAACCCGGGAGTGCTATCAGAGAGCAGATTTGTCATCCAACAGGGACACCAGCCCCAACCAAGGATATCTGCTGAGACCACTGTGTCGCGAGAGCAGAAATCCCACCGCAGCTGGCCTTCCATTGTCGCAGAGAGGATGTTGTGGGATCCCAAGTGCCATGGTCAAAGTCACCTCAGCTCACCCGTGGACCGAGGGATCAACCACACTTCCCCCCCAGTTTGAAAGTAAGTTCTGGACTGGATCTGAGACAAACCCTATGTGACAACCTTCAACTGTTTGTATTATCCAGGGATCTGTTGAAATAGTAAGCCAGATTGTTAGAAAAAAACGTTATTTGTCCCCCTATGCCCAAAGGGGTATGCCACACAATGACATCTGATTTTGATACTTTTGACTATCAATGTATATGGGTCTGGAAACTGAGGGCCTGATTCACAGAACTAACTTACGTCAAAAACGTAAAGTTAGTACTTTTTGGTATTCACAGAATACACTTACTCATTTTGGTATTCACAGAATGAACTTACTCATTTCGGTATTCACAGAAGTTAGTAGTCTTAACTTTAGGACTCCTAAATGCCTTCTGTGAATACCGAAAGTCTTAAAGTTAGGATTTTTCTCAGTTTAGGAGTAGTAAAGTTAGGACTCCAAACTTTAGGACTCCTAAATGCCTTCTGTGAATACCGAAAGTCTTAAAGTTAGGATTTTTCTCAGTTTAGGGTAGTAAAGTTAGAACTTTAAGACTTTCGGTATTCACAGAAGGCATTTAGGAGTCCTAAAGTTAGGACTACTAACTTCTGTGAACACCGAAATGAGTAAGTTCATTCTGTGAATACCAAAATGAGTAAGTGTATTCTGTGAATACCAAAAGTACTAACTTTACGTTTTGACGTAAGTTAGTTCTGTGAATCAGGCCCTGAATGTCAGTCAGACCCTGAAAGGGATGGAAAATCCCAACTTATTTCTGCGACCACATTTGACACTCATATGAGCATATGTAGAAGCTGCACCCATAGAACTGTTATTAGATTTCTGTGCTATTTTTCCAGTAATGGAAGCCATTGATTTGATTGGGAAAGAAACAACATATTCATAAGAAGAATCCTCAGTGCCTTCACCAGGCAATGTTTTTACCTGCTACTGCCAGGCTGGATCTGAGCGAGAATAATTTCTTCAACATTTTTACCAGTGCCTTGAACCATAAATAACATGAAGGTTGCCTTAACATTTTTAATTGAATCAGCATCTCCTCACTTTCATTAATGTCTGGTTCTCTTTTGAGACATTTTCGCAAAAAACAATTAATATACTCCCAGCAATGTAAGAACAATAGAAATATGTAACAAATTAAATAAAAAATTCTAAAGAAATAATTTCACAAAAATAGACAAATTAGTTTGTTGCACACTGTGGGACACTGGTGACGCAAAGTCACCCTCATTTATTTTTACCTAATAATATGTTAACCTGTAACATACTCAACCATTGCATATATGTGTACACACATTATTTTACACTTTGGTTTAGAGAAACAAATGATTTACATGATCTTGTTTTATTGCAGTTAGGATGTGCATTTCAAAGTTGACATGAGTGGGCCTAGGCACCTCACTTTATGTTGAAATAAATTCTGTATTTCACAAGCCCCAAGCCTAGAAAGGAGCAGAAGCAAAAGCCAGATTGACCAAGGCTTAAACCACAGACGCTAAGCCTAGAAGGGACTACAGGAGGAAGCCAGAGCAGCGAAAGTCCAATCCTCAAACTCTGAAGACAGAGAAGCGTACAGCAAACGGAGTGGCAAAACCAAAGCAGTCAGAGCTCATCTCTAAGCCCAATAAGGGCAGAAAAGGAGCCTGCATGGTTAGGTTTGAACTCACACAAACTTGGAAACATGGAGTATAAGAGGAACCAGAACTTTCTATATCATTGACTCTGACATTATTCAGCCATGCCTGAGGTAAGAGAGGACCCAGTGTCCAATGGCAACACAGACTAAATCTGAAGGAAAATTTAACCTAACCAGGCCATCATCCAAACCAGAAACTCCAGAAAGACACCAATCTCCCTACACTTCTAGGGACAAAGAGGACAATCTAGCAAAATGTCAGACTTCTGGACCACTGAAGCTTAGGGCATAGGATCCGGGAAACAATTACACAACTAAAGACAACCTACAAAGAAGGGAAGGCTAAACCTTTGGCACCGCACTTCCTGCCCCTATCGTCCCAACCCACAAAACAGTCCTTACTGGCACCGCTACCTTAGAAACGGAAAGATCAACTCTCAAGACCATGATGACCTAGGCTTGGGTGAACCATCTGGAGCCAGCCAATTTTATACCCATTGAAGTGGAGAAAAGTCAAACGATAAGCCCGGGAATCCATATAGAAACCCTATGCCCACTACGAAGTATATAAGACCCATTGGCCTGGCCACCAGTTAAGAATACACAGGAACAGTCCCACCAATATGGGAACAAGACCTGAAGTCAACCTGCAGTTCCCTGCCAAGCAGGGGGCAAGAGAGAGGACTGAGAACATACCACCATCCTGAACAATGGGGGAGCTCAGTTGAGCAGGCCGGGAACAGTGAAAATCGGTTAATACATAGATGAATGAGAACCAAACCCTTTTTTAATTAGGTGGGACATTGAACACGAAAGATTCAGAGATGTGAGGTACCTACCCCAACTCTAACCACAGCAGGGAGTTAGGAAAAGACAGGTCAATCATAACCAAGGCATTAAAGAGGATAAAATAAAAACAGCTCATAATAAAGAAAGGAAAAGGGTCAAACATAAGTCACCAAGGGAAAACAAAGACAATGCCTAGAACCAACAGAACCATGACCAGCATAGCACAAATCCAGTGAAGAATATGGAATCCACTAAACAACCCCTAACACTTCAAAACAAGCATTGTAGGGAAAAAGAACTTGAGAGTTACACAACTTGGGAGCTACGCCAGAAGACCACGAAACTGGAAAGGGCACATAAAGCAGTACAAGACTATAGGGTATGCATAAGGTAATCCAGAGACAAGAGGGACAAATGGGGTGCCCAACAGGAACCACAGAGACCTCAGGCCTCAAGGGTTGCAAGAGTACATGGGGAGACACCTGGCACCTGCTTAAAGTATTCATTGTAAGCAGGGTCGTCTATCCGAGTACTTTGATCTACGATACACAGCATTCCAAGCCAAAATTCCATGTGGATACTGACAAGGCCAGCAATGTTCAATGTTTAAGACCAGACAAATGCAATCCAGGAGGTATGAACACAACCTATGGGACTAACCGATTTACTTTAAAAGAGACTCTGCATAGAGTACAGCCTGTAGTCTTAGTCACCTACAATAGGTGGTAATATTATCCCAATTTCAAATTCTCATTCATCATCCTCAGGAGGATGAAAGGCTGGGGGGCACCTTCCTGGATTAGAGCCAGTTACTCTCTAGATACACATTGATTTGTTCAGTGACTACCTCAGTCCCTTGAACTGCCTCACTGATCATAACATCTAAAATGAAAGATCAGCAAGGTACAGAACAGCCAACTAAAAGGTAGCCAGACCCTTATATAATGTCATTATGGGTCAAGGGACGGGTGATGTCACTTCTGCACACTACAGGGTCTGACTCCTGCCCAAGCACATCATGGCTAGATTCTTCTTGGACTCTTCTTATGAGGCATTCCTTTTAAATCAAGATTGCCCCCTCCCTTGAACTAGGGACCTCCAGTCCTCCAGTTCATTCTTATCTTAGGCATTCTGAATTATTGGTCCCGATAATGACCCTGCATTCTCAGTGGATCAAAACATCATTGATTTAACACATATGAACCTCTCTTTAATTAATCCATAAATTGCATATTTTTCTGCAGTACAACCCAAGATGCTTTGTGTTTGGTCATATGGTTTCTACAGTTATTCACACTTGTGAGGTTCGATATTTGCTATGTGAATAACATGAGCACTGAGCACTTCAAAATACACGAACAATTCTATGTGTCATACGTTCCTGCATATAGTACATCGTTCCCAATGATAAATTCTCCTTGCGGGATATTTCACTATAATTGATACAGGCTGTAGCCTCCCTCCGGTAGATTGGCTGCAGTCGCATAGAATTGTTCATGTATTTTGAAAGCCCTGAAGAAGCAAATGTTTTTTGCGAAACACGTGTTGGCTTGGCTGTATTTCCTTATATCTGTTAAAGAAGAATTTTGTATCAAGGCTTGACTGCATTTCCTTGTATCTGTTGAAGAAGAATTTTATATCATGTTGACGAATGAACACAATGAAGATGAACTCTGTGAACATGCAAGCAACAAATTTGAACAATAAATATGTTCAATGAACAACTTCAGTAGAAATTTTTATTTTTCTCAGTGCATGATTCAATTTATGATATTCCCTGGAAGGAAAACAGGGAACTGAGAAGTAGCGCTGGGCAATTTTTCTCTTTTTTCCCTTGTTTAAATCAATATATCTATGTGTAGTGTCTCATAGTATCCTGATATAAGCTGTGTTTTGAAATATTATGACATTTACAGTTGTTTGATTAATTGTTTACAAATATCTCCCTTCAGGAACCATTGTTTTGCCTTGTTCACCCCAGGTATGCATAGGGTACCCCTATATGAATACACAGATTTCTGCTATCCCTGGAATTTTGGTGAATCAACGTCCTTGCTGCACATCTCCTTTCCTGCAGTAAGATGAATAAGAGCATTTTCAATGTAGTATTACATTTCAAGCAACAGCTTGATGTGTTTATTTGAACGTTTATATGTGTATGCGACCACACAGCCAACACCACTGCACAAAATGCTAAATATCCATTCCCACCCACCGCCACTACTCCACAGCCAAGCAGCATTACCATGAAAAGACACACTGGCCTCCATCTCAACACATTAAATACTAACGGGGTTCTCCCAGAGAAAGCCAAGGCCCTTTGGAGGCATATACAAAGAATTATTTGGCGAGTTGACTGTATAACGAGAGATGATTGAGCTACTTACCTTGCAGTTTATCATTTTTGGAGGCCCCTTCACTCCTGTCATGGGGACCACCCTTTCAGATTTTCTACAAATAAAGAACTATTCGACTTGGACAACATATTTACTATGGATATGTCCAGGCCCACGTAACGGTTGTCCTTTTGTCCTGATGAGGACCCGCATGCTGAGGTAGATATACCCCTATCACGGAAGACTGGTCGAAATGTCGACATTCTCTTTCTTTGGCCTGCATTACTATTTTTTGACCCTGGAATAATATCCAGAGGCCATCCAAGGGATAGTAAAGTGGATTGATATTGTATAAAGGCCCAACATTGGTTCGGTCGACTAAATCACCTATTCCAACCAGTGTTGTATATATGAAATAGGGTATCTTTGCTTTTTACTTTTCCTGATTGTTCTTTTTTCTTTTCACTTTCACATTGCACGTGAGCACTTCCTTTTTACTTCTCTTCTGACAACCGCCTACTGTTATAATGGTTGACTAAATACTGTTTTTCATGAAGACTATATAAAGATGAGATTTTTTCATATAAACATTGATGTCTTTGGTCATTCTCTCTGTGACTATAGTCTAATTATAGAATAACTCTCTGTATGACCGTTTGAATTGATTTTTCCAGTCCTGTGCATTTCAAGTGCACTGGAAGGCTACATCAGGACCAAGTGTTGCTTATACTCTATATCAGTCAGTCAGTCAAATTAACTTTATTCGACAATTAAGTCATCAAAGCACAAATAAAAAAAACAATACATGACCAATAAGTATTAATCATAAAAGTTTCCAATTAAAATAATAAAATCATGTTAACATTTTTTTTAAAACAACTTCATTTCTAATCATCAAACAGTTCTAAAACCATATAATAATCCTTAGCAGGTACTGGCCATTTTCAAGAAAATTCAATGCTATTAGACTCAGGCCTAACTTTTACATTCTTATCACTTAAGGACATTTTTTCAAATTCAATTGCAATATAATAACAACAGTGGTCAAGATGTACATTCATAAAACAAGTATATAATACTATGTTGCCGAAATTGCCTGAGATCTAATAGACCATGCCCATCCTAAAAATTTTGCCAAGGCTATATTAATAGATGCCTTAGTATCTGAACGCAATAATCTTAATGCTGTGGAGTTTTGTCTGGTACCCAAAGAGCGACAAATTGGGGACAGCCATATGCGACGTGGGGCTCTATACGCTGGACAAGCGAATAACATGTGGGCAAAGGATTCAGAGTATACAAGACAAGTGGGACAGAAAGTATCAATTGACTTGTCCCATTTGGCCGAAAAAGTCCTTATTGGTAGGGAGCCAATTCTAAATTGAAAATAGAGTTTTCTGTAGTGAGGCTTAGTTATTATGTCCCAGTATGGTTCCAGCTTTTGTAGTGGCTTTACATCCAGGAAGTGCCCTGTTAGTGTTGAGGGGACGCTACTCCTAACAATATTGTCACTCACCCAGCCCCAATATCTTTCCTTCATTAACATTTTTGAGCGAAATGGAATGCTTTCTGGGTTCTCCCATAGTGTTGCCATACCTATGCTTAACAGAATAAATGTAACTTCCTGCAGCCATTTGATTTTTTTTTGATGATCTGACCTCATTAGATCTTTAAGGCCAGCAGCGTAAGAAGATAATTCCGGTGTAGACCAGATTCTCCTCCAGTAAAGCAAAGGACGCAATTTGGCTATATCGGCCAGTGCCTTCCTACCTAGATCATGAAGTAGCGGGCGAACAGGGGTACTTTGCGGAAGATTGGTTATCTTCCGAAAGAACCGATTTTCCGCTATGGTTAGGTTGGTGAGAGTATTGAAGCCCCAAAGCTCCGCCCCATACAACACAGAATTAACAACTTTTGTGTTGTATATTTGCAAGACTGGGCTAACTGGTTTAGTTAAAGAAACAGTAAACTCTGTTTGTAGAGTGCCTGACAGTTGTCGGAGCTTCAGCGTGGCCATATCTAGCTGCTTGTTCCATCTCATATCTCCCTGCATTATAACTCATAGGTATGTGAAATCCTTAACCTGCTCCAGGGGACGTTTATTCAGGACCACGCTACCTCTAAATGTTTTATGCGGGTTGAAAGTCATGAACTTGGTTTTTGATATGTTGATTTCCAAGCCCCGTAGATGACAAAACTCTTCAAAGAGAGACAGGGCCCGTTTCAGACTGCTCGGTGTTTTAGCGATTAACAACGTATCATCCGCAAACATTAAGATGGGAATTCTCTCATCCGCTAGGACTGGGGCATCAGTGGGAGTGGCTGCCATAGATTTCGCAATCCCATTTATAAACAGCGAGAACAAGGTGGGAGCCATTACGCAACCTTGTCTCACTCCTTTCTCTACTGGGAATGAGTTTGTCACCTGGCCTTGTGTGCCCCACCTGATTCTTACGTAATTTCCCTCATGGAGTCTAACAATAAGAGATAATAACTCATTTGGCATCCCCAGATCTTTCAGTACTATCCATAACTTACTGCGGGAGACAAGGTCAAAGGCTGACCTAAGGTCCACAAAGGCAGCATATAGGCTGCCTTTGTCCAAGACCACTGTCTTCCAATATAATAGTGTAAATCGAAATATCTGGTCGATAGTGCTTGTACGTGCCCTAAACCCAGCCTGGAGTGGTGACAATATACTCTGCTCCTCAAGCCAGACCTGAACCTTATTCAAAACAAGTCGCCCCATGATCTTCTGAAGTGAATCTATTAGGCTAATTGGTCTATAATTTCCAGGCTGGGATTTATCTCCTTTTTTAAAAACAGGGATTATCTCAGCCCCTTTCCATGAATTCGGGACTGGAGCGCACTTAGCAATTTCGTTTGTTAAAATCATTATATAGTGACTCCATTTACGTTTATCAAAGAGAAATGTATCAGCTGGGACCCCATCCGGCCCAGGAGCTTTACCTCCCAAAACAGCTTCCAGAGCAAGCCTAACATCAGCGTCATCAAAAGCCGATCCCTGATAGTAAGAGTAAGAGGGGACAGCCCTATCAAGATCCACTGCACCACAAGCATATTGGCATTCAAAGTGACTAACCCACTGGTCCTGCCGTACATGGTTTACTGGTTCTGGCGGCCGACCACCACTGCCCCATTTCACAGTATCCCCAAATAATTTAGGGTTTTTGCTTTCACAAGCGCTTTTAAGTTCCAGCAATCTCCTCTCATCCCATAATTTTTTGGCTTTCGCCTGTGAACCCTTGTAGAGTAACCTGGCCAAGCGCACTTTATTAGGATCCCCTTCTTTTATTGCAGCCCCAAGGGAACTATGTGCCATCTTACATTGTTCATTAAACCATTTACAAGTATCAGTATTTGTATTACCAGGGTGATTGCCCCTAGTCTTACACTGCTTGTAAAAGTAATTTCGGAGCTGTGAAAAAAGTTCTTCATGGAATCCTGTTACAGACTCGGGTGTTGGGGAGTTGGCCAGGAGTGCTTCTAGTGTTATAATTGCGTTATCAATGTCAAGGGATATATTTTCTAGAACCTCCGGACTCTCAAGTAGTTTTGCCCATTTTAGCCGCCTCATGTCATTTGAGGGGACCAAATCCAGAGTGATTAAATCACGATTGAGGGAGTTAACTACATTTTTGGACAATTGGGCAAAGACTGAACATAGTGGATTATGATCGCTCTCTAGCCGCTCTCTTACCGCCATATCCCTTAGTGCAGACCATAACTGAAAATTAATCAATAAATAATCAATACGACTTGCACTAAATCCATTATTAAATGTACATGCACCATCTCTATCAGATATGGATCTATACTCTATATCAACACAGGCACAATAAACACACTCCTCCACCCCTTTACCACCACAGCAAGTCTCTTACACACACAAAATGGTATTTGAAAAATTGATCTCTGGAGCTACATAAGTAAATTTATGTATATGGATTATCCATATGTTGCTTGTTTTGGTCTAATTTAACGTTTTATGACTGCAGCAGAGTAATCAAATCAACAAAATACATGAATGACTTTAAAATGCAATATCACAGCAAGCTATCCCAGTAAAAGTCATATTGCTGTTTTATTATTATTTAATTACTTATGTTTTTCTGTAGCATGAATATGTCCTAGTAAACCTTAGAGAGCTTTATAATATGGGACTACTTATATACCATATATAGAGAAAGGGAGTAATTCTATTAAAAACGTTAAGTAGGATTTTGTACTGAAACAGCTGTCTAGCATAGTGTCACATTTCATCGAAGGAGCCCCAGTTTGTGGAATTCAGGGGGTTTAGAGATATCTTTGAGTAAGCATCAAACAGTTGATAAAGTATTTTATAAATTGAAATTTGTGAGTATCGTTAACAATGTTTAATATGCTTTTTCACACATGGTTTTACATCTACTGACTGATATCATTTAAGTGCCTTTTAAAATAATTTCTGATGATATATAGAAGTGAATTTAATAATGTGTTTTAGTTGCGTCACATTTATGTGTAAAACGGCATCTTAGACAAGATGTATGTCATCTCTGTCGTTCACTCGTGCTTCCCCCATGCACATCCTCTCCCCATCCAGCCCAGCTAAGTACTACGCTTCAGGCGTTAGTGTAACGCATTTCAGTGCGGTGGTCCGCATCACTTCACTGAAATGGAAAATCACTCATTATAGTGCCTCCTCAGCATGTCAAGAGGAGTGCTGCTATTATGCACATGATCGATACATTTTGAGCTGTGCCTGAGTTCAGTGTCGCTGCTCCGGGTAGGCTAAGAGGGGCTGGCTCAAGATTTGCTGAGTGCTTGCTGCTCTGCCAGTACTGCTACAATGTATTCAATTTAAACACCCCTGGGTCGACACATGCGCATAACTTAAAATAATGGCAGGGGCAGTGACCTGAAGGAGTGGGATGATTCCTGAGACCTAACGCCGGCCGCGGCTGGCCGAGTGCTGGGCTCCGGCAGTGCAGGGCAACCTAAAGAGGTGCTCACACCGCCGAGGCGGTAAAGATGGAATCCAATCTGGTAATGCAAGTCTTCGATGTGGATTCCGCCCATGCAACTTGACCCCCAGTAGTTCCAGAGTGGCTGACCCACTCGGAGTCACTCAGGCAGGCCAGTTGGCGTGAACAGAGTGGGTGCTGTGCAGCAATATAGGTAGCTGGTCGCCGCGAGTCGCATGGCAGCACCGCGGCGGCTGTGACACCCACGGGACCGACCCAATCCCAGCCCACTGGGCCACAGGGCGGAGTCGTCATGATACATTCAGTAAGTGCCTTAGTCTACCAGTAACATCTGGTTACTAATAAAAAGATGTTCGTAAACACTTCTGTGACTGCCGTATTTAAATTGCTTGTGTTAGACCAAGCCATGATGGTGGGCAACAGACTCAAGTATAGAGGGTGGCGCGCTGGACCCTTGGGCGGTTGGCCACTCAGCAGATATAGTTTTGGTTTTTATACTGCTCAGTGTCTTTTTCGTGAAATGATACAGCCGAGCCCTGCGCACCGGTGGGGCTGTGACCTGCTCAGTGGCTTTTTGACTGAATACAGCCAGGCTCTGTGCACTGGCCGACTCGGGCTGTGACTTCACTTAGGCTATGTGTTTGCCTCTCAGTCGTCCTCTCTGAGCCTTGCCCCTCCAATCATGCTGTGACTAAATCTGTGTTGGCCCATGCGGAGTGTACTAAGTTAGTGCCCTTCTATTTCTGGTGCTTTGCAGTTTTTAGATCTTCTTAAAGTTTCTCTTTGCTCAAATGGGTGTAAGTTCTGATATTTATATGTTTCCCTCGTCTTCATTTCTTGAGAAAAAGTGTCACTCATAGTTGTTGAAATGCCACTCATAATTACACTCAAATTATGACAATGTCACACATAGCAATCTGAAACCTTGGCAGCTATGCTCACCGGCTCCACAGCACACAGTCAAACTGAGGTCACAATAGTTTAATTTCATTGATGTAATGTTTTGTTCAAGATTAACTTTCTATGTTGCAGATGTATAATTGCAACAAGTATCCATGTTTTCTGTTTATTCACAGGTCTTTTTGATTCAGAGAAAGTCTGATTGTTAAATATTTTATATTTGGTTCAAACATCTCTTGATGAATTTAGCAGAAAAAGCATAAACATTACTCCTGTGTTCTGATTTGCTAAAAATGCTACTTTTGCTCACTCCACAATGAGTTTGCAGTATTGCTAATATTCTATGCAATAATTGTGCATAGAGAAAGCAGGGGAAAACAGAGAAGGGAAAAAGAAACAAAGGAGCACTTTCAGTAACAGGATGGTGATGGTAAATCCTGGACCAGATTGGTGTCATCTTCTGAACTGAGTTGTGTGCCACAAGAGGTGAATGATGCTGTGTGCTCTGAGTAAGAACGGTAGGTATCATATCAGAGCATTAGAATCAGATCAAAGTAGAGAATGATATTGTGATAACAGATATGTAATCAGCTTACCATGCTCCCTGACGGAGGGTGACATGTTGTGTTATGTTACGTGCATTTGCAAAGCACACTATCACCCACAAGGTTATTCTGGCACTGAGCAGGTGTGTGTGCCTAGACCTGCATATGGTAGGTTGGTTAATTGAAAAGCCAGGTCTTCAGCTTCTTGTGTAATTCAAGAAGAGAGCAGTAGGCTCTGATGTGAAGTGGGAGGCTGTTCCACGCTATAGGAGCAATGTAAGAAAACGCCTGTCCTTCTGGTCTGGTTCTGTGAATGCGTGGGGTGTGTGTGAGTATGAGTCCTGCGGAGCAGAGGAGTGTGGGTAGTTGGTGGAAGGAGATGTAACTGTTCAGGTAGGTGGGGCCTAAGTTCTCTAATGCCTTGAATGTGTGTGTGTGAAGAATTTGAAATGAGTGTGTTTGTTTATTGGGAACCAGCGGAGCTCCCTGAGGTGTGGTGTGATGCAAGTTCTATGTGGGAGGTTGAGGATGAGTCTGGCTGCCAAGTTCTGGATGGTTTGTAGCCTTCTAGTGAGTTGCCTGATGATCCCAGAGTAGAGGGTGTTACTGTGGTCCAACTTGCTGATGACTTGGGCGAGAGTGACAATTTCTTTAGTGTTGCTTAGGAGCCATTTGAAGACCAGCTCTGATCCCTGGGATGACAAACAGCAGATTGTAGTCATACAAAGAAATATCAATAAATAGGAAGAAACAGCAGAAATAAATCAACAAGCACAGGGGGGTTAAAAGGGATCAACAGAGAACCAGAAAGGGAAAAGAAATCAAATGTGTGAAGACGCAAAGCTGAGTGGACAAACTTGAACTACAGAGAAAAGCCAATGCAACCAAGAAATGTTTCCAGGCACAGTCAAGTTTGCTGTGGTATTAAATGGACTCCATGCTAATGAACCGGAAATGACCCTCATTTTAGGAAGCCCCATCCCAATGGTGGTCAGCTGACCAGCTGTTTTAATACACCACTGTCTCGTCTTCCACAATCCCAAACCCCAACCCTGTATTTTTCGGGTGACTCTAAAATTCCTATGCTGAATCTTGATGCGACACCTCAGCTTGCACAACATCTTATTACGGAAGGCATCGCATACACCATGTCCTGCTTGTTTCTCTGATGGAATCGTGACAGCCGGTAGAGAGCAAGCATAAGAGACGAGAACAGCAAATCTCTTGCAGAGGACGGGACCCTTGCACTACAAGAGCGGTGAAGAACAGATGCAATTTTGCAAGCATCTTTATTGGCTATGTTCAAACACAGTGTTATATTTTACCTGTTTTGTAGATTAACCAATTTCGACATGGCAAAAATTAATGAAAAATTCATAATATAACAAAGATAAGACCAATTCATTAGGTAATATAAGTCCCTCAAATGACAGACTGCGAACATTTGTATCATGCAGATGGAGGGTCAGAGAATTACCTGCTTACTAACATTTATTGTAACCGTGATAAAGTGTAACCTTGAAAGGCTGAGAATAAATGCATTCGCCATTTCTGTTTTACGAATCCGAGAGGTAACTAAACCAGGCAGCAGTGGCACAGCACGACTGAGATTTTGCTTTCAAGGTAAGAAGTGATTATTTGACTGTGTAATCGACTGGGTTTAAATACTCCTTGGACCAATGGTCTCCGTTTTCTGAAGAAAGCGGGGTCTGGCTGGCACTTTGAGTCAGAATGAGTGCTTTGGGAAACCTACTGGCACGCGCCCATGCTCCACGGTGGATTCCCACAGGAAGGACCACTGCTTCACCTCACGGTTTAATGTAACACTAACCATCTGGAATGCATATGCACGTGAGCCACGTTAATGAGGGCTCCGTTTAATATGCATAAGCTATTAAAAGCTGAAAAATGCCTTTAGCCTCTGGCTTCATTTTATGTAACGAGCCAATTAAAAATGCTGATTACTACAGAATGTCGCCAGACCTGGATTGCCTAAGGCTGAGACGCATATTGATCTCAGATTTTTGCGCAAGTAGTTTGAAAACATTGGGATCGAAAAGCACATCCGGTGTTTATCATGACCTTTCAGACCTATACATGAGCAGCAAACTATGATTTGAGTAGCCCAGGATTTAGGAGCAGTGTTACTGCGCAGTAAAAGCCCACTGTATCACTGGGAAGATGGATGCAAGTTACTAATGAAAGGAAAATGTATTTTAGAGAGGATGGCGGGGCTGGGTTAGGTCGTGCACTCTAGCATGATATGGAAGTGGTTTTTATCTTTAGCAGCCATCATGTCACGGTAGGTGGTGACCACACATCCCTACAAGCTGATTTTCCTTTATCTTTGACAGCTTATGGGGTTAGTTGGTGAACTGCTAGTCCAGTGGTGTTTTAGAAAGAGCAATGCGATACTAAAACTATTTGTATGGTTGTCGGTGTCATTGGCAGCCCCAACAGATTATTATTTTTTTAATATTTTGATTGAGCTTGACTTAGGTTACACCAAAACTTACAACTTTCTAGTTAGGGCAGGAGACCTGAAGTCGAACAAGCATATTGCAATGTAATCGTAGTTATAAAACATGACACATAAATAGAAGAATAACGGGGGGCAGAGCTTGGCTCGCGACGAAAATGGCCGCTTGAGCTCGGAGCTCCACAGCCCAGCGCAACAATCCTACAATTATCCTTCCCCATCACGCCGTAGTTGCCGTCGCGTGCAGCCCAGCTGGGAAAGGAAGACTGGTGCATCCCGGGCTAACAAGTCCGGTACCCGTAGCCCTCCCCGGCGCCGTACAGGAGGTGCCGCACTAGCTGGGACGTAAGGCCGCAGATCCCCGCGCTAAAGTAAGACGCGGGGCGAAACGACGTCATCGTGCGTGCGGCACAGAGTGCCGCGGAAAGAAGTAACCGGACGTCACCTGAGTGCCGGTTTGGAGGGGCAGATAACCGGGACCCACGACGGTTCCGGAGAAGCAGCAACAGGGCGAGAAAGAGCGCCGGAGGACACAGAGGGTGCACGGAGAACAAATCATCGCCAACATAGGTGTGTGCACTCCTCCCCCACCGCGAGAGCAAGGCGGCGAGAGCGGCCGCGCCCCCGGAGGTTGTGCAGTTGTGGAAGTGCGGAGCAAAGCGGGTACCCCGAGGCGGGGAACCTGAGCTGCATTTGCTGACTATTGCCGAGCTGGAAGAGGCGGCGTGGAAGGACTAAGGAGCGGACCCGCCATTTTGCAAGCAGCCGGAAGGGAGCGAAGAGACGGCCACTCTGAGGGACATATTCACGAAGCGGGCACAAAGTCTGATCAGAGCCCAGGACGAACACGCACTGTCGCAGAAGAGAGGAGAAGCGTGCGAGAGGTGCAGGAAATACGAGAGTGCTGGCAAGCCCGATAGCGGTGAGCAGAGGAGAGGGGGCCCCAGGATATAGGGACGCGATCCTAGTGGAGGCTGACATTCCGAAGGGGATAGCAGGAGCTGAGCCCTGGGTGGCGCCACGGTCAAGGAGCGCTCAACTGATGCCGGAGACCTGACCGGCGCAAGGTGAATGGCCTAAGTCCCGGTGGGGAGTCGCTGACTGGGGCCTAAGGCGAGGGACTGAAAGCTTGGACTCCGTGGTGAGGGCATCTCGGCGTTGCAATACCCCGGCGGCAGACCCTACGGATTGAAGCGGAGTGAGGAAGAGGCGAGAAGTACAGCGGGGGCTCTCGGTGAAAGACTGCACCCCTGTACACACAGCGCTGCGCCAAGCAGATGTGGCATCGGTAAGCCTGGAAACCACGGGGCTTTGTAGGCAGTGATCGGAGCGACAAAGAGGCAATTGGGGGACTGCACGGTTTGCCCACAGCCGCAGTTGCAAGGGGAGAGGCCCAGCTGGGCTCCCACTGGGCAGGAGGAGACAAATAGTAACAGAGCAACAGGCAAATACAGGCGAGGAACCCAGCGACCGGACTGCTGAGTAGATAGGCAGCACCCCACTAGCACAAGGCCTCTGGGCAGGGGACTCCAAGACTAGACTGCACAAGTGGGTCCCTGGGGCGTGACACTAGCCGGCACGTCACGGAGGGGAACCAGAGAAACGACCGCTGAATAACTACGTCACAACAGAAACAACGATGGGCAAAACGGATAGGTCGCAGACCAAGCTGACCTTTGAGCAGAAACGCTCCAAGTCCCATGACCCCACTCTGGAGGAGGAAACCAGAACTACACCCCCGACGGAAGACGGTCAAGATATCCGAAGTTTGCTACTAGCAATGGAAAAGGGGCTGCAGAGCGGTATCTCATCACTAGGGGCGAAAATGTATCCCTATCGTACAGGATGGATAGAATGGGGGAGCGGCTGGACAAGCATGCGGAGAGGCTCGACATGTCCGACCGACGGCTTACGGAAGTAGAAGCGCAGACGACGTTGGACACAGACCACAAAAAACTTGGCAGGATCATGCAAGTGCTGCAGGATAAAACGGAGGACCTCGAAGCCCGTTCACGACGCTGCAACTTACGCATCACGGGCCTGCCGGAGACGACCCAAACCGGAAACATGGAACGGTTTGTGGAGAAGCTGCTGACCGACCTGCTAGGGGCGGAGGTGTTTTCGAATATGTTTGTGGTAGAAAGGGCCCACCGCTCCTTGGGTCCCCGACCTCAGCCGGGCGCACCACCACGCCCAATCATCGCAAAACTATTGAACTACCGGGACAGAGACGCAGCACTCCGAGTGGCGAGGGAAAAACAATCGCTGCCGTACGAGGGATCGTCCATTTCAATCTACCCGGATTTCACAGCTAGAGTGCAGGAGGCACGTAGACAATTTGTCCCAATGAAGAGGCAGTTGCGAGAGTTGGGGTTAGACTATGCCATGCTATACCCGGCCAAGCTACGGGTGAACAGACAAGGAAGATCACATATCTTCATAGACCCGAAGGCCCTACAGAAGGCGCTCAAGGACTGGAATAGGGAGCAGAGACAAAGCCCGGAGCGGCAGCTTCAAGATGAGGCAACTGGGGGATCGCTGGAGCAACAGGACTGAGACCGACGCAGAGGCGTACATTAGATAAGTACTCTGGGTGCCGGGGGGGACGGGAAGGAGACGGGTAGCCTGCTGGAAATGAGGAAATAAGGCTGTGCGGAAGCGGACAATCACAGTTAATCATTATGCAGGTCTTATTGTCAACAGCATCCCGTTAAGGGGTAAACTGTGGCCAGAATGTATGAGGAAGCTTAGCACATAGTGAAAGCAAAGGGTGCGAGGAGCACCTGCCGGACGGCTTGGGAGCGGCAGATAGGCATAACTGTGCTGCGGAATCGTACGCTGACACGCGCTGAGGGGGACGGTGATTCGGTGTTGGGGGAGATGCTGGGGAGTTGGGCTGGGAGGTCGAGGAAGGGGGGAAAAACTTGCATAGAATTGGAAGTAGTGCACAGAGCGACCTCCGCCCGCAAGTGATAACCACCGCTACAGATTACTAAGTTGGGGGAGGGTGGCGGGAGGTGTGGGAAGTCCCTATACGGGATGCAATGCGACCGAGTTGGGGGTGGTTCGCAGTGGGGGGTGGGGTGGGGGGGGGACAGAACAGGTTTTTCTTTCTTTTTTTGTTGTTGTTGGGAGTTAGTGAGGTCAACATTAAAGTCGGACATTGCATTGCATACAATACACACGCAGGATATTCAACACTATGTCGCATGCGACAGACAGTATATTAACGACTAGGGAGGAGGCGATACGGGGACCACAGGAATCCCTCAGGGCATTAACGTGGAATGTGAGGGGCCTAAATGACCACCGCAAGCTGCGCAAGGTGTTGAACTACCTCACCAGACACAAAGTAGACATCGCCTTCCTCCAGGAGACGCACCTCCCACTACAGAGCCCAATGTTGCGCTCCAGAGGCCTTGTGGGGAACGTCAACGCAGCAGGTTTCACGACTCATGCACGGGGAGTTATGACATGGGCTAACCCCAGATCCGACTATAAGTTGCAACTACTAACGGCAGACACAGGCGGTAGGTTTGTGATCTCCCGCTGTCAGGGTAGGGGACTAGAGCTGTTACTGGTCAATGTATATGGCCCCAACTATGACTGCCCCGAGTTCTTCAGCTCACTAGCCAACACAGTGCACAGACACGGGGCGGCACGTATGATATGGGGTGGTGATCTCAACCTGGTCAGGAACCCGAGTTTAGATAGGTCGGGAGGGCCGCCAAGGAAGCCGGCAGCGGCTGCAAGAGCAGTAGAAAGGGCAATGATCAGCGAGGACCTTTTAGACGCATGGAGAGAACTTCACCCTGTGGAGGGTGGTTTTACACACTACTCCGCTTATTACAACCTACACACACGTATCGATTATTGGTTGGTATCATCCCCCCTAATGTCACAGATATCCACTTGTCAGGTCCTAACGCGCACGCTGTCGGACCACTCCCCGATCTTGTTGATCTTGCCCACCCCGAGGAAGACTATTCCCCGTTCACATGGCGCTTCCCCCCCTACTCTCTGTTGGACCCATTGTTTAAAGGAGCGATCGCAGAGGCGATAGAAACATTTTTCGATACAAATATAGGGTCAGTGGACGACTTTCAGATTGTATGGGAGGCGTTTAAGGTGTACATTAGGGGGGTGGCCATGTCTAAGCACTCCGGGGTACTCCGGGACATCAGACAGAGACTATCGACTTTAGAGCAAAAACTGGGTGACCTGGAGAACAGACAGCAAGTAGGTGCAGATGGGGAACCCGCAGAGACAATGAGGACTTTGCTAGAGGAATATCACGAGGCAGCGGATAACGAGGTGCAGCACTTGGGAAAATATGCCACAGCGCGTGCGTATGGGGAGGAGACAGACCGGGAGCAGTGCTAGCTAACATCCTGAAAGCCAGACGAGTAGGGACGGCAGTGACCGCGATTCGCTCAGAAGAGGGTGACTTGCTAACTGAGGAGGCAGACATAGCCAATAGGTTTAAACAATATTACTCGGGCCTCTAAGCCTCGCGCTCGACAGGTATGGCGGAGGAAATACTAACGTACCTGGAGCACATTAAGTTACTCTTTTTATCGGACACGCACAGAGAATTTCTTTCACTACCCATAGAAAAGACGAGATACTAGAGGCCCTAGCAGGAATGAAGGTAAACAGTGCCCCAGGGACCGACGGACTAACAGTGAATTTTTATAAGACTTTCATCGACCTCTTGCTCCCGTATATAAAGGAACTGTTTGAAGATATGTGTGCCACCGGACAAATGCCACAAACAATGAGAGAAGCCCTATTGGTGGCTGTCACCAAGCCAGGTAAGGACCCGGAGGAATGTGGATCGTACCGCCCGCTTTCCTTGTTGAACGTGGACAATAAACTGTTTGCGAAAATCTTAGCTACGCGGCTGGCCCTTCTGACCCCTGAATTAGTAGCCCCGGAACAAGCCGGGTTTGTCCCAGATAGAACCCTCTATATACCACGTATCTGAAGGGCGGGAACGGGGGAGCAACAGTAGAAGCAGAGACAGGCGCAGAGGCGGAAGCTAGCACCTTAGTGCGATAAGAGGTGAAAGCAGGCCCAGAGGGGCGGGGTGGGCCTCATGGGCGGAGGAAGCCGCTATGTCCAGATCATGCTGGGTGACCGGAGCGGATAGTGTACGTAGGTGGAGATTAAAGAGGAAAACAGGAGGGCCCTTGAGGGAAAGGGTTATAGTGTTAGCACCTCACAGTCGGGCTAGAACACAAGCTCTGATGTCCAGGCGCAAATGGCTGATGTGACACCTCACTGTTTGTTTGTTTTTCTTTTGGTTTAAATTTGTATATTAAAAGTGTTTTGGAACTGTATACAACAAATTTGACGCATGGCGAAAAGGCTCCGTTACCAGAGTGACAACGTTAAGGGTAAGCAAAGTGCTGACCGGCCCCCGGGATGTGGGAAGCGTTGAGCTGAACAGTAACGTCATGTACTAGCACAGCCGGCCCTAGGGTTGTAGGTAAACTGCTATGTATGTCAAAAAAGAACTTGCATAATAATAAATAATTTAAAATAAATAAAAATAAATAGAAGAATAACATTTCAAGGGTGAAGGCTACACAGTGATCATGGAGGGGTGGCTGCCGAGTTGACCTTGGAGCAAACTGGAGGGAGGAGTCAGCTATGGCCCTATGAGGGAGGATGACCCGAGAAAGGTGTGGTGGATGCTTCATCAGTGGTGCAAGCTGTTGCACAAATGGTCAGCAAATGTCTCTAGGCCTCAATATGGGAATTTTCAGAGATGCCTATGTTTCAGCCTGTTCATCACAAAAAGTTACATCTTTTGACTAGTCACAAAGTTCTAGAAGGGGACCCTTTACCCACGCCCATGCCACCCAGCGCTGGGCAAGCAGTAACAGTAGGGCGACTAATCGTCTCTTGGAGCGGGATATATCTAAAACATAACTCAGGAGCAGAGGAAGCGGGGCACAGGGCATCAGTGCGTGTATTATTTCACTGAATTTATCAGCTACTTCTACTCAGAATGCTTAAATCGGGAGACAGTCCCATGCCAGGTGTAAACAAGCATTTGCAATGCAATAGGTCTCGCATTTGCGAGCGTTTAAGCTATTGGCATTGTAAATGACAATGCCTTTTATTTATGTGTTTTTAAAAGGAACACATATAAAAAGGCATTGTTATTTTTAATGCCAAGAGCTCAAACTCTCGCAGATGCCAGACAACTTTAATGGTGGCCACGCCATTTTTTTTAGACGCTGCTCGCATATTCAGGTTACAGTGGCAGCGTCTAAACAAAGGGGCGCGGCCAACATTAAAGTGAAAGTGCGTACGGCGCTTTCACCCAAAGTGAAAAATAAAAGTAATTTCAAAAGCTTCTGTAGCGCAGCCGCTAAAGTGAAAGTGGCCCACGCTGGTAATTAAATAATTAAATAGGCGCGGCCACTAAAGTGAAAGTGGACTGTGCGGTATATTAAACAATTAAATAAGCGCGGGCACTATAAAGCGGACCGTGCTGTAATTTGACTAATTTGACATTACTATTAAAATAAAGGCGGGTGGGTGCTGCGATGTCGTGGGTGGAATAGGGGAAGAGCATCAAAAAAAATAGTGCTCACCAACTTATAAAGCAGACCGTGTAACAACAGAAGTAAAAAGGCCATGGGAGGTTAGAAATGAAGACAAGGCGGTACTAAGGAGGGACTAACAAGCCTATGTACAAATCAGAAGCCAGCACAACCTCAACATCATCTCCTACGCCGACGACACCCAGCTGATCCTCTCCCTCACCAAAGACCCTCACACCGCCAAAGCCCACCTCCACGAAGGAATGAAGGCCGTCGCCGAATGGATGAGGACCAGCCGCCTGAAGCTGAACTCGGACAAGACGGAGGTCCTCATCCTTGGTTCCAACCCTTCAGCCTGGGACGACTCCTGGTGGCCAACATCACTGGGAACAGCCCCGCCACCCACCGACCACGTACGCAACCTAGGGGTCATCCTCGACCCCACCCTCTCCATGACTAAGCAGGTCAACGCCGTTTCCTCATCCTGCTTCAACATCCTCCGAATGCTCCGCAGGATCTTCAAGTGGATCCCCACCGAAACAAGAAAAACAGTCACCCAGGCCCTCGTCACCAGCAGGCTGGACTACGGAAACGCCCTCTACGCAGGAACGACGGCTAAGCTCCTGAGACGGCTGCAACGCATCCAGAACGCCTCTGCACGTCTTATCCTCGACATCCCCGACGCAGCCACATCACACCCCACCTGAGAGACCTGCACTGGCTCCCTGTCAACAAGAGGATAACCTTCAAGCTCCTCACCCACGCACACAAAGCACTCCACAACTCCGGACCAGCCTACCTCAACAGACGACTCAGCTTCTACACCCCCACCCGCCAGCTCCGCTCGACCAGCCTCGCCCTCGCCACAGTCCCCCGCATCCGGAAAACGACTGCCGGCGGCAGATCCTTCTCCCACCTCGCCGCCAAGACCTGGAACACCCTCCCCACCAACCTCCGACAGACCCAAGACCTACTGGCCTTCAGAAGACTCCTCAAGACCTGGCTCTTCGATCAGTAGCAGCACCACCCCCCTCTTCCCCCAGCGCCTTGAGACCCTCGCGGGTATGTAGTGCGCTTTATAAGTGACATGATTGATTGATTGATTTACGAAGGGCAATGACACAAGCCAATGACAAATATGGGCGGGAAGTGGGCGGGGCTTCAAGTGCATACTCCAATACAGCATGCCGCAGAGCAGCGCATGCGCTGCCCAGGCTCGACCTAAAAATCGTCCGGGTTGGTGAAGCATCAACCACATTTCAAGGAACGGGTCTGGTCCAGCTAATGCAAACAGAGAGGGGGATAATACACACAATTAATGACACTGAAGTGGAAAAGTGTCTGCCTGTGCTTGATGGAGACTTGTTTTATCGGTTCACAACAATGGCCCCAAATATTATTGGATATCAGCAATCCCAGTTCTGCCCCCCAGAGTTAATCTAGGAGCATCTGCAGACAGAGGGCATAGACTTTCACTCATTTTATACAAACGGGAGACCCAAACCCTGGTACAGGTAAAAGTGTACATGTGCATGAGAGGTGTAAATTCTTGTGTCTCTTGGGAAAGGTCAGGCCACTGTACCACAACAGCATGTTAGACCCTAAAGCAGGAAAAATATCAAGTGTATTAGTCTCACCCAGTTATCGGAACTGCTCAAGGGAAAGGAACAAACTCTCACTAAACAAGTGGCCCATCATCATGATACCCAACCAATGCATTGTGGTACCTGTAGTCTAGTCCAGCGTAGAGGCTTTACCCCTACCGCAGGTTATCAAAAATAGGCATCACTGGAGATTAGAGTGATGGAAGTTCTGCACACTTCACCAAAGTCCCCTGGCCTAATACATGCAGCAGACCGACTCAATATCTCTAATGAGGTGTGGTTGCCTTGAGCCAAATGTAGTGCTGAGTCTGCCCGTTCGGTTTGATCACGTTCAATCAGGAGATGGAGAGCAGAGGATCTAGGGCAGATCCAATAAATGGCACAGCGTGCTTGTGCTGAGAGAAAACAACATTCCAGATCCTGGACCGTAAAGCCGCCCCTTTTACAGGCAGGTGTGAGCCCCTCCCAGCTCACACATGGAGTCTGGCGAACCCAGGTGAGTCATGTTAGCAGCATTGGGAGGTGGGAGAACATCTTCCTCCCGGGAGAAATAGGAATATTAATACATAGGGAAATTAGCATCTAAATAAGCACCATGTGTCCCATTAAAGATGAAGGGAGACTCTCTGGGAGATTGATCCATTTCTCTATTCGTGTCTCTAGTTTGTCCAGCATGGGATCATAATTATTTTGAAGGACAGATCCAGGAGATCTAGTAATCTATATGCTAAGGTATCAGCCAGTGCCAGCTCTCTATGTCAATGGGAAGTCTAAGAGGACTCAAACCGTACCATCCGTAGGAGGGAATATTTCAGACTTGTTCCAGTTAATGCATGAGCACTCAAAGTCGCAACAGTGAATAATGCCACAAATAATGAGATTAAGGTGTATCCCAGGGTCTCTAACAACAAGTGACACATCTTCAGCGTAGAGTGTTGGAAATCTTAAGTCCTATGAATATGTTCCTCCTGCAGCAGGGAAACGAGGGGTTCAATGGTCAAAGCAAATAATAATGGCTACAGCAGGCAGACCTGTCACCTACCCCAGCCTATTTCAAGTGGCCTCGTGAGATAGCCATTGAATGTTACCCTAGCGGTCAGGTCTGTGTATAACAGCTTTGTCAAGCCAATAAGTAATGTCTGAGGTCCATTTCTTAGAGGACCGTGAACAAGAAGGGCCATTCCAATGAGTCAAAGGCTTTCTTTGCATCGAGAATCACAGAGATCGCCTGAGTCTCATATTTTTAACGCTGAATCATTAAAATACGTGTCTGAAGGTTGTTGGAGGTAGCCCTGCTGGGTATGAAACCTGATTGGTCTGGCATGACAAGTTTGGCCTTTAATGTTTTTTTACCTATTGGCAGGAACTCAGACTGAAACCTTATTGTACAGGCTTAATAAAGAAATCGGCCTATAGTAGCCACCTTCTCTGGGCTCTTTTCTTGGCTTCAAAATGATAGAAATTAGGGCCTCTCTGGCAGTGGAATGGGGGAGGAACTCGGCCTCTAATGGCGAATAGTAGAGCTCAAGGAGACAATGGGTTAGTAACTCATGAAACTTTATAGAACTCAATATTCAGACCAACCAATCCAGGAGCCCTGCCACCAGAAAAGTCATCTATGACTTGTACTTTGTGTAATGTTAATGTCATCATAAGCAACTACTACATCCTATTCTCCACTCAAACCGGGATAATGCCCTACAGAAAAGTCTCAATTTGGTCATTGGAGCGTGATAGCTATGGCATGTAAAGGTCTTTATAAAAATGCATTGAAAGTATGCAGAATCGACTCCATGCCTACTATGAAGACTCTCACAGAGGAATATAAGGACAGTACCACCATTCTGGGTTAAGTACCTCTCAAAAGCCAGGCAAGCGCTCAACTCAGTCTCTCTCCCTCCCCAAATACATGAGTTCAAGCATGCTTTCCAAAATAGTCAACTTTGTGATCGGCAGCTTCTCTCTACTGAGCAATCAGCCTGTCTCGGACAGCCAGTAAGGTAATGTCATGGGAGGATTTATACTGTTGTTGCACAATGACCAGATGTGCTTCGAGAGATTAATGTTGCATTTGAAGAGATTTAGGAACACTGGATTGTTTGGAAAGTACAATCCCACAAATATGGACTCTGAATGCCTTCCACATTGTCAAAAATGAGGGGACTGAGCCAATGTTAGTGTCAAAGAATTCTTCAATTGCCTGTACTATGTCAGATTTAAAAACCATTTCACGTATGGTCAGTGAGACATCATTGCCAGCATTTCCCGCATCCCCATTTTAGGACAGAGTGCACCCAGAGCCCCACGCCAGGGTCCCTCGAGTTGAGGTACGACACCCGTTGATTGAGGTAAGCTTACATAATCATGTGAATGCCACATTTTTATTTATGTTATAGTCACACTTTCGTGGTGGACACATCTTAGCATGGCTTGGGAACATTGCAGCACTATTTTAGTAAGTGCTACTAACACTTGTAATAACCTAGCTGTCATTATATCTCCCTACAGGTCATAATGCAGTGAATCCGCTGTTGAAACTTTTTGTGGACCACTTAATTTGGTTGTATATTTTATCCTTTATGAGCACATTATTTGAGCAGAAGCAATACTTCAAGGTCCTGGTGAATGTCAATACACTTCTTCTGAGGGCTTAGTTGGCAGACACATGTTGACCAATAACCAGTGACACACGGAAGCAGGGTCAGTTGACCGCTGAAGTGTCTCTTCACTCTTTTTAATCCTGACCCAGGCATGCAAGAATAAAGTTGGATGCCTGCTCGAGAGTTAGTCAGTCTTTAGTTCTCCATAGGGCTTCTACCATCTTCTCAAAACATCCGAAGAGCTCCTCCTTCTCAGAGAGGGAGTTGTAGCCCACACCATGATCTGCTGTCATGTTGTGAGGAGAATCCCAATGATGAAGCATGCCACATCTGGTGGGTGAGAGATTTCATCCTAAAAAAGGAATAGTTCTGTTCAACTAGGTTTTCATATGTTATTGAGAACTTAGGCTTTTTTTGTGTGAAAGATCTCAAATACTACAGACAGCAGAAGGGAGAAAGAACAAGCTGAGCTGGCCAGGAGTAAATAAATAGTATGTACACCCTACCTAGATTCGCAGATTCGTCGGGATGAGACCCCAGCAATAGCGTCAGGATGGGCACCACCCCTGCAAACAGATTTATCATCTGAGGAAGGACAAATAACAGAACGGAGCACACAAGTCCCAGCAGTAAAGCATTGCACTCTGTGGTGGTGAGGAGAATGCAGCCCAGTGGGCATCGTCATCAGGCTGCAAGTGCAATGACAAGTCTTATGGAGTCTTATGGAGAATAGTTGAGGATTTGGTCCGAGATTTGAGAATTGAGGACATGTGATCAAAGAAAGTGGATTTGCAATTAAATCTAATTTTTTTCCAAATCTACCAAAGTAGAATGTGATTGACACATTCTTTGATTTGGATATTAAAGATTGTGAGAAACTTAAAAAATGTACTCAAAAAACTATTTGAGAAATACAGAAAAGAAAGCCATGAGAGATTTATGAATGTTGAGATTTATGTAATGATTTTTGATTATCATCCATCAAGCTGACAAAGGAGAAAATGTTGTAATTTTGGACTTTGTAAACTATATTTGGGAAGATGTTAGACAATTAGGCTTTTACACTGCTTATGAGAAATGTTTCTGTAACCAGTTTATCAACATACAACAGAAATGTCATAGTTTTTTGCAAAAAAAGGTATGATGAAGGGTATTTAGATTGGGCTCATATATCTGGATGTTACTAATCCAATGACACCTATAATTTGCTTTTACCAAAGATACATAAAAGTGGTAGGGAGCCACTATGTAGACCTATAATATTCAGAATTGGATCTCTGAATGCATTGATATATTCTTAGCACCTATGGTTACTAGCTTATCCTTGTATACCAAAGATACGAAGTACTTGTTGGGAAAACTGTCAGAGATGCCTTGGGAGAATACTTATTTGCTGGTAACCATGGACGTGAAAAGTTTGTATACCATTATCAGACATAAGGATGGGATTGCAGCTTTGAGATATTTTTCTCATTTAAGTCTGCAAGGTATGTCAAGCAATTCAAATTATTTTGGAGATGACTGATTTTGTTCTTCAGAAAAACTATTTTCTGTTCTAGCGAGATCTTTATCACCAAATTTGCGGTCGGCTCTGGGTGCCGGTTTTGTTCCCTCCTTTGCCAACCTGTTCATGGGTTGGTATGAGAGGAGCATGCTTGGAATGAAAAATTGCACGATGACTGTAAGCATGTACTTGTTTGGTATAGATACATTGATCATATTTTTTTAACATGGAATGGGAAGGATTACAAGAATACCATGATTTTTTTAACTCCAATTCTTTAAATGTAGAATTATCTTTGGAATATGGTTGCTCAGGACTTACTGTTTTAGATTTTGAGCTTTATGTTGAAGATTAGGTACAGCAAACCACCATAAAAGCCAAAATGAGCACATTATGATTTTTTGACTTATCCCAGCAGTGGTTCATCAAAAGATTTATGAGAGGTTGTCTCACCCTCAACTTATCGAGGCATGCTTTGTCATTTGATGATCTCTCACACCGGGGTAGGAACAATGCCAACCCGGCGGTCTCAACCAAGGTTAGCTAATCTAGATGACCTCTCAAAAATCTTTTGATGACCCATAGCTGGGATAAGTAAGAAAAACATAATGGGTGCATTTTGGCCTCAGTACCTTCAAGTGACTTTTTTGGTGGTTTGCAGTTTTTGGAGGATGCACTTGAGGAGGAACCTCCCTTTCTCTCCCCGTAGCTATTGAAGATTAGGTATAGCACAGGAAATGATTCAGATAACCGACGTCTTGTAATAGTGTCTTATACTTTGAGCCCGGCCAGCCTTAGAAACAGAAAATCAACATCTCGTGTGGGGAAATCTTAAGACATAGACATAACTACATAACTGTAGTGAACCTGAAGTATATCAAATGCAAGCACTCAAGACTACTGCTAGATTTAAGGAGCAAGGTTATCCCACTAAGATTTTGAATACAGCATTGAATAGAGCATGCGTGGTAAATTGGTCAGCTTTGTCGAAATTGAAAGAATTGCAAGACTACTCATTCTAAGGTGGGGCAGGTCCGATTCTTCACTATATTGTGTGCAGAGAATCAAAAAATATGTAACATCTTACAAAAACACTGGGGTGTATTGAAAATGGACAAGCATTTGAGTGGTATTATCACTGATAACCCAACCATAACTTTCAAAAGAGCGTATGAATTGAAAAGTATTTAAAGTCCAAGTGATACTATCAGATATGTACACAGTACGACTCATTCATGGTTAGGTAGCAAACCTGTTGTGTGATGTAAATGTCATAATTGTGAATGTTGTAAATATGTAAATGACAAAACTGTTACCTTTACAAATCATGATTGTAAAAGAAGTTTTAAAATTATGGATTTTATTAATTGAAATACCAGTTTTTGTGTTTATATTGTGACATATGTTTGCCCTTAAAGTATGTGGGATCCACCAACAAACCACTTAAAGAGAGATGGAAAGAGCACCTTTATGCTACATGAAATGGTGATTGAAAGGCTCAAGTTGCATTGCATTTTATGGATAAACATCAATAGGAGGAAATGAGTTAAATTTCCCTTTTATGCATAAACCATGTACTCAAACACCATACAGGGGGACAGCATTAACAGAGACTGCGTTTTAAAGAAACTTGATGGATGAACAAGTTGCAAAATGTACAGTACGTTTTGAAGAATAATCAAGAGCTGCACACCATGGTATAGCACATCATGATTGATTGAATTACTACAATATTCAGTATTGTATATATAAATAGATAATGCCGAAGAGTATTCATATGTCGTTTGGACGGGTCTTCTGCACTATATACCGTTCACCATGATTTATGAAATACTTAATGTTAAGTGTTTTTGTAAAGCGTACTGTTACCCTGGGGTGTCCTGGCGCTAGCTCCATAGAACAGAAATAGAGCCAAAAGGACCGAGCTGCTAAAAAGGCAAGTTTTCAAATCTTTCCTAAATGCAAGCAGGCCAGGGGCAGCACGAATGAAGGGGCGGGGTAACTCATTCCATGCCTTGGCTGTGCCAATGATGAAGCTTCTTCCACCCCAGTTAGCTTTTTTATACCAGGGGACAACCAAGGTTCTTGTGCCTGAAGACTGAAGGGTTGTATTAGGGACATAAAATGCGAACTTCTGTCTGAGATGAACTGGGCCAATGTTATGAAGAGCCTTGTAGGCAATATACAAGGATTTGAACTTGATCCTGTTTCTAACCGGTAACCAATGAATTTCCTGGATTACTGAATTCACAGAACAACATTTGGGAGTACCAGTAGGGAGTCTGGCCACTGCATTTTGTAGCACCAGCAGCTTCTTCAGATGTTGCTGCTGCATGTTAATATACAAACTGTTGCAATAATCCTACCTTGACAAAATAAGGGAGGACATGACTGTTTTTTGGGATTCTAGAGGAATAAATCGTGAGATCTTTTTGATCATCCTTAGAATAAAGAAAGTTGAAATCATCAAAGAATTGACCTGGTTACCAAAGGAGAGCTTAATGTCTGTTATAACTACCAGGTTTTTAGCTTTCCTGACAGGAGTAGGTAGTGACCCCAGTTTCTCTGGTCACCAAGCCGGGTAGCAAAAGGAAGGATTGTTGCCAAATAAGATGACCTCTGTTTTGTGGGAATTTAATTTTAGGCAGTTATTACTCATCCATAACTGATGTCCAGCATGCAGTCATGGTAATTTCTGCCTGTATTGTTGTCTTGGTTAAAGACATCAATGACAATTTGCGCGTCGTCGATGTACGAGGTCAGGGTGAACCCAAAAGATCTAATTATAGGAGCCAGAGCTGCCACATAAACTTTAAACAGGGTCGGGCTGATGAAAGAGCCCTGAGGGACACCACAAGGAAGAATAAAAGACTTGGAAACTAAGGAATTCAGTGCCACAAACTGACTCCTGTCTGAGAGGAAAGAGCGCAACAGATTAAGGGCAACACCATGTACACCTATTGATGCTAAACGATCCAGAAGAATGTCAAGATGGACTTTGTCGAAGGCCGCAGAGAGATCCAATAATCTAGAGCCTCTCTGATTTCTTCCACTGATGTAATCAGAGCGGTTTCAGTGCTGTGGCCTCCTCTAAAGCCATTTTGTGTGTCGTCTAGCAAACTGTACTCCTGAATAAAAGATGAAGGTTGTAAACTCTTGGTTTTTTCAACCAATTTAGCTGCCAGAGGAAGGCGGAAGATAGGCTGAAAATTGTTAGGGTAGTTGGGATGAAGGTTGGGTTTCTTCAGTATAGAAAGAGAAGAGGCTGATTTTCAGACCTTGGGAAAGCATCCCGATTTGAACATAGAATTGAACAAAGTGGTAAGGTTGTCAGCAATAATATCAGGCACCATTTTCAGAACTGATACTGGGCATGTGTCCAAAGAAGAACCATATTTGGCTGAGATGATGAGGTCCCTAACCTGGTTAGAGGAGAGGGAAGCAAATTTAGCAAAGGTGGGCTGGGGATGAGAAAAATGGATATAACTTAATGTATTCAGCTGTGAGGGATGCGGGTTTCAAAACTGTCATGGCCATAGGAATATGTAATCTATCCTGTCACCCTGTTTATATGCTGAATTTTTATATTATATTCAGTCTTGGCTGGCTTGGGTTTTGCTTTTTGCACTATATACCTGATCAGATGGTCCACCATAATTTATCAAAAATGTAGGGACAGGCTGTTACAATATTCTATGATGGTAACAGCCTTTGAGGTCTACCGGTGTGGTAGCTCAATGGGTATATATTGTTGCTTTTAATTGTAAGGGATGCAGGGTTCGAAACTGCTATAGCCGTGTGCACATGTAATTAATTGTATTGTCCTTGTTGTTGCTTCTATTTTGTTTTGTTTAGCTGTCTTTATAACATTTTGCTTTTGGTGTATTAACATTCCTCAGTGACTACACAAGGGTTATTTGATTTATAATTCATTTTTGGAATTGAGTCTTGTGCGGTTAGTATTTCCAGTATTGATGCTATTAATCTTTAGATGGAAATAGCCGTCTTAGCTAGCCAATCAAGTATTTTAAATTAGGTCATCGCACTATGATTTGGGGGTTTCAAAAAATGGTTAAAAATGGGTAGAAATAAGGTCAGATGCCAAGCCTAGGTCTTCGTATTTGTAGCGCGGGACCCCGTTGGGTTGGTTTGATCTTTTGTGGCTCTGCATGGAGTGATGGGGTGATTTCACTTTTTGTATCACAGGTATGTGATTTTGTGCGCGATTTCACTTGGGTAAGGAGATTTGGGAGTTTTCCTTGTTTCTTTCCAATTCCTAAAGTTAATTGTTTGTGTAATTAGTTTAATGCAGTCATTTATGCATTTGATGCATAATCAATATGTGGAGGTATGTGATGTTATGCGTGACTCCATTTGAAACAGGAGGTTTTTGGACTTTTCCTCTGTTTCTTTTTGATCCATGATGCTGAATGTGTGGGATAATTCTAATATAGTTACTTATAAAATTAATGTATAATTATCATGGTTTCTGTCTCAACATTAAAATATTTTGTGGTTTGTGTTAAGGATATCCCAGTACAATTATCTGTTACAGCATTATTTGGCAAACTGTTTTTCAGTTGGAACACGTGACGGTTTTAATGACTTGGTGCTAATGACGAACGCAATACTAGATGGACAATTAATTGTTTTGATCCAACTTTGATGGTGAAATTGAAGCTGTATTAAGATTCGGTAAGATTAAATAATATGTATATTTTGGTATGGGTCTTTTTAATTTAATGGTAATTTGTCAGCTGAGTATTGTGTCAGACATTCTACCTTTTTTATTTTTTATTTACAGGTTATTGGCCTAATCAAGTGACTACATATCTACAATTGTTTCATGTGTATAGCTAAAAAACATGGATTTTTTTATGCAAATTATTGTTTTTTTGGTCTTTTCTTGGATGGGAAGGTGGTTACTCTATGGTAAGTGGAATTTAATTAATTTCTACCATTATTCTTCAGAATTTTTAGGCGGATTTGTGATAAAATTAAATAAAGTATGGTTGGACGACTGTTTTGATCTCTTGACGTGTGAAGCTAAGATTGTGTGCTGGGTATTTGATCTAGAATTTCCGTTTGCTTGTGGTTACAGGACGTGATTGTTGTATAATTTTAACATGGTTGTTTGTGTGTTTACTTTCACATTATATCTTTTTATAATTTGTCAATAATGAGAAATTAAAGCTAAAAATTGTCTGTTGATTTTGAAGGCATTATTCAAGTTGAGTGCATCTGCTAATATTGGGTGCTGCTGTATAATATGCTGATGTAATGTGTTGGATTTTGTATAATTTCATAATACGAACATGGTATTTTATTGTATAGTTGCTCCATATATTTGTTTTGGTGAAATGTATATCTTATAAAGTGTGATTATTGTTCCTGCAGCCCTGAAGAAGCTGAAGGATAACTGCAAAACACGTGTTGACTTTCGCAGGACAGGTTGTTGCAGGACTGTCTTCTGGCTTTAGGAGGACTGACATCTCAGGAAATAATTACCTCAACTACTGGCTTTTGCAGGACTGTTTTCTTAGGAGACATTTGACTGAAAGACAAGACTGGATTAGAGGCACAGTCTTAAGATTTGCAAATGCAGAGTGAATTTTGTTTTGGACATTATCAATTTGATGTTTGATATAAATCTTAAACCTGAGTAATTGTTTTACAAATGTAAGGATCTCAGACTTTAATTATGTAATGATTTCAGAACTAGTAAATCTATGATTATGGTGGATTGAATCTTTCTTGGTATATTTATGCTTTGTTAACTCCCTAAAACCAAATAGTGTATGGGCTCAAAGCAGGCAGCACCGCAACCGGGAGTAGTTGGCAATGCTCTCTCCACTATTTGAATTCGCCATTGTGTGCTGTGTTAGAGTGTTGAAGGATTTTTAAAGGGCTGAGGAGTGGAGCTCCTTAACTAAGCAGTCATCTTACCTGACGGCTTGCAATGCCCCAATATTTTCATTAATTATACAATAACTTGTTAAAAGAGCCTTAGGGTTGCTGTGATCTAATCCTGATATTTTCGGGTGTATTCTACACATTGCTAGCGTTGGTAGCATTTGTAATGCATGATTCCAGTCGATGTACTTTTTGATTACACCATTGAGAACACCATTTTACAAATTAGAGTATCATTTATCTGGGGGAAATATTCAATATTTGTATCAACTAAGGATATTTTTGTTTTGCTTCCACTTTTAATTCCACAAAAGAGGGCCCATATTACATATAAGTTACTGAGCGAAGAAGTTGGGGATGAATGTTGCCTCCAGGCAGTAATGCCCGCGTGGTTACTTCCAGGAATCTCTCTCCCCTCAAGCAGCACAAGAAAGGGAAGAGCAATTCCTTTTTTCTTGTATGCCCGGCTATTCCTGCCTGGCAATACATATCTCTGTTTGATGGAAGAGCGAAGAGTGCTTTTGGTGCCTCCCAGAATAAGGAGGAGGTCCTCTGTTCCACCTTCCAGGCCAGTGAATACAGGGGGGACAAACCGGAGCCCAGGCAAACATCGTCCGTACTTGGATCAAAACATTCTAGCCTAAATATGCGCAGGGTCTACCCTCACAGCGGCTGCGCTGCAACACAAATGTGTATTCAAGTAGAGCATTGTGAAGAGGGCAGGGAACACTCCCATGTAGATACTATTCTCTATGTTGGCCGGTGATGATGGCTGAAAGCTCCTGCCAGGGAGAGATACTCTATTCACCACCAAGAACGGCGTCATAGGCAGACAGTAGGTTTCAGCGTAAGGATAACGTACTTAGTAGCATACTTTTGAGGAACCCCTCCCAGATGTGCGAGTTAACAACATCCTTCTCGGCCACACAGTGCTCTCTCTCCCCTACTCTTAAATCACCCATGGAAACAGTTTATGGTGCATAAAGGCATCAGTATTTTACACATTATATTAATATATGGATCATACATTTCGCAACTTATTGGTTGGTCATTCGCAATCCCCATGCTTATTTGATAAACATCACATTTGTCAATATCAAAACGTTGTCCCATTTTGTTGACCTCTATCTCTGGCTAACAGCACTAACCCTGAGAGATGGCCCCTTCACAGGTGTCTCATTATTCTGCATATTCTAGGCTTCCCTTGCTACCGATCTTTTTGGGCGCCGTCAGACCTGGCCCGGGCTGCCAGTGCCGTGTCCGCCTGCCCTGGACCCTTGCTGACCACTTGCCTGCTCCAAGTGCCCCTGCCATGTGGCATCCCAAGGACACTGTTTGAGCAGCTCTTCTATTCTGGCTGTCATTATGTGCTATTGCCTGCTCCCCCAGTGCCCCTGCCGTGTGACATCCCAAGGACACTGTTTGAGCAGCTCTTCTATTCTGGCTGTCATTATGTGCTATTGCCTGCTCCCCCAGTGCCCCTGCCGTGAGGCATCCCAAGGACACTGTTTGAGCAGCTCTTCTATTCTGGCTGTCATTATGTGCTATTGCCTGCTCCCCCAGTGCCCCTGCTGTGAGGCATCCCAAGGACACTGTTTGAGCAGCTCTTCTATTCTGGCTGTCATTATGTGCTATTGCCTGCTCCCCAGTGCCCCTGCCGTGTGGCATCCCAAGGACACTGTTTGAGCAGCTCTTCTATTCTGGCTGTCATTATGTGCTATTGCCTGCTCCCCCAGTGCCCCTGCCGTGAGGCATCCCAAGGACACTGTTTGAGCAGCTCTTCTATTCTGGCTGTCATTATGTGCTATTGCCTGCTCCCCCAGTGCCCCTGCCGTGAGGCATCCCAAGGACACTGTTTGAGCAGCTCTTCTATTCTGGCTGTCATTATGTGCTATTGCCTGCTCCCCAGTGCCCCTGCCGTGAGGCATCCCAAGGACACTGTTTGAGCAGCTCTTCTATTCTGGCTGTCATTATGTGCTATTGCCTGCTCCCCCAGTGCCCCTGCCGTGAGGCATCCCAAGGACACTGTTTGAGCAGCTCTTCTATTCTGGCTGTCATTATGTGCTATTGCCTGCTCCCCCAGTGCCCCTGCCGTGAGGCATCCCAAGGACACTGTTTGAGCAGCTCTTCTATTCTGGCTGTCATTATGTGCTATTGCCTGCTCCCCCAGTGCCCCTGCCGTGAGGCATCCCAAGGACACTGTTTGAGCAGCTCTTCTATTCTGGCTGTCATTATGTGCTATTGCCTGCTCCCCAGTGCCCCTGCCGTGAGGCATCCCAAGGACACTGTTTGAGCAGCTCTTCTATTCTGGCTGTCATTATGTGCTATTGCCTGCTCCCCCAGTGCCCCTGCCGTGAGGCATCCCAAGGACACTGTTTGAGCAGCTCTTCTATTCTGGCTGTCATTATGTGCTATTGCCTGCTCCCCCAGTGCCCCTGCCGTGAGGCATCCCAAGGACACTGTTTGAGCAGCTCTTCTATTCTGGCTGTCATTATGTGCTATTGCCTGCTCCCCCAGTGCCCCTGCCGTGAGGCATCCCAAGGACACTGTTTGAGCAGCTCTTCTATTCTGGCTGTCATTATGTGCTAGTGCCTGCTCCCCCAGTGCCCCTGCCGTGAGGCATCCCAAGGACACTGTTTGAGCAGCTCTTCTATTCTGGCTGTCATTATGTGCTAATGCCTGCTCCCCCAGTGCCCCTGCCGTGAGGCATCCCAAGGACACTGTTTGAGCAGCTCTTCTATTCTGGCTGTCATTATGTGCTATTGCCTGCTCCCCCAGTGCCCCTGCCGTGAGGCATCCCAAGGACACTGTTTAAGCAGCTCTTCTATTCTGGCTGTCATTATGTGCTATTGCCTGCTCCCCCAGTGCCCCTGCCGTGAGGCATCCCAAGGACACTGTTTGAGCAGCTCTTCTATTCTGGCTGTCATTATGTGCTATTGCCTGCTCCCCCAGTGCCCCTGCCGTGAGGCATCCCAAGGACACTGTTTGAGCAGCTCTTCTATTCTGGCTGTCATTATGTGCTATTGCCTGCTCCCCCAGTGCCCCTGCCGTGAGGCATCCCAAAGGACACTGTTTGAGCAGCTCTTCTATTCTGGCTGTCATTATGTGCTATTGCCTGCTCCCCCAGTGCCCTGCCGTGAGGCATCCCAAGGACACTGTTTGAGCAGCTCTTCTATTCTGGCTGTCATTATGTGCTATTGCCTGCTCCCCCAGTGCCCCTGCCGTGAGGCATCCCAAGGACACTGTTTGAGCAGCTCTTCTATTCTGGCTGTCATTATGTGCTATTGCCTGCTCCCCCAGTGCCCCTGCCGTGAGGCATCCCAAGGACACTGTTTGAGCAGCTCTTCTATTCTGGCTGTCATTATGTGCTATTGCCTGCTCCCCCAGTGCCCCTGCTGTGAGGCATCCCAAGGACACTGTTTGAGCAGCTCTTCTATTCTGGCTGTCATTATGTGCTATTGCCTGCTCCCCCAGTGCCCCTGCCGTGAGGCATCCCAAGGACACTGTTTGAGCAGCTCTTCTATTCTGGCTGTCATTATGTGCTAATGCCTGCTCCCCCAGTGCCCCTGCCGTGAGGCATCCCAAGGACACTGTTTGAGCAGCTCTTCTATTCTGGCTGTCATTATGTGCTATTGCCTGCTCCCCCAGTGCCCCTGCCGTGAGGCATCCCAAGGACACTGTTTGAGCAGCTCTTCTATTCTGGCTGTCATTATGTGCTATTGCCTGCTCCCCCAGTGCCCCTGCCGTGAGGCATCCCAAGGACACTGTTTGAGCAGCTCTTCTATTCTGGCTGTCATTATGTGCTATTGCCTGCTCCCCAGTGCCCCTGCCGTGAGGCATCCCAAGGACACTGTTTGAGCAGCTCTTCTATTCTGGCTGTCATTATGTGCTATTGCCTGCTCCCCCAGTGCCCCTGCCGTGAGGCATCCCAAGGACACTGTTTGAGCAGCTCTTCTATTCTGGCTGTCATTATGTGCTATTGCCTGCTCCCCCAGTGCCCCTGCCGTGAGGCATCCCAAGGACACTGTTTGAGCAGCTCTTCTATTCTGGCTGTCATTATGTGCTATTGCCTGCTCCCCCAGTGCCCCTGCCGTGAGGCATCCCAAGGACACTGTTTGAGCAGCTCTTCTATTCTGGCTGTCATTATGTGCTATTGCCTGCTCCCCAGTGCCCCTGCCGTGAGGCATCCCAAGGACACTGTTTGAGCAGCTCTTCTATTCTGGCTGTCATTATGTGCATGTGCCTGCTCCCCCAGTGCCCCTGCCGTGAGGCATCCCAAGGACACTGTTTGAGCAGCTCTTCTATTCTGGCTGTCATTATGTGCTATTGCCTGCTCCCCCAGTGCCCCTGCCGTGAGGCATCCCAAGGACACTGTTTGAGCAGCTCTTCTATTCTGGCTGTCATTATGTGCTATTGCCTGCTCCCCCAGTGCCCCTGCCGTGAGGCATCCCAAGGACACTGTTTGAGCAGCTCTTCTATTCTGGCTGTCATTATGTGCTATTGCCTGCTCCCCCAGTGCCCCTGCCGTGAGGCATCCCAAGGACACTGTTTGAGCAGCTCTTCTATTCTGGCTGTCATTATGTGCTATTGCCTGCTCCCCCAGTGCCCCTGCCGTGAGGCATCCCAAGGACACTGTTTGAGCAGCTCTTCTATTCTGGCTGTCATTATGTGCTATTGCCTGCTCCCCCAGTGCCCCTGCCGTGAGGCATCCCAAGGACACTGTTTGAGCAGCTCTTCTATTCTGGCTGTCATTATGTGCTAATGCCTGCTCCCCCAGTGCCCCTGCCGTGAGGCATCCCAAGGACACTGTTTGAGCAGCTCTTCTATTCTGGCTGTCATTATGTGCTATTGCCTGCTCCCCCAGTGCCCCTGCCGTGAGGCATCCCAAGGACACTGTTTGAGCAGCTCTTCTATTCTGGCTGTCATTATGTGCTATTGCCTGCTCCCCCAGTGCCCCTGCCGTGAGGCATCCCAAGGACACTGTTTGAGCAGCTCTTCTATTCTGGCTGTCATTATGTGCTATTGCCTGCTCCCCCAGTGCCCCTGCTGTGAGGCATCCTGAGGACACTGTTTGAGCAACTCTTATTCCTAGGTTACTCTTTTATCTGGGTATCTTTCTGTGCTGTCTCTGCCATGCCCCCTCTCTACCGTACTTGCGGCTGCGATGCCCGCAATTTTGGTGTGGGTGGGTGGGTTCAACAGTGAGGGTCAATTGTGGTAGGGGGTCCTGTGCCCTTCCTTTTGACCTCTTACTGACCCGCCCTTCTTCATTCTATTGGGCGGTTCAAAATACGCGTGTCAATCGCTGTGTGTAACTTTTGCAGGCTTTTGCCTTGTGCTTCCTGGTGTTCCCGCCATCGGTAGGTGATCCCTGCGGGCCCCTATCTGGTCCGTCTGCCTCCCATCCCATGCTTCAGTCGGATACCTACTTATGTGTCAGCATCACCCAAATAAAAAAATATAGATCCAATCTCAATTCAGGGAATGGCATTTTCTAACGAAGGGTGTTTATTTGCAACACACAGCCTATGTATTTCTTTCCTGCCTGCACATAGCATAAAGCGTATGATTTATATATTATTAACCGATAGATACAAATAAACGCAGCACTATTTTAACAACTTTTTGTACATTTTCTATGAAATATCCTCTATTAGACTTTATGTTTGTAATGCCTTGCAAAAAATAGTAAGTACTGAAAACACTAATTATACTCATTGCTCGCAATCAGGTGCATTTGTTAATGCCGTATTAAGTACATGGCACACGCAATGAGAACAAGAACTACCAAGCACGTTTAACGATGTTTTTTTGACATGCAAGTAGAAAGATGGTTCAATAAAATGTGCATATAAACCTATCTCTACGCAGAGGTTACACAATTAATAGCAAAGTAATGGAAAAGAAATGTCTGGTTGTTTATTCGGTGTCAACAGCTCGTGGCTGGGAGAGCCACACCAAGATGCGTCCTTGGTGGAGCTGTGGGTTGGACGACGGGGCAGGTGGCACGAGGCTTGGGTGCTCGCTCATGTGAAGTCTGTGAAGTGCCAGACAGATGCACATGAAGCACACTTATTTAAGAACATGGCTGTCAATAATGCCTTTGTGAATCCTCTTCTTCGAGAACCTTCGAGCTCCTCGCCGTACTTTTCCACTCATGATGTGTGCATGCAGATGTTTAACACCACTGCTCAAGCGAACGTTCTCGTGCCTTCTCACAGGCTGGCAGGACTGCCGACTACCCCCAAGACTCTGCAGAAACAGACATATTTTTGACTTCCTGTTCCCTGAGAACATCAGCATCAATCTCATGTGCAGCCATTGTTTACAGAGCTGTCAAAATGCTTTTCACTCCTACTGCAGACATGGAACACCTTATCTGAAGTGCAGCTGAGAGGTCACGGTACGAAGCGGCTGCCTTGGTCTGCTGCCCTGTTCCTGCTCACAGACCGTGACAGCAATTTCTTAAACACTCTTAACCATTCCTGATCTAAACCCTGCGTAGTCCATTGAGATGTGTTCAAGGAAACTAACTATCCTTTACTACCCTGTAGTGGCAGTCCTACTCCTGAAGGCGATCCCTGCTCCTTGGTGTTACATTAACATCAGTATCCCACAACATCGCAACAATGTTCTGCTTTGAACTTGAATTTGAAAACTATGGGGCAGATTTACAAGCCCCTTGCGCCACTTTTGCGTCATTGTTAACATGGGAAAAGTGACGCAAAAGTGGCGCAAGAGGCTTGTAAATAAGCCCCTATTTATTCTTTGAAGGAAGTTTAAGGACCTCATTAAGAGGTGGGTAGGAGTGCGGTATCCTCCAAAAGTTGCTGAGTGTTCCGTTCTCTCACCTGACGTACCCACTCCTCTCTGCAGCTAGTGGGACTTCTGACAGAGGGGGCGGCCTATCTAATGCGGCTTCTCTGATGCTATTATTAATGTCCAGGTCCACCATACAAACCACGGAGGTCCCAAACATGAAAGATGCACCAATGCTCCCTCATAGACTGCGAGAGCATAAGAGACATTAGGTGTGTGCTTTTTTTCTCAAAAGACAGACCTAATTTTTGATGGTCTGTCATGAGAAAAAACAAAAATACTGACAGGTCCACCATGCCGCCATGGCATGATGGACCTTCCATCACAATTTTTTTCCCCCCAGACATTTTGCAGAAAAAGATCATAGATATCGTAAGCAACTCTAAAAAAACACTTTGGCCAAATCTGGCCCGCTGTAGTCTAAATGAGGTCCTAATTCACATTCCATTACAGAAAGAGAAAGGATATTTTTGCGTTAAAGACATTTGAGAAACATATAAAATCATTAGTATTTGCTAGCCATAGAGGATCAGAAAGCTGATTATGACGCCAATTCGCATGGCAATGTATTTTGCAGGAAGCAATATATTTCCCTTGTGCGCTGCTTTTATTGTTGTAGCTTAGTCTGCTTTTGTGCAAAAGCCGTGCAGTTAGAGAGGATACGCAGCTAGAGAGTACAACATACATTGGCCCTGATTTTAAGTGCAGCAATGTGTGAGAATTGCAGTGTAGTAATAACTAGCACATGCTTTCCATCTTGATAGTATTTTTGTTGGGTGTAACTCGTACGTAGAGGATAGCCTGTGGTATTCGAACAAAATATTGTGTAAAAATAACATAGTTCACAAATATGTCAAAAATATAGCGAGGCAGAATACAGAAGGTAAGAATATCATCTTTTTAGTTTTTTTAAAGTTTTTTTTGGATACGCAATTTTATTGTTTTGACAGTAAACAACACCAGCACATCAGCATTGGACACTGAGGATAACAATTCACAGCCAAATACTTGATCAATCCATGACATCCGACCCCCTAAAGTATAAATGGATATATACATTGTACACACCGCTTCGACTACTCCATGGCACCCAACCACTTGCCCCATACCCTGCGATACTTCTTTGGACAACCTCGCGCCTCGTACATAGTTTTTTCCTGTGTTGCACACCAGTCCACCCCCTTCCGCCACTTCCCAGAGCAAGGCAGATCTGGACACTTCCAGGAAGCAGCTATGTCTCGTTTGGCCACTACCATTGCCGTGTTGAAAAATAATTCCAGCCCATCCTTAATCCCAAGGAGAGAGTGTCGTGGGTCATGAGGGACTTCCCACCCCAAGATTTCTGTGAGCTCCTCCTCAATGTCACCCCAGAACCGTGCCAATTGAGGACATGCCCACACCATATGGAAAAAGTCAGCCGGGTCATGGCCGCACCTCGTGCAGGAAGCGCTCGGGAGAAAGCCCGCCCGATGGAGGCGTACCGGGGTTTGGTAGGCGGCGTGCAAATAGTATAGTTGGATCAAGCAGAGTTTAGCTGATGCAGTAACCGTCTTGGGTGCCATGAGAGCATCACGCCAGTCCTCCTCATCTAGAGTGCCCACCCACTCTTCCCATTGGCTTCTAAGCCGATCCAGTGAGGTCGGGTGTTGTTAACCAGTGTCCGGTAAATGAGGGAAATACCCCCCTCCCCAGGTCACCCAGCATAGTCTGCGCTTCAGGAGGGCTGTACGCAGGGATCCTTGTGTCATCCGATATATGTACGTGGAGGGCATGCCGCGGCTGCAAATATTTGTAAAATTGTGTAGGGTGCAGGGAGTATCGGGTCCGGAGGTCTTGGAAGGAGCGCATATTACCGCTCGCCCACACATCCCCCAATTGCGAGATTCCTATAAGGTCCCATGATCTAAAGCCCTGCAACCCACTGACGTCTCTGAGCCAAGTGCCATGCCAGAGAGGCGTGCACTGAGTCAGCTTGTGTGTCCAATGAGTATGACGCAGAACTGCCCGCCAGGCCAACAGCGCGGAGCGCGTTATGTCTGGTATGATGGACGGAATGGGCTCCCCGTACATCAGTGACTGGATTTTGGACAAACCTAGCTCGCTCAATTCGAGCCTGTAGGCCGGGTCGGACCAGCCCCCGTTAAACCAGTCATGCATGGTCAGTAAGCGAGTAGCCAGGTAGTACAGGTATAAGTGTGTCATCCCCATGCCCCCATCGAATGGAGGAATCCGGCATAGGGTCAGGGTCAAATGCGCCCTCCCCCCCCCCAGAGGAACTTGGTGGCCATACTGTCCAGTTCTCGAAACCAGGCCCTTGGAAAATAAAAGGGGGTGTTTTGGAGGCCATATAGGAACCTGGGGAGAATCATCATTTTAAACAGGGCAACTCTCCCCAGGGGATTCAGAGGTAACGTCTGCCACTTCTGAAGGTCTGCCTTGGCTTTCTTCACCAGCGGGGTAACATTGAGGGACCAGCCTAGCTCTGGGAGAAGGGCAACCCAGATCCCTAAGTATATGAAGGACTGACGCCGAATCGGTATTGTGGATTGCCAATCATAGCAGTCTCTAGACAAGGGTAGGGGGACCAGGACTGACTTATCGGGATTCAGTCAGAGACCGAAGGCCTGCCCGAAGGATTGCAGGATCTGGAGGCACTGAGGGCCTGACTGAGCGGGATCCGCTAAAAAGATTAAGACGTTGTCCGCATAGAGAGCAATCTTGTCCGCCTCCGTGGTGGGCCATTCCCATCCTCGAACGCGGCTCTCGGACCGCACCAGGGTCGCCAGGGCGAAGAAAAGGGGTGAAAGGGGGCATCCCTGTCTCGTTCCTCTTTGAATGGGGAAGGCCTCCGATAAGACCCCATTGACTAAGACTCGCGCCTGGGGCTGGGCATACAGGGTGCGTATCAGACTACGGAAGTGGGGGCCGAAACCCATCGTGGTCAGCACGTCGTCTAGATACCTCCAATCCACTGAATCGAAGGCCTTTTCGAAATCTACGAGGAGGATCACCAAATAGGGGGTGAGCAGATGACGGTGAGCCAAGGCCAGATGCAGCCTCCGGAGACAGCGTCTAGTTCCACGTGTGGGCATAAATTCGCACTGGTCTGGGTGAACCAAGAGTGACAGGTAGGGCTTCAGCCGCTGGGCGAGAATTGTGGCATAGAGTTTAACCTCTGTATTTATAAGAGAGATAGGACGGTAGTCTGCGCAACGACGAGATGGCGGTTGAGATTTTGGGAGAACCACGATGGTGGCCATATCCGTCTCGGGTGGGAAGGAACCCTTCTCCAAAGCCTCTTCGAACAGGTCTGCGAGGCGTGGGACGAGAGTCTCATGATACAGAGCATAGTATTCCTGGGGGAGGCTGTCAGGGCCAGGGGTCTTGCCCGATGAGGAGAGGGTTATTGCATCGTTAATCTCTTCACGGGTGATAGGGCGGTCTAAATCCGCCTGCGCGGCCGAACCCAGGTGGGGAAGGTGAGCACCACCCGCATCCAGCAAGGCGGAGAGCGACAGTACCGGGGTTCTTTCCGCATAGAGCTGACGATAGTAGGAGGCAAAGGCATGAGCCATTGCCACCGGGGATCAGTGCGCCGACCCGTCCGGGTCATCTATTTCGGGGATAATGCGGTTCACCCTAGGGTACGTGGCTACTCTGTGGAGAATCGTGCTGTTCTTGTCACCCCAGCCATATACTCTTGCTACTAAGGATCTCCATAGGAGCTTGGCGGCATCCAATGAAAGTTGCCTGATCTCCGCCCGAAGAAGAGCGAGTTGTCGCTCTCGGGAAGTGTCATCAGCAGTAGGAGGGGACTGCTCGAGGCGAAACGCTTGCGCCTCCCCCGAGGTGATCTGCTGCAGCTGCGCCTGTTGCTGATGCTTGAGTTGGCCCTTAGCGAAGCCCCGGATGGTGGCCTTGCCCGCCTCCCACAGGGTACCCGGGGAGGACACCGACCCATCATTGGTCAAGAAGTACTGCTTAAGCTTCATCCCCACCACCTTTCTAAATTCTTTATCCTGAAGGAACCAGGCATTCATCCTCCACGTCGGGCGTGTTGAGGGGGGGGCCCCGTGCTAAGAAGCACCGGAGAGTGGTCGGAGATACCCCTGGGGAGGATACGGACGTCTTGAATCGAGACGCAGTCAGTCGAAGGGACAAAAATCGCATCTATGCGCGTCTGCGTATGGTGTGCTGCAGAGGTGTGAGTGGACTGTTTGGTGTGAGGGTGCCAGGTACGCCATGCATCGCAGAGGCCCAGAGACTCAGACCAATTCGTTAATTGTTTCGCTTGCGCAAGTCTAGTGGTAGACGTGGGGCCTGTCGTGTCGAGGTGCGGAGAGGAAACCGCGTTGAAGTCGCCCCCTATAATAGTAGGCCCCAAGGGCAAGGTGGTCAGCATGGCGGTAGAGTGTTTCAGGGCCGTCGTGAGCATCGAAGGGGGTGAGTACATAGACACGAGGTTAAGGGGATTATCACACAGCAAGCCACAGATGGTCACTGACATTCCCTGGGGGTCATGAATAACTTGTGTAAGCACAAAGGGAAGGGTGCGCTTCAAAAGATAGCCACCCCACGGGAGCCCCGGGCGAAGCCAGAGTGCCACACACTGTCGTATCCATAGCGTGCTAGGAAGGGACAGTGGTTACCCAGCAAATGCGTCTCTTGAAGCAGGAGCACCTCTATACCGAGGCGTTGCGCATATCGTAGGACGGCCATTCGTTTAAGTCGGTCTAGGAGGCCATTAACGTTCCAGGACAGAACGTGAAGGGAGGCCCTTGGAACAAGCATGTCAGTCATGGTGGCTGGTGGTCAGAGTAGCGGTGAGCGGCACCACAGAGAGTCGTGAATACACGCTGTGGCTCGCGCCAGTGTGGGAGGGTGCTTGTGAAGAGGCCGTGCATACCACATGAGGGACTATCGCAGAGTGTCTCAGGATGGCTGGCATAACAAAACAATAAGAAACAACAACCATGGGAAAAACAATCCCACTCCCTCCCCTTACTCCCTCCCCCCACCCTATACTTCGAGAACAGAAGCATCTGTCGGCCCACCAATGGAAACAAGAACCAAACTAGAACGCTCGGGTTGGGTTCCGTGGAGGAACCCTCCATTTAGACGGATGTGCAATGTCTCGGCAGAAAGACAATAAAATAGAGCAATAAGTCTGCCGTGGCTCCAAGCCCCAACGGAAGTTGGAGCATGTCCCCACAGAGACCGCGCATCAGGCGGCACCCGCTGGATCTTCAGAGAGTTGGGCTGCGGGAAAGATCCGAGTCCACTGTCGGCGAGCCCCGTTGAGCCGGCGACGGAGGAGCCACAGATGGTCCGTCAGTTGAGTGATGTCTGAGGCGGGGAGGAGAGCCCAACGGGCTTGAAGAGTCCCGGATTCTATGAGCAGCCAGGCTCGATGATCTAGGTGTCGCTGCCTGGGACTGGCTCCTCTTACGGGACTGCGTGCACCTCCGGCGCTGGTGCCCAGGCGGCCGAGGCCTCGTGGACTGAGAGCCCGATGGCATGGGGGATAGGTTTTGCCGCTGTCGTAGGGGATGCTCCTCCGTCAGCCAAGTCCAGGCCGCTTGGGGCGAGTCAAAGAATTGCGTTTTACCCTGGAAAATGACGCGGAGGCGTGCAGGGTACTGGAGTTGGTATTGCATGCCCAGGTTCCACAGTTTCTTTTTAACATCCGTGTAGGAGCGGCGCTGGTCTTGCACTTCCTTGGTGTAATCAGGGAATACCATGATATTATGGTTTTGAAACTTGAGAGGTCCCTGAGAACGTGCCTCGCACAGGATGGCGTCTCGGTCCTTGAAGTTAAGGATCTTTAGTATGATAGGGCGAGGTGGGGCCCCGGGTGGCGAGGGACCAATGCGCTCTCTCCACTACGAACCACACGGAGAGTGCCTCCTTGGGCATCCACGATGTGAACCAGGCCTCGATGAAGGTGGGTACCTGGTTCGTCTCGACCCCCTTGGGGAACCCCACTAGGCGGAGGTTGTTGCGGCGTGCTCGATTCTCCGCATCCTCCGCGCACCAATGCATCTCCCTTGGTGTGTGAGCGCAGATTGGCCACCTGTTCTTTCAATTGAAGGATATCGTCCTTCGCCGTGGAGATGCGAGATTCAGCCTCTGTTATTCGGGCCGTGGCATTGCGGAGGTCTTGCCGAAGAAGGGACACATCCACCTTGACCTCCCCGATCTTCCCCTCCACCGAGGCCTGTGAGGCGCTGATCGCCTGTAGGATGGTTGCTAAGTCTTTGCCCGGGGGGGCCCCATCAGTCTGTCCGGGGGGATCATGCTCGGAGGTGGTGAACCGGTCCATCTTCGTTTGTGTAGGGGCGGTCGCGGATTTGGAGGCCTTATCTCTCCCCATGGTCGAAGCCAGGTCGCACCCCAGCAAGAGCTCCAGGTGCCGGAAGGGTGAGCCCAAGGATAGTACAGTGCCCCAATTGAAAGTGCGTGACCCCACCAGGATCGAAGGCCAGTGTATGAGAGGCCGAGGGGGGTTGATTTCCAGCCACTCCGGTTCCTGGCGAAGCCCCCCAGTATGGGAGGCAAGGATTGGAGCCGTGGGCAGGGGGGACAGGAGCCCACCGCGGTGAACCCCAGCATCAGGCCTTCTGGAGGATAAAAGTCAGGAGGCCAGGCTTTGGAGTGGAGGGGGACCCGCTCCCGGGACCCCACGCCGCCCGACCAAAGCAGCCGATTCCACCCTCTGCTTGAGCGGCAAATGTCATGCACCGGACGCCGCTGCCAATGATTCGTGGCGGCCCACCGCTTCAGTCTCACCTGCCGGATGCGACGGGATGCAGAGAGTCCCCCTCCGCCGAGAGGGCACCCCCCGGATGGATGGGCCAGTCAGCCCGAAGAGTGCGCCCAGGAGAAGCAACTCCAAGAAACGATGAGACACTGGGAGAGCACTGGCTGAAACCCACGCCGCCGCCCGAAACAGCGTCCGAAGGAAGGAAAAGGGGGCGCCCCGCCTCCACAAGGACCAGAACAGGGTCTTGGGAACTAGGCCTCTCCCCCACCTAGAGGACACAGACAGGGCCACCCAGGGCCCGTCGCCCCCTATGTGTAGGTGTCCACAGGAGCAGGGGGGATGGACGGCCCCGAATGACTACATCAGCGGACCCCCGGGGGTCCGCACTCCACTCCAGCAGCACAGCCTCCAAATCATCAAGGCCGCCCAGCACCAAGCGCACCCAGTGCAGAGGTCGAGGAAGCACCAGTCGGGGCGGAAGGAGGCCGGTGGGTTCCTCCTGGGGGGGGGGCTGCTGCCCGAAATGCGCAGCCGAGCGGCTCCCACACCACCCCACCAGGCGGGCCCGCTGCTCTTGGACCGGCCGGGCCCCAGGCACAGGGGGTGCCCCCTTAACAGCAGTCTGGATGGGCCCAAACACACCACAGCACCGGAAAATAAAGGGGGGGTGAGAGGCCTGGGCGATGACCTCCCGCACCGCTGCCCGACATGACAGCCGAGCCCCAGGCCCGACCCCACTCACCAGGCGACACCTCCTCCCGGGCTCCGGAGCCGGCCTCAGCTGCCGGATTCAGCACGGTGATTTGGCCGCAAGGGACGTAGCTCTCTGCCCCGGAATGCGGACCCTCGATCTGCCGCCGCCTCAACTCCAGCCGATCCCTCAAGGGCCAGGTCACGATATGCTGAGCACCAGGATAGATGCCAGGCTCATCAGGCTCGCAGGCCGCGGGTGCTGGAAGCCGCAATTTTGTAGGTACGGGGCCCGGGAGAGACAGAGCGCTGCACAGGCCGGCGGTCGTCCAGGGCAGCTCTCCAAGGCCAGGCAACTCGTCACGCAGACTCCCCACTGAACAGGATTTGCACCACCGACCGGCGCCTCCCAGTAAAGGGCACCGCGGTCACCAGCGGGTCGTGGTGGAGGCCGCCATGATGCAGCTGGAAGGCCTCGCCAGATCCAGAGCCCAATCGGGTGCCAGGAGCCCGGAATCAACAATCCGGACGCACCGGTGTGGCGATCCCTCTCCGGGGGCTCCCTGCGTGTAGGTAAGGAGTATGAATGGCAGCTGCAGACATAGGGATGAGGGGCGGATGACGGAGGGGTCCAGAGCACTCTTAGAGTGCGACCGTCATCTTGACGCCTCAGGCCACGCCCCCAGGTATTTAATATATTTTTTAAATAGTTCCGTACAATATCATTTTATTTAATATAGTTGCATAAATCATTGTTGCCTAATTAGTTTGATAATTATTATTTATGTTGGTATTATACGTTATTATTATAATGGTTGTGTTTAATTTGATTTAGTATAGTTTGCAAGTTTTTATGTGAAATTACATTTTTGTAATGTAATTAGAAATTGTTAAATTAGTAGTAGGTTGCTGGGTTTGTAGGCAATAAGAGTGGGAAGTTTTTTTATAATGTAAAGTACAGTTTATTTTTTTAACAAATTTTATGCAATTCATTTTTTACTACATAATTGTATGTTAAATAACTGATTGTTTTCTTAACTATTTGTTAATTTTTAAATAATTATTAATTGGTTTATCAGTTTATTTAATTAATTAACTATGTTAATGAATTTTATATGTATTGTTTTCGTTTTATTTGTTTGATTTAATAATTCATTTATTATTAACAACTTTTCATTTTATAGTAAGTTTTATTAATTTTAATTGTGTGTCAGTGTTCGTTTTTAGAGTAGCAGAGAAGGACGTTTTTAATTAAAATATTTGTAATATTTTCAAACTATTTATTTTATTTTCATAATAAAATGTGTATTTTTTAAATCTAATTTTATTTGTTTTATATTTAATTAATAAATGTCTTCTTTGAAATATATGTTTTCATTCTTTTTTACTTTGTAGTTAAATGTTTTATTTGAAAAATTTAACAGTGGGAATAGTAAATCTAACCCCTCCAAATTCCAACACTTTCCCTACTGATGTGTAGATTGGGGTGGAACTAGTAAATGCGATTCCTCAAAGTCCAACATTTTTAAAACTTTTACTTAAATTGGAGTTGGAATAGTAAATCTGACCCCTCAGAGTCTAACACTTTCACTACTGTTGCTTACATTGGAGTGGAAAAAGTAAATCTAACTCCTCAAAGTCAAACACTTTCTCTACTTTTGCTTATGCTGGAATGAGAATAGTAAATCTAACTCCTCCAAAGTCCAGCACTTTCCCTACTTATGCCTATGTTGAAATGGGAATAGTAAATCCGACCCCTCCAAATTCCAAAACTTCCCCAAGTTAAGCTTGGATCAGGTGGGAAAAATACATTTCCCTACTTTTGCTTATGTTGGAGAGGCAATAGTAATTCAATCCCCCATAGTCCATCATTATACCTACTTTTCGTCAGATTGGAGTGAGAATAGTAAATTGAACTGAAAAGTACAACACTTTCCCTACTTTTTTCTTATATTAGACTGAGTCAGATTAGCAAATCTGACCCCCTCCAAAGACCAATACATTTCCTACTGTTCCTCATGTTGGAGTGAGTTTTACCCCTCCAAGTCTAATGTCTTTTTTATTTTTTAAGTTGTTTTAATATTTCTTTGTTTTAAAAGGTAATGTAATGTAAATTATTTTTTATTTTTGTATTAATTTTTTGCTAATTTATTTTTGTTTTGTTAGTGAGGTGGCCGGGGATTTCTTCTTGTGTGTGAAGTACTCTGCCTGCAGAATGTGAGGCCACAAGAATTGCCACACCTGCTTGTTTCTCAACTCCGGGTGAGAAATATTGGCGATCAAACCAGCGCGATCGCATGCATCGTCAGTCTGCTTTAACCAACTCACAGGAGATACATAAGATCCTGACAAAGAACTGGGATATTCTAACCAGCGAACCCACCATTAGTCATACCTTACATGAGAGACCGTGGGTCACTTACAGAAGGGGCCATAACTTGCGCAATATTCTAGTACATGGTGACATCACGGTGATACATTGATTCAATGAGCATAACCTTCAGGGCTTTTTTTCCATGTGGCCATTGCAAGGCATGTTGCAGTAGCTACATGAAAAAAGACTATACAACACCTAGGAACAATAGGAAAATCATGCAATTTCTGACTTGCAGTTCTGACTTTGTGTTGTACATTCTTGAGTGCCCATGCAACCTACGATACGTGGGCAGCACAACATTCATGGTGAAGAAAAGAATATTAGAACATACGCGGGCAATAAACAATAAGGATGTACATTAGCCCATAGCAAGACATTTTGAACAATATCACCTATCTAACAGTTCCCTTCTCAGGTATTTTGCTGTTGAACAGGTACATGGTGACCCATGATGGGGCAATTGGGTACTTAAGCTACGGAAAAAGGAATCCAAGTATATATTGGAAGTTCAAACCAAAATCCCTAGAGGTCACAATCAGGATGAGGAGTTGGGTATACACTTACAGGATTAATGTGTGACTCATGTTTGCAGGGTAATGTTTTGTGCTGATTATACTGAATGATATATAATGATCTTTGTATTTCGCTCTCCATTGATATGCAATTGAATTTCCTTTAATCCTTAAGAATGGACCAGTGTTTTTGCTTGAGTTACCTATTTTTCTTGTGGTAACATGTATATGCTTGATTTTAAAATGGATTATTTATATTTTATTTCAGGAGGAAAGGAGGGGGGCCCACTTATGTTTTCGAGTGACTGTGCAGTGGGTTCCATACCCTTTTCTTCAAGATTTCTCTTTCAACGGGTGATCGACATTGCAGAGATAAGGAGTTTCTATTATGTTCTGTGTTATCTTATACTCTTTGATTTTTTTCTTCCTAGAATATATATAAGAATTTTCCTTTTATTTTCTCTTTTCTTTATCTTCTTTGTCTCCTTTGAGATTATGGGCTTTTCTATTCGTTATGGTTTACGACATTGTAAGCTATTATGTACCCTGTGTATGGCCTTTGATGGGATTATGTTTCCTGGGTTGATATGGTATCCGAATTTGAATATCAATTCACTCAAAGATATACGTCTGCACTTTTGTATTTAGACAAACCATTAGTTGTATGTTTTGATATACATCAATTAGGAATTTAAACCCACTTTGGGTCAAATGTGGTTCAATTGAGGCTTATTATTTTGTTTTTGTGTATCTATTTCTCTCATTAATCCACTTGGGTACTAGATGACTGCTCATGAATTCGTGTGTACCAGATGATGCTTTGCAGGGGTTATTTTATCTCCATTGAATACCTCTTGGTTTGTCCATTGGGGTAACATATGATTGCTTAGATACATACCACTATGTGGAATGGCAGTGATTTTAGGTACCAATATCAATTCTCAGGACTTTGAATTTGTTTAATTTGTTTAAGTTCATATACAGCTCATATATACCCAATATGCTATCAGATGGCATCCAATCAAACTGACACTATTTTGTCTTTTCAATTCATTATTTCTGTTTGATTAGGACATGTAAACATGCTTTACTTTTGACATTGTGGGGTACCATGTACTTGCTCATATTTCACTATGATGATTTGCAATGATTTTGTGTACCAACATTAATACTCAGGACCTGAATGGGTTCAAGTTTATTATACATCTTGTATTTACTTTATATGTTTTAAGATGGCCGCCACATGCATAGCTAACTGACACTAGTTTGTATGTATAGTCCGTCATTGATGTCTGATCAGGGTATGTAATCATTCTTCACTTCTGACACTATGTGTGAACAAGACTGTTTTGCAGTCGAAATGCGTTACAGGAATGATTAAAATAATTTCTGGATTGGCAATCCTTTCCCGATAGTGCACTTTATTGGATATGCTGTGGTATTCAAAGTCCGGCCTGTCCCGCCGGCACAGCGCAACACCTTTCATGGGCCCCGGGTGATGGAAGGGACGCTTTGCTTTGTTGATATATATATATTTGTTGTATTATTACTTTATTTTAAAAAATCTGAAATTATAATATACATTTAAATTATTAGTTTATCAATAGTTATTTAACTGGATATATGTAAATATATATATATATATATATACATATATATATATATATATATATATATATATATATATATATATATATATTAATATGTATGTGTGTTTAACTTATTTAAAATAATTTTATTGTTATAGGTGTTGAAATATATATTAAATCTATTTTATTTTTTTGTCAAATTTGTTTTTATTATCATTTTGTTTCGTACATTCCATACATAGCAATACATACATTCGTCATCTTCACTTGTATCCAATGTGAAGCTATTTCTTAGTACAGAATCAGACATGCAAGTCGAAGATTCGTCTCTATAATTGCTATGACATGTACTACCATGAATTATACAATTCGCTTTCATATTCCCCCCAAAAATTAAGGTTCTCCCACCCCCCCTAGATCTCTCATTGATCGTGAGGCTAAGTCCTCCCTGAACCATTGTCGTTGTATCGTTCCCATGTGTTTGGCAAGGGAAAGGTGAGTCAGAGAGAGATTCAGAATTAGAATACAAAGGAAAGGTAAAGAAAGCAAAATAAAAGAAAAATCTGAACTTAAAATAATATGGCCTAGTTGAGAACCTAGGTGACATCGGGTTGAGTCTTTAGTCGTGGCAGGAGCTCCAGTAGAGGTGGTGACCTCGCTCAGAATTGGAAGAGGTGTAGTGCCCTGACTCTTGAGGGGCAGGTGGTTAACGGGAGCCCCTTGGATAGATAGCTGACAAGTGGGCCCCAGGCGTACTCGAAATTCGTCCCTAAAAATGTCGCTCATGCGCTCCATAATGAGTGGCTGCCATAAGCATGCGTGCCATTGTGTCAGAGCTGGTGCCTCTTTCCTTTTCCAGGCTGCGGCTATGGCCTTCTTGGCTGCCCCCAAAGAAAGCCATATTATGGCTTGATCGGCTGTCGTTTGGTATATCAGATTTGAGTCTCTGAGACCTAGGAGTACAAAGTCTGGGGATTCTGGGATTGGGTAACCCAGAATCTCTTTAATTTGGGCCAGGATTTCTGTCTAAAAAGTCTGGATTGTCGGGCAATACCACCATATATGGCGAAAGTCCCCCAATAGGCCACAACCCCGCCAACAGCTGTCCGAAGTGTTCGGAAATATCTTTTTTAATTTGGTGGGTATAAGTACCAGTCATAGAATACCTTATAGTGTGCGTCCTGTTGTCCCAGAGAATGGTTGTGTCTTCTGATGTCTCTTCACAAGCCCTTCCATTGTATCTCTGTAATATCGTGACCCAATGTATGTTCCCAGAATTCAGGGTGTCGTGGGGGTCTGGATGGTAGTGTGTTTAACAGTAGCAAGTAGAGGAAGGAAATAGCCCCTTTTATTGTCCCCACCCTCCTTACGTAGCTTTCTATTGCTGTGAGTTCCCTAGTGGCTCCTTCTCTAATAACCGGTTGAAGGACCTAGTGTTGCAATTGGATATAGTGGAAGTATTCTGTGTGTGGGAGGTTAAAGTCCCTTTGGTAGTTTTCAAAGGTCAATATGTCCCAGTTATGGAAGATGCAAAAAGAACAATTGATGGACAGAATGCAGAACAATGTCATACATTCACCCCAGTACAGAGATATGGGCCTAAATCCATCGTTTATTTGCTCACCATGCAATTCCAGTTTGAAATTTTGGTTTCACCCCTCATCAGCCAGGATAGCTTGACTCAAGCTATGGATTCAAGCTAGTCTGGCTGATGAAGGGTGATGCCCTGAAACCGGTCCCAGGATGCTTGTTTCCGGTCCAGGGAGGACCTGGCTTGGCAGTTCGGGCTGGACTGTTCCCACAAGGAACAGGGTCAAGACTGATTTGCATATGGCTGGGTCCAAACTGGGGTGGTGTGGTGAGCAAAAGAATGATGGATTTAACCCAGATCCTTGTGACTGGGGGTGAATGTTTGCATTGTCCAGCATTCCGTCCATCAATTGTTTTTTTTTTCAGTTATGGAAGATGTCAGCTAAATTGAGGCATCCCCCCTCTTTCCAGGCATAGAAGGGCCCCGACTATAGCGCAGGAGGGAACACCGGGTTGTAATGTATGGGGATGAAGGGCGTGGGGAATGTTGTCCATTCCGTCAGTTTTAGTGTTGTGTCCCATATTTTCAGTGTCGTCCTAGTGGGTGTGCTTAGGTAGACATTAGCGGGTCGGTTCGCCTTCGGTTTCCAAAGAACATCCCAAATCGTCCTCCCCGCTATTGCACGGTCCATGTGCAGCCAGTGTTTATCTTACTCACGTTGGGACCACTTTACCATGACGCGTAGTTGCGCCACTTGGTAATACAGTGTCAAGTCTGGCAACACCAGTCCTGCCTCATCTAATGGCTTCCGTAATAAGGTAAAGGGGAGCCTCTGTGTTTTATTTTGCCATATAAATTTCATGAGAAGAGTGTGTACTGCCTATAGGTAGCCTCACTCTAGGTCAATGGGCAAACTCTGCAATAAGTGCAAATATTTTGGGAGGACCACCATTTTGATGGCGTGTATTCTGCCAATCCAAGATAGGTATAATGGTGCCCATCATTTGAGGTCTGCTTGGAGCTGGCGTAAGAGTGGGGGATGGTTAGCTGCAAAGAGTCCCGAAATGTTAGAAGTGAATTTCATGCCAAGATAGGTTAACTCCTTCCTGGCTCGTTAGAATGGAGTTGAGGCCACTAGTGCTGCCATTTCTGCCTCAGTTATGGTCAGGTTGAGGAGGAAGGATTTAGGGAGGTTAAAGTGTAGCCTGGCCACCTCCTCGAAGCTTCCCAGCTCCTCCTGGAGTGTTGTGAGGGAGCGGTGTGGGTCTGTAAGTGTAAGTAAAATATCATCGGCGAACAAAGAAATCTTGTGCTCGTCTGCGCGAAAAACGATTCTCTCTAATTTTTGCTGCTAAGGGTTTGATGCTGAGGGCGAAGAGGAGCGGAGACAACGGGCACCCCTGCCTTGTCACCCTCCCCAACGTGAAGATGTCTGAGCTTGTCCCATTAACCAAGATTCTGGCGCTTGGGGCCGCGAAGTTGGCCCTTGTCATGTTTATAGAGGTCTCATAGAAGCCAAACCGCTGGAGGGCCTTAAAGAGAAACGGCCAGTCCACTCTGTCAAATGCCTTCTCGGCGTCTAGGCCTAATAGGATTGCCGGGACTTGTTTTTTGGTAGCCTTTTCTATGAGGTCTATCACCCTGCGGACATTGTCATGTGTCTGTCTGCCCCTAATGAAGCCGGACTGGTCCGGGTGTATCAATCCCGGCATTAAGTTCTCCAGGCGAGTGGCTAAGATTTTAGAGTATAGCTTGGCATCTAAGTTGAGGATATGGGGCGATAAGAGTTGCATTGTTGTGGGTCTTTCCCTGTTTTAGGAATCACTGTTATAAGTGCCTCTCACATGGAGTGTGTCACCTGCTGGGTGGTTGCAATGTGGTTAAACAGTGCGGTCAGCTGTGGAATCAGTTCTGCACTGAATGTTTTATAAAATTGTGCTGTCAGGCCATCTGGGCCTGGTGATTTGTGCAGTTTTAGTCCCGTCGGAGCCATACACACTTCGTCCTCTGTTATGGGCCGCCTAGTTGTTCGTTCTGGGATGGGATGGCTTGTGGGAGGTCTATCTCTTTAAGGTAGTCTGCTTGTAGGTTAGGTTTGTCGGCTGTATACAGTGTGTTGTAGAAGTCCCTGAGTATGCGTGCTTTCCCTGAGTCTTCCCTTGATGTGCCCCCGATGGGTCTTGAATGTCCCCGATATATTCCTTCTCTCTCTTGACCCATAGCTGTCGGGCTAAGTGGGATCCCACCTTGTTGCCCTGTGCGTATGAAGTCTGTCTAAGTCTTAGTAGGGTCATTTCTGCTCTGTTGGAGTAGATCGCCAGCAGTTTCCCTTTCAGAGCAGTCACCTTTCTCTGTAGGGCCAGTGTGGGGTTAGCTTTGTGGGTGCGCTCCAGAATGTTCAGTTCTTTCTCTAGGTTTATCCGTTCCTCACCACTGCTTTGAATGCATCCCATGTGGTATCCTATGACATGTCTTGCTGGTCATTTAATTGAAAATACTCTCTAATTGTTGTTCTAAGTGCGTCTCTCAGTGTTTTATCCCGAGCTAGTGCATTGGGAAAGAACCATCTTCTGAAAGTCGGTGCGGGTGGTGCCAATCCAGGGAGACTGACACCGGTGCATGATCCAAGTTTACAGTGGGATGTATGGTGGCGTCTCTGACGTATCTGTTTACGGTTTGACTCATAAAAATGTAGTTGAGTTAGAGTAGGTGCGGTGGATGTGGGAGAAAAAAGTGTAGTCTTTGTTTTCAGGGTGTGCGTCTCTCCATGTGTCTCTTAGGTCCATTTCCTGGATATCTTGTTTCACTTGTGTCGGAAAGCCGCCTTGGGTGACCTACTTGGATGTGTGCTGTCGATCCCTAAGTGCCAGGTGAGGTTAAAGTCCCACATCATAATGATATCTACCACTGCGAATCCCCCCAGTAGGGCTAGTGTATTATGTATGAACGTCGCCTGATTAGTATTAGGTGCATATACTGATGGTATTGTGCATTGTTTCCCCCGAATCCGAACCCGTACTATAATTACCCTCCCCTCCTTGTTTGTTTTGTAATCTTCGGGTTGGAATTTGAGTGAAGAGTGGAATAGGAGAGCAACCCCATTATGTTTTGTGGGTGAAGAGGATTTATATATTAACGGGTATGCCTCTTGTTTTACTCTGTGGTCTTCCGCTCTCTTAAGATGGGTCTCCTGGAGTGCAATTAAATCGTAATGTTGTTCAGTAAGGTACTTCCAGATCTTCTGGCATTTGGAAGGGGCGTTCATGCCCCTAACGTTCCATGAGAGTGTGGTGAGTACCATTATGGTGATGTGTACCTTCGTGCACGCTTGTGAACCCTCTTTTTGCAACCCACGTTCCCCTCTGTTTCCCCCTCCTTGACCCTGCCCTCCTCCTCTTTATATCCCGAGCCCTCCTCGCTAAGTTTTGTCACCTGATTGTATACTCCCCTGTGTCCTCTGTCACTCAGGCCGCTGAAAGAAAAACCCCCAACCAATATAGAAAGTGAAAAATAAGGATCTAACTGTAAAATATTTAACGATCGGACAACGGGTCCCCAAGTTAGTCCACCATTAGACTAATGGGTATACATCGGAGGCGAATCGGACCAAAGTTTGTTGCCGAAATAGCTGTAGATGTTCACATTGTGAAGTTACGATCGGTTTTCCTTAATCGATCTGGTTGATGTAGTTCGCAGGCGTGTGTTGGGGTGTTCAACTTATGTAAGGTTCGAATTTGTTGTGGTCTGGTTGCGAAGTCAATGTGAGGGCTATTTCTCTTCCAGTCTTTTAACTGTCTCATTATTGTCCGCTTTTCGACCCAGGTTACAGGTCCGTTAATGAAGAGGCCCCATTCCAGTGTGAGCCATTTCGGTCCTGCTTTTTCAGGAAGTTTTCAGTAGCCCTTGTTTCTTCAGTTCTCTCGGAGATCGATGAGTGTGCGAGGCACTTCCATTCCTGGTACCTGGGGGGGTGTTTCAGCGTTTGTCTTGGCTGACCAGACTGGTGTCGTCTGTTGGCATCAGGAGCGTAAGAAGGATGTGTGCTTCCTTGATGTCTGTTATATGGAGTACTTTTTTGCGGAATTCAAAATCCCAGCCAAAGGGATAGGTCCATCTATATTTAATGTTCTCTTGTCTCAATTTTTTGGTGATTGGTCTAAATTGCTGTCATTGCATGAGGGTCGCTGGTACAATATCCTGGTATAGGTCACATTTGAATCCTTGGAACTCCACTGTGTCCTTTTTCCTGGCGGCTTGTAGGATGGCTTCATTTATTTTAAGAGTGTAATTTTGCCAGAATGTCGCGTGGTCGGGCCTTCTCACCTTGGTTGGGTCTCCTCACTTTGTGCACTCTTTCCAATTTGATTTTGATGGTTGGTGTCACCAGTGTCTCTGCGAAGAGACCGATTATGAAGGCCTCGAGGTCTGGGCCCTCCGCCCCTTCTGCCAGGTTCCGGATTCTCATGTTCTCATGTCTTGACCTGTTCTCCAGATCTTCATTTTTTAGAGGGGCCTCTTGTAGTTGAGTTTGTAGCTCCTTCATGGTGGCTGTTATTTGTTCCATTTGCTGTTCAAGGTCCGTAGCCTTGGTCTCTACATCAATAACTCTGGCTCCCACCGAGTAGACATCTTGTTGGAGCATCATGAGTCGGCCACTGAGGTCTGCCCTTAATGTTTCTAGGGAGTTTGTCATGTCCGCCTTGAGTTCCTTCCGTAGTTCCTTCTTGAACTCCCTGAGCGACGCTAGGAGATCCTCCTTTGTTAGTGCCATTTCTGGCCCCACTCCTGTGGTTGATTGTGGATCTCTGGAACACATGGGGGTGAAGTACGTTGAGACTCTATTGTTCTGCTGTTTTTTGGGTGGCATAAGGACGCTCCCTGTCTCGCCTGCGGTATTTGGTTGCAGTCAGAGTTCGCTAGGGGATTGTGTCTGCGGTTGTGTCTCTTTGCTTTTCCAGTACCCTCGTGTGGTCCGTCCTGGTTTACTTGCGGTGCTGCTGAATGCCTTTTGGGAGGGTTTTGCGTTATAGCCTGGGTGTAGGCCGTTCTCTGTTTTCCGTCTTGTACCTTCGACCTCTCTCTTCGTGGTGGTGAGTTCAGGCCTTCCGTTTAACCTAGCATGCGGCTCCTCCCCCCCTCCGCCTTTGGTCCTGAGGTGCCTGTGTGTCTTCATGTCTCAAGACATTCTTCTGAGTGAGCTGTGTGTTTCTCTGGTGTACTGACGCTCTATGTGTGTACTTGCTGCTCAGGGTACTTTCTGTACTCTTTTATCTTGTAAAGCTAGATTATTCGCCATTGGTGCCCGACTGCTGGATCTTTGGACAGGCTTCAGCTTTCCCATCGCGCTTCCCGCATCGGCGCCATTTGAGGGTCAGGCACGAGGGGAATGGCGCTGCCTTCCCAGTCGCTGTCTCCCTGCTGCCCCCCCAAGGAGCTTGGGTGCTTTTTGTGGACTCTTCGCTATTCTGTAAACGCTGGGGCTTTCCGCTCCGCCATGTGGTTCCCGCTTCCCCACTCACTGCGTCTCTGGGGACATTCCCTGGTGCTCCATGTGTCTCTGCTTCGGGGGAGGGAGCCGCGCCACACGATTTCCCCACCGGCGCAGGGAATTCCTTACTTTGCCGCACGGGATCCCCTCTGCCTCGGACGCTGGTTGTCTCGTCCTTGGGACCGGCCTCTCATCAGCTCGCCTTCAATCTGTCACCATCTGGTCGCAGCTACCCAGTTCTTGCCGCCCTAAACGTGTCCTGGCCACCTGTACTCTGCAATAGGGTAAGGACCACCTGTTTTCAGGGCATTAATCAATCGTTGTCTTCCCTATGTTGTATTTCGGCTGCGAAGATGTCGTGGATCACTTCCACACGGCCATCTTGGCTGGCCACGACCCCATCTATTTTATTTTTATTACGTTAATGTTACTATTTAATATTTTTTATATTTAATATTTAAATGTACATATATTTAAACGATATTTAATACAATGATGTTAATGACAACTATATTCTTTTTTTATATTTTTGTACTTACAGTTATAAGTATAGGATGACGATATTTTTGCAATAATATTTTAGGTCACAATATTTTGGTATGGCGATATTTTCCTAGGCGATATTTTGTCAGTGAACCACCCAGGACGAAGAAGTGTACTCCAAGGGTCAGTTGGCTGACCTCGTTTTACACGGCTGCAAGAACACCAATTTCCTGAAAGAGCCCAGCTGACCAGTTTCAACTGTACCTGCACTGGACCCTGCTGGTAACTGCTGTTGGAGTGAGTTCTGACCTACTAGTGCTGTTCCTGAGGTCCTGGCACCGACTGCTGTTAGAATATACTCCTTCTGCCCAAACTGCAAAAGCTGGGACTTAAAAACATTTCTCCAACTTTCTTCTCGGAGAATCGACAGAGCCACAGCTGTTGATGTCGAATTGCTGGTCAATCTCAAGTTGACAGCTTGCCCTACTGAAGGAGATACAACTTCCAAAAAAGTTTCTAAGTCCAAACGTAGAGAGCTACATCAGCACCAATGCCGAGCAGCAAGCAAACAATGTCACGGTCTTCCAGAGCATGAACTTCAGATTTCCTCAACTCTGAGTTTTCCTGCCTTCATTGAAGACAAATGCAAAAAGAACAATTGATGGACAGAATGCAGAACAATGTCATACATTCACCCCAGTACAGAGATCTGGGCCTAAATCCATCGTTTTTTTGCTCACCATGCCATTCCAGTTTGGACACAGCCATATGCAAATCAGTCTAGACCCTGCACCCAATGGGAACAGTCCAGCCCGAACTGCCAGGCCAGGTCCTTCCTGGACTGGAAACAAACATCCTAGGACCGGTTTCCGGCTTTCAGCCCTCATCAGCCAGGATAGCTTGACTCCAGTGGCATGGAGAGCACGGGACCCACGTCTGGGCATACCCATCCCACTCGGGGTGACAAATGCAAAAAGAACAATTGATGGACAGAATGCAGAACAATGTCATACATTCACCCCAGTACAGAGATCTGGGCCTAAATACATCGTTTTTTTGCTCACCATGCCATTCCAGTTTGGACCCAGCCATATGCAAATCAGTCTAGACCCTGCACCCAATGGGAACAGTCCAGCCCGAACTGCCAGGCCAGGTCCTTCCTGGACTGGAAACAAACATCCTAGGACCGGTTTCGGGCTTTCAGCCCTCATCAGCCAGGATAGCTTGACTCCAGTGGCATGGAGAGCACGGGACCCACGTCTGGGCATACCCGTCCCACTCGGGGTGACAAATGCAAAAAGAACAATTGATGGACAGAATGCAGAACAATGTCATACATTCACCCCAGTTCAGAGATCTGGGCCTAAATCCATCATTTTTTGTTCACCATGCCATTCCAGTTTGGACCCAGCCATATGCAAATCAGTCTAGACCCTGCACCCAAAGGGAACAGTCCAGCCCGAACTGCCAGGCCAGGTCCTTCCTGGACTGGAAACAAACATCCTAGGACCGGTTTCGGGCTTTCAGCCCTCATCAGCCAGGATAGCTTGACTCCAGTGGCATGGAGAGCACGGGACCCACGTCTGGGCATACCCGTCCCACTCGGGGTGACAAATGCAAAAAGAACAATTGATGGGCAGAATACAGAACAATGTCATACACACATTCACCCCAGTACAGAGATTTGGGCCTAAATCCATCGTTTTTTGGTCACCATGCCATTCCAGTTTGGACCCAGCCATATGCAAATCAGTCTAGACCATGCACCCAATGGGAACAGTCCAGCCGGAACTGCCAGGCCAGGTCTTTCCTGGACTGGAAACAAACATCCTAGGACCGGTTTCGGGCATTCAGCCCTCATCATCCAGGATAGCTTGACTCCAGTGGCATGGAGAGCACGGGACCCACGTCTGGGCATACCCGTCCCACTCGGGGTGACAAATGCAAAGAGAACAATTGATGGACAGAATGCAGAACAATGTCATACATTCACCCAGTACAGAGATCTGGGCCTAAATCCATCGTTTTTTTGCTCACCATGCCATTCCACTTTGCCACTGGATTCAAGCTAGCCTGGCTGATGAGGGCTGTTAGCCTGAAACCGGTCCCAGGATGCTTGATTCCGGTCCAGGGAAGACATGGCTTGGCAGTTCGGTCTGGACTGTTCCCATGAGGCACAGGGTCAAGACTGATTTGCATATAGCTGTGTCTGAACTGGGGTGGCAAAGTGAGCTAAAGAATGATGATGGATTCAACCCAGATCTGTGACTGGGGGTGAGTGTTTGAAAAGTTTCAGCACTCCGTCCATCATCTCTTTGTGTTTGCTTTGTTCGCCCTAAGTTGGCAGGGTATGCCCAGACGTGGGTCCCTTGCTCACTTTGCCACTGGATTCAAGCTAGCCTTGCTGATGAGGGCCGTTAGCCCGAAACCGGTCCCAGGATGCTTGATTCCGGTTCAGGGAAGACATGGCTTGGCAGTTCAGTCTGGACTGTTCCCATGAGGCACAGGGTCAAGACTGATTTGCATATAGCTGTGTCTGAACTGGGGTGGCAAAGTGAGCTAAAGAATGATGATGGATTCAACCCAGATCTGTGACTGGGGGTGAGTTTTTAAAAAGTTTCAGCACTCCGTCCATCATCTCCTTGCGTTTGCTTTGTTCGCCCTAAGTTGGCAGGGTATGCCCAGACGTGGGTCCCTTGCTCACTTTGCCACTGGATTCAAGCTAGCCTGGCTGATGAGGGCTGTTAGCCCGAAACCGGTCCCAGGATGCTTGATTCCGGTCCAGGGAAGACATGGCTTGGCAGTTCGGTCTGGACTGTTCCCATGAGGCACAGGGTCAAGACTGATTTGCATATAGCTGTGTCTGAACTGGGGTGGCAAAGTGAGCTAAAGGATGATGATGGATTCAAACCAGATCTGTGACTGGGGGTGAGTGTTTGAAAAGTTTCAGCACTCCGTCCATCATCTCCTTGTGTTTGCTTCATTGAAGACAAGGCTGAGACCATGCTTTACAGCATTCCGCTGTTGTCGAGTCCCGCTTCACATCCAGTTTGCAGCTTCCCCTGCCGATGACACATCAACGAACACCTTTCTCCTCAGAAGTTTGTAAGTCAGAAGGTAAGCTTTCCACCAGGACTAACCTGGCCCGTGTATGAGAGTGGCGATCCACTGAGATCGGGCCTAACTTTTGACTTTGACCTAGTCTTGCGTGACCAGTTGCCAACGTTTGGCGCTGTGCACTTCTTGGTGCTATTTTCAACTAAACCTTTAAAAAGTCATATTCCCTCTTCCCCTTATAGGATTTTTGTCGTTTTGGTGTCCTTCTCTTTATAAAAATTGAAATAGGGTCTATGTTTATAAATTGCAGTAGGATTTTTATTGTGTTGTGTTTTTAACTTATGAACTGTGGGGCAAGGACTTACAAGGACTGGCGCATCCCTGCATATTAGCAGGGATGCGCCAGTGAAGATGCGACATGCAGAAATACCCTTGCGCCACCACGGATGCATCGCATTTACAATGCGACACACCGTGGCACAAAGATAGTCAGATGCGTGTCGCATCTTCTGGCGTAAGGTCAGCGCATTGCTGGAGTCGTGTCGCAAGCGCTGCGCAACTCCAGCAATGCTCAGGGGAGCCCTATACCTAACATGCTGCGTCACTCCTTACGCCTGCTTCAAGCAGGCGTAAGGTTTTGACGCAGCATGGACGTAAAGTGACTCAGTGAAATCTTGTAGATTTCACTGCGTCACTTTACGAGGCTTCCTTGCGACGGAACGCCCACCCTGCTTACATTATACCTGCTGCAGGTATAATGTAGCGCAGGGCTTTACAACGTGACGCATCTCACTAGATGCGTCATGTTGTAAATCTGTCGCATAGTGGCGCATGGTTTACGACGCTGCTGCGTCACAGAAGTGACGCAACGGTGTCGTAAAGATGACGCAAGGGGCTTGTAAATCTGCCCCTGTGTTGGTACTTCTGAATGCATTACACATTTTCTTAATTTAAGCCTGTCTGCTCTGTGACATAGCTAGCAGATGTGGAGCTCAGATTTTGATTGCTAAAACTTTATTGGACCTAACAAGAATCATGACATTATTATCTGTGGAGGACTACCACCCTCCCCCTAACCAGTGATACACTTCCTCACATTGGTATTTAGCAGTGGGATCCAGAACTTATTTTTAGCAGTTCTACTCAGCTATTAACCTGGAAATTAAACATCCCTAAATTCAAATGAAAGCAAAAATTGGATTTTGATGTTCAATTGGTATCAGGTCTTAGACTGGGTCATTTTTGCTTTTTTTCAAATGATGTGTGATTCACATTTTTGCTCCTTTAAAAGTGTAAGGAAACACTGGGTGGATTTGGCTTCCCTGGGAACTCTCACAGTGGATGAGTTGAAAGCCCCATGCAGAGACAGGCGATTGAAATTGGGCCTTATTTCCAGGAGAAAGACTATGTGCAAGCCTTCTGGGCCTGGGAGGAAGTCCAACAGCTACAAGTCACCTCAGAGCAGAATGTTGAAGAGGTTGATGAAACCCCGGGAAGGGTAGAGGAAGAGGATGCTCTGTCTCAAAGAAGCTTCTCATTTGCACTTTCCAGGGTGGAAATGAGGGTGCCCACCGACTGAACCCCTCACAACTGGCAGCCTGCCAGATGGAAGGGCAAGATGTTAGAGGCAGCAAGGTGGGAGGGAGAAATTATTAATGAGATAGGGAAGGTTATGTGAGTGACCTTCAAGCCAAGCTGACTGCCCTAGCCTTGGAGGAAAAAAGGATTGCATTGGAGGAGAAGAAACTAACCTTAGAAGAGAAGAAGGCCAGACTGGGCCTGACATCCAGTGAAGATGGTGACAGCAATGGTGAGATATCTACAGGAGAGCAACACACACCTCACTCGCCTAAAATGGTAGTGCCTATCTTTGTGGTGCATGATGACATTGACAAATAGCATACCTCCTATGAAAGAGCATTAAGAATGTGAAGGGGGCACCAGAAGCACTGGGGAGTCTTATTGTGGGAGTTAGTACATACACTAGGGAGGGTCATACTCCTGACTCTAGATGAAGGGGTATCTGACTCCTACAACCACTAACCAGTAAGAAGTTTTGTCTCACACCTGATGAGTATAGGAAGAAATCACTGAGGGGATGGATGAAGACAATTCACCTGGCACGTATGATGGTCTTTACAATTTGCTTATATCACAGCACATCTTGAGTAATTGTTCTTCAGAGTTAAAACCCGCTCTAGGGGATTCCAAGATGACTGGCCCCAGAAAGCTTGAAAGGGCAGCTGAACTAGGACGCCCAAACGATCTCAGGGGATGATCTAAAGCAGGATGGAGGGGGGCAGGCCTAAACAAGGGAAAAAAGGGGAGCCACAAACCCCCCAAAAAATGTTTATGGTCTCAAACTTCTGACCAGGGGAGAGCCTGTCTGCTGTCTGCCATTGCTACCAGGGGTTGAGCTGAGGTTTACATTACTGAAACCTTTACTGGACCTGACATGAAAAGTGACATTATTACTTGTGATTGACAACTATCCAATCCAAATAGTAATCCATTTCTAACAATATGTTTGAATGTGAAACGGGTTTGTTATCCTTTGACCTACAAAACATATTTTTACAACCTCTCATTTAAAGTTAGACCATTATTATTCCTTCTGACATGTTATGAAACCTAACATTAGTTGACTCACTGATGGTCATGACCTTTACTTGAGCTATTGAAAGCGTGCAGGTAATTTGACCAGTTAATAGTTCCCATGAGCTATACAAGATTGTTCTGCCAGGACCTTGAGCCCAGAGGTTCATGTATGACTATTAAATCATAAATGTCAGGATGAACGTGTCCTTGTTTCTATTTTCCCACAGGAAATAGTATTTATTTCCTTTTCACATGTCTTGTTTAGCTCGAGGCACAGTGAGACACCTGTTTTATTCTGTTCTCTGAAAAGTGCTGGTGCTAGTGGAAGGCAAAACACATAGGATATTACTTGAGATGTGAAAATATTGCCACTGAGGAATAATGTATTATTTGCAGAGCAGTTTTTGTTCCATGTGTACCTCTGCCTGGAGCAATACCCGAAAAAAGGCGACAACCCCAGAGTAATACCATATTCAGTACTCTCTAACTCCGCACATATTGATCTCCCCATACAGATCTCTTTAGTAAGCAAGCATTTACCATCTGTTTTTCTATGACTGTAAAGGAGGATGTGAAATATTATAGGCACCACTACAACTCTGGGCACAGAAAAACAAGGTCTGTGCTTTTAACATAAGAAATTATTTCTCGTACAATTTGCTGGCATGAGAAAATATTTTAGGTGATATTATGCTTCATGTCTTTTGTTTGAAAACATTCTTTGCACTGCTCTATTGCTCTGATCAAAATGGAATTAAAGGAGCAGAAGGAAACAAGCATTGGCAAAGCCAATCAGCCTGGCTCTGGCTCAGACCTATCCCAATCCTGTTTTTTTTTAAACAGCTTTTTCAACACTTTAGAACAAAAACATTTAAAGATCACCTTCCATACAAGCATACACATGCATGCACACACGAGGATGGATTCGTGGAATGATCTTTTAATACATATGTGCTTTACAATGTGCCAATGAATACCAAAGGTAAGCAACACTGGAATCACAGTACTGACCAAAGGGGACATGGATCAATGAAGATGTTAGAGGCAGCAAGGTGGGGGGGGAGGGAGAAATTATTAATGAGATAGGGAAGGTTATGTGGGGACTCCCATAAAAAAGCACAAAGCAGGTTAAGTATGACATATAGGTATGGTAGTTAAGTATTGTACTATAGGTAGGATTGGGAGATAGGATAGGATAGTTTAGGTGTGATGGGTAGATATTGTTGATAAGTTAAGAAGGTATGGTATATCAGATGTGGTAGCTAGGGTAGGTAAGGAGGGACATAACATTTTATAGATATTTATTATTTTTCATTATTAAAGCATTTTCTAGACTTCCCATTTATAAATCTATGGAATTGCTGCCATCACGTGATCCTTGGAAGAGATCAAGAAAAGCAGCAATGACTTGAGAAAGACATGGCGTTCAAAGAACATACATCTTGGACGAGCAAGCCGACAGAGAATGGTGATTTCTTGAGTGTGTAAGCAGCGTTGATTATCTGGGCATTAAATGAGCTGACAACTTTTCCTGGGATCCTCAGAACAAGAAAAGTAGTCTAATTATTCAGCATAATGCCCAGGCAATTTACGTATGAATAAACCTACAAGGTCGAGAGCTGTATCCCCTGCCCTAGCCGCTTATAGGGCAAAGGTCCAGAGTGCGGCATCATATGGGGCTCACATGAGCCATGCATTTTGGGCATGGCAGAAAGCAGATCTGTAAGATCTGTGATCCAAGTGCCCGATAGCTCCCCGGTGTTGCCACTTTTTATGGATTTGGACCTAAAAAGAATATGCCACCTTGCATCCCTAGAGCCACTGTTGTACTGGCCCATTCCAGAACTGAAACATTTTAGGAACATCCTGAGGGAATTGTTAATCTTGGACAGTACCTGTAAGACCCCCTTAATATGTCCCTTCTTGATTTTAGAAGTTGGGTATGAAACGGCTGTGAGATGACCCTACTGTTATTACTAGACATTCTGTGGCTGAACTGAGATCTATTCACAGGCAACATGTCCCCAGTGGCTGGCATCCAACCTCAAAATCTGGAGGGTTGATAGGCAATTGTTTGGATTTCAAGCCTGTTTCTAGATATGAGGCATTTTCAGATAATATATCCCCCTCATATATAAGTAGTTTGTATGTTTAATTCAGACTGGGACTTTACCAATTAATGGTTTTAGGCGGAAGTGGGGAATGTGTAATATGTTTACTGACGCGTGTCCTACCTGTCAGGCAGCTAATATTAAACCGAAGTACATTTCTTGCTCTTCTGTCAAGCTTATCAAGTTTATCGACATAAGTGGCTGCAACTTGTGTGTAAGAAATTGGGCATCAGACAGTCTCTAACAGCATTTAGGATTTTTAAAACAGATACGTCTGATTTTATTGTTTTTGCTGTGAGCAAGTTTTTAATTATTGCTTGGCGCATTCGGGGATAAATGGTGGATCAAGCTCTTGTATCTATGAATTGAGTTATTACTGTTTTTATATTTTATATCTTTCAGATGGATCTGCTTATGTTTTAGCAGGTGTACAGATTGTATATCTATTTATTGTATGACTTTTTGCTTGCTGTGGGTTTATGGATTGCTATCTGAAATAAACTGTGATGATGAGTTGTGAAATAAAGTTCTGATTGAAGAGAGTGATGTGTGTGTTGTGGCTGTTGTTATGTGAGTGGTATAATAGACACTAGTGATGTGACTGGCGTGAGTGATGCCTATGAGGTGGGATGTGTTATGTGAGTGACGTGTGGTGTGAGTGATTTCAGTGGTATGAGTGATCTGAGTGCTGTTCATGTTATTACTGGTCAAGAATGAATGTGCTGAATAGTGATATGAATGATGGAAATGGCACGTAGAATGGTGCGAATGATTTAATCAGTGTCAACAAAGTGAGTTGCATTTGATAAGTTTGGTATTGCTTGCTATATCGACACTTTGAAAAAACACAGGCTGGAAAGTGGTCGATACTTGACTAGTCCATGTGCAGTCCCTTGGGGTGACCGCTGCAGCTGTAGGTAGGCTTTGCAAGAAGCACTAACTCTCCAGTCACGGAGGCACAGAAAGTGCACCATCTCCTGCAACTCCCAGAGAGAGTCTGCAAGAGCTTGACAGGATCACAAGAACCAAGACCAGTGTCTACCCCATGCCACTCCCAGAATGGCCCACAGAGGAAGCCTGCTGCCCCCTACTGCAGGTTGTCCCTGCTGAGGAAAGGAACTCTAATACAAGCTCCTGGTAGATCTAATATGTGGCACTGCAAAGTATGTTTTATATTTTTTTTAATGTAAATTTATTTTGCATATTTCATAAACGCTGTACAACAAAAAGAAGCTTCCTGTGATGTGATAGGTTAGTACAGTTCAAAGTGCCATAGGGATCTGTTTCCTTGTGCACATAAACTGGAGGATACTGCTTTCATTGGTGTACATGGGGCCAATATAATGTCAATAAATTGTGTTGGTGTTTATTGGCACTGTAGAACCTGCATATGCACGTTGTAAACAACTGCCATGTGTTTGTGTTAGTTTTTTCTTATACCTGAAGGAAGCATGTTGGCAGCACAATGAAGTAGTTATGAGAACGAGGGGGGCCAGAGGGAGGATAAGTCAGCAGGCCAGCCATGGAAAAACAAATGAGGAGAGAGACAGAGAAAGAGTTGATGGGGAGAGTATGTGAAGAGAGAAAATAAAGTGAGAGAAAGAAGAGAGCGTAACAGAATTGAGAAAGAGATGCTGAAAGGGGGCGGATAGAGTATGGAAAGCGAGTTGGGTCTGAGAGAGGGCGATGGAAAGAAGGTACAGAGGAAAAATGTATGGTTGTTAGAATAAATGAGAAGTAGCGAGGGGCGAGAAAAGAGAGAGAAGAGTGTGAAAGTGACAAGAGAAATATATGAAACAGAGTGAGTGTTACATGGGGAGAAGGCAGAGAGTGTGCGTGAAAAAGGCACAAAGAAATAAAAGACAAAGGAGGGAGCAGTGGCGGCTGCTAGGGAACGGTGGGTGAGGCTAGAAAGAAAAAAGAAGACGACTTACCTGCAGAATGCCACCCGCTGCCTCTCCTCCGTCCTTCTGTCCACGATGCATGGAAGCTTAGCAGGAAGCACACAGGCTCTCCTAGCCAATCATGATGCTGCTGTCACCAGCATGACAGCAGCGTCGTGATTGATCTGAGCGCCCTGGTTCGGCGCTCAGACAGTGAGTGGGAGCCTGTGCATGTTCTCCACCCAGGCCGTGCAATACAGCCAGGTGGAGAACATGCTAAGTGGCAATGACGGTTTGGCAGGCCCAAGACGGCAGGCCAAACCGTCATGGGCACTTAAGTGCACCAACCACTCCTCCTCCTGTTGGCTGTGACACAGCCCAGTCCCAACCTGTAAAACTACCTCAGTACGGAAAAATAAAATGATAATAACATTGTGTTATTATCATTTTCTTTTTGCACTGCTCAAAGAGCAGTGGGGCGGTGCTCCTCCACCTTAGCGGAGGATCTGCCGCTGGGGGGAGAGAGAAAGAGCATCTGATAAAGGAAAGAGAGATAAAGGAGGGCGACCAGGTGAGGGAAATTTCTAAAGAGTGAGTGGCTGGAGAAGTAGAAAGACGGAGGTAAAAAAATATAAAGAAGGATAAGAGAGCAGATGTAGATAGCCCAATAGTGACTGAGTAAGAGAGAATGGGAGAAAGAAGAGGTGAGAAAGAGGAATGGAATAGAGAAGGAGAAAACAGGGAGAAGAGAATGTGTGTGAGAGTCGATGGCAGGAAGGGAGAGTGAAAGGGGTGTAACTTCAAACATGTCTAGGATTTTAGATTAGATGCATGGCTGGATAAATTCCAAGTTCAACGCATGTTTGTAAGGAAGGTTACAGCCTCGAGGCGCTGTGATGCAACTGTAGCCAAGAAAAACAAGCATTGGCATAGCCAATAGGTCTCACCCTTTGGACCTTATTAGTGTTTAGCCATGCAGCACATTATTCTGGGTGCTGTGCCACCAGGGATTAAAGCGCTGTACAATTACCACAAACTGGGTCATGCATTATGATTCAGGAATACATGCTTGCCTCAGGAATCAGTTATGGACACATTCCAAGGCTTTTTAACGCACAGACAGAAAGACAAGTGCCTTGATGCAAGTCAACAGCACTATAACATTCTGTGTGCGACTGCATCACTAGAGTATTGAACAGCCTATGAGAGTGATTGGTAACTTTCAACACTAGAAAGCGCGTACAGTTTGTGGATCACTCATCTACTCCCTTAAGAGATTAAGCAAGCCTTATTGGATATCTGAAGTTGCACATAAAACAAGCCCCAAGCTTTGAAGAACAACCTACTGCACACTGGGAAATGTAGTGTGTTTGCTTCCACTGAGCCACTGAGAGAGCAGCAACAATTACGCTGGCATTTATTTTGCATTTTAAAACGTTTACCTCAAGTAAACACAATTAATTGCATGTAAAGTGGCTAAGCGTGCCAACAGAGACCCAATTCACCGAGTTCACAGTGGTCAGGTCACAAAGTAGTTGTGACCTAACACCAGAGCTGCCGCATTTGGAACTGCGGAATCAGCTTTGAGCCCTGGCATTAACTCAACATTCTGTGATTATTGGCAAATCAGCCTTAAAAAATGTAATTGTGTGCTCCTGGGTGGAAAACAAAAAGCAGAGTGCATTTACAGGGGAGTCCCGAAAGCATGCAATAGCCAGCATTTATTTAGCAATTTGGCACCTTCTGTGCACATGACATCACACGGAGCTCCAGCCGAACGTGTCAGAAAGGGTCATTGTACTGATGAAGGGGTTTTTAGAAGACCCATTCAGCGAAAATGAGTTGCTCCCTTCTTCATGTGTACAGCCGGTGTTATAGTTTTATGGTAAATAAAAAACTTTATAGGAAAGCGATCCCTCTATAAAACCCCACTCCCTTACCCCATACCCTTCAAAAATACTCAACCATTTTCAAGCAAACCCATTCAATCAATCAGGGGTTTGTTAAAGCGCGACTACTCACCCGTAAGGGTCTCAAGGTGCTAGGGGTGGGGGGGGGGGTGCAGGTTCCATTACATCAAGGAGGGGGTCTGTTGAAGAGCCAGGTTTTGAGGTTTCTTGCGAAGATGGGGAGCGATGTTGTCTGTCTGAGGTGGAGCGGAAAGGCGTTCCATGCTTTGGCCGCGAGGAAGGAGAAGGAGCGGCCTCCCGATCTGGTCTTTCCGGTGCGGGGGACCACGGCGTAGGAGAGCTGGGCTGATCGTAGGGTCCTATGGGGTGCGTGGAATTTGAGTCGGCTGTTCAGGTATGCTGGTCCGGTGCCGTGGAGGGCCTTGTGTGCGTGGGTGAGCATCTTGAAGCTGATTCTCGCCTCGACGGGGAGCCAGTGGAGTGTGCGCAGGTGCTGGGAGATGTGGCAGTGTTTTGGCAGGTTGAGGACCAGTCTTGCGGCGGCATTCTGGATGTTCTGTAGCTTGCGGGTGAGGTTTTTGTTTATTCCTTCGTAGAGTGCGTTGCCGTAGTCGAGTCTGCTGGTGACCAGGGCGTGAGTGACGGTCTTTCGGTGATCGAGGGTGATCCATTTGAAGGTCTTACGAAGGAGGCGGAGGGTGTGGAAGCAGGAAGACGAGACAGAGTTGATCTGGCGGACCATTTTGAGCTCGGAGTCCAGGATGATTCCCAGGTTGCGTGCGTGGTCCGTGGGGGTTGGCGGGTTTTCGAGGGCGGGGGGCCACCAGGTGTCGCTCCAGGCATCTGGGTTTGGGCCCATGATGAGTACCCATTAACATCATACCACTCCTAACTCTAAAGAAACTGTTTCTTTGTGAGCCGTGTCAAGGTCGGGAGAGATGTGCACGCGTATAAAATACATTTAGCGGTTTGAAGTAGCCGACAGATTACACACAGCGCTTTAAAAACATCAAAAATGTATATATTGACGTTGCTGACTGTTTTCCTTGAGACAGTTGAGACAGTGTTGGATTGTAAGTGTGAAATTCACTGCCCAATGACCAGCTTTCTTTTTGTTGCAATGAGTAGTAATTGTTTGGTTTACTATGCAGTTGTGTCGCACACACATCGTCGTGCTAATGGCACTATAAAAGATGAGTGGTATTGCATGAGGCATGGTCAGCTGAGATGAGTAATCCTTCAGATATTGGAGAAATGTATTTTGTATTACGAGGAGGCGGATTCTCGCAGGGAAGAGCTAGCCAGAGGTGGTTGCTCTGAGCGGGGCAGGGCGGGGACAGGCACGGCAGACTTCAAGGGAGACTGCTCTTTGAACAGACACTGAGAACCTCATGTTATAAAGAGCTGTAATGTCCTGCCTGTATATATATATATATATATATAGATATATATATATATATATATTCAAACAAATTTTCCTTAGTGAAACCAGGAATGGCGACGCCGTGTGCAGTGCAAGAAATAGTCTTTATTGGCCTCAGTCGAGTCGAACGCGTTTCGGAGCTAGAACTGCTCCTTGCTCACCGACACATAAAGTTTTAAAAGCGGCCATTTTAAACATTTGTTTACGGTTACCACGAGTCACGTGTGGAACTACAGAAACAATGCAAGTGAAAACAGACTGGTAGTTTTTTAAAACGACTCCAATAAAATCCTTATCAATTTGTACACATTTGATTTTCAAACATATGATTTCATAATTCTAAATTTTAAAACATACATACACCTTTTAAAAACTCTTTGATAAAAAATGTTTGTCTATAGAAAAATAAATTTTTCATATGATATAGATAATAACTTCATGGACAAAACAATTCACAATGCTTGCGTGGAAGGCTAGGCTCATTGATTACTAAAGTTGTGCATACCATTTCATTTTGGTAATTTCTTCACAACTAAAAGCATCAAAATGCGTCGCATGTATCGCCCCAGTGTGCATAGCAGTACACATTATTGACCTTAACCCCACTCTGTCATGTCCAACTCCAAAAGAAGGTTGTATGCAATAAAATTCCCAAAGATTACAATACGTTTTAATTTGCTTCGCGCCCCAGTGGGGTTAAGGTCAATAATGTGTACTACTATGCCCACTGGGGCGATACATGAGACGCATTTTGATGCTTTTAGTTGTGAAGAAATTACCAAAATGAAATGGTATGCACAACTTTAGTAATCAATGAGCCTAGCCTTCCACGCAAGGATTGTGAATTGTTTTGTCCATGAAGTTATTATCTATATCATATGAAAACATTTATTTTTCTATAGACAAACATTTTTTATCAAAGAGTTTTTTAAAAGGTGTATGTATGTTTTAAAATTTAGAATTATGAAATCATATGTTTGAAAATCAAATGTGTACAAATTGATAAGGATTTTATTGGAGTCGTTTTAAAAAACTACCAGTCTGTTTTCACTTGCATTGTTTCTGTAGTTCCACACGTGACTCGTGGTAACCGTAAACAAATGTTTAAAATGGCCGCTTTTAAAACTTTATGTGTCGGTGAGCAAGGAGCAGTTCTAGCTCCGAAACGCGTTCGACTCGACTGAGGCCAATAAAGACTATTTCTTGCACTACACACGGCGTCGCCATTCCTGGTTTCACTAAGGAAAATTTGTTTGAATTTCACAGACCTATTCCTTGGAGGTCCGATCAGGCGACGCGACTCACGATAAGGGCGGTGGTTTTCATCCGAGGATTGCTGCTACAAGAATATATATATATATATATATATATATATGTGCCTCGCTGACTGTTCTCCTTGAGATAGTGTTGGATTGTAGTTACGAAAGCCACTGCCCAATGACCAGCATTGTTTTTGTTGCAGTGAGGAGCAATTGTTTGGTTTAATATGCAGTTGTGTCGCACGAACATCCTCGTGCATATGGTGCTATAAAAGTCGAGTGCTATTGCATGAGGCATGGTCAGCCTAGGCGGGTAACCCTTCAGATGCCGGTGAAACGTGTTTTGTGTTAGGAGGAGGTGGATTCTCGCAGGGAAGAGCGGGCCAGAGTTTGTTTCTTTGAGCGGGGCAGGGCGGGGGACAGGCACAGGAGACTTCAAGGGAGGCTGCTCTTCGAGCAGACACGGAGTGCCTCATTTTGTAAAGAGGTGTAATGTCCTGCCCAAAATTTAATTTTTATTGGTCTGTGACATTCAGAGAAGCACAGGGAAAGCAACCAGGACCAAGTGACAGTGGGAAGAGGGTGACTGGGGGACGGGAGAAAAGCCAAGATAAGGACATGATTTATAGCAATCGGCTGTGCGCGTTCGGAAAGCTAAAAAACACAACAATCCTAAAACACAAGCTGAGGCAAAAGAAAAAGTAGATTCGACAAACACATGCTATAATGGTAACTAGTGAAGTGATACTGTACTTGGTCGCTGCTCTCGGGGAGAGATAAACTCTAAAGGAGGCTTGACAAATGCATGCCATAGAAAATAGGTAGAAAGAATAACAGATTGACAATGGAGGCAGCAAATAGCAAGCGTATTGGTGGGCTGTAAGCCCACAGAGTGAATACAGCATGTCTCAAAGAGACAGCGCATGCGCTGCCTAGGCTCGACCCAATGACGGCTATGTTGCCATTGTGCATGGATATGTATAGGAGATGAGGACCACTATTGCCATTTCTGTACTGTCACGCCCTCACAGTCTAAGTGAAGCATTAGCTAACAGATAACAGGAAGCGTTCACAAAATAGAAAGCAGCAACCATAACATGAAGGTAGCCAGATTCCCTGCAGTCCGATTACAAAACCTACATTGCATTATGTTAGATAGGTTTACATTATCTACTTGTTCATTGTTAAGGTGCTATCGTTCTGAGACAAAGTAAAGTAAATGAAGAGATCTTGATGTCACCTTGTATAGCAATGAATCTGTGAGTTCTAACAGCTTGAAGCACTTCACCACCTCTGCTAGCCCTTGGTATGCCTATGTAAGTCCTATCTGTGCACCTTCCCTCCAATCACACTGCACAATGGCATAAAAAACTGTGGAAAACTGCAGAATACAAAACAAAAGTTACACTCTTCTGTGAGTTTTGAGCCAACCTCCCTGAACCGCTGGATATAATCACACCAGCATATTAAACTATTGTGAACCGAGTTTGAACCATATTTGGGCCAGGAGGTGTAAAAAAAAGTAAACAAATGCTCAGCCTGACCACTCAGGCAGAAAAGCTACTGGAGGCTGCAATGATGTGAGGCGCAGTGAGGGTAAGAGTGCTCTGAGTGGGTGACCCTGGTTACATGAGTGAGCAGCTTTTGCTGCCTGTGAATGGCAGGTGCCACCTTTCCAAATAACAAATAGGAGACATTGAAACTACGTGGCATTTTATGTTTTTGCAGATTGGCCCTTAGCAACCATTTTTCAGGTTGAAAGTGCAGAGTATGCACGAAACTGCTGCCCTCCGGCTCAGCTATGTAAAACAAACACGGAACAGAGCTACATAGTTTTGTTATGGACAGAATAAACTGATGGCAGTCGTTGCAGTGCGTTTCAGAAAAGCCAACCATCCATCAACACCAACAAAGGACAACAAAAAGGGCCAGAGTGCAGTAATGCGGCACGTCACCTCCCTTCATTGCACAATATACATAGGGCACCAAGAATATGTTTGAAATCATCCCTCCCGTTATCAACAGAGCACGACTCCGGAACTTCCTGGAATGGGTGGCCAGCTGTCAATCTCTCCCTTTGCACTGAGACTTTTGAATGGGTGGGCTGCCCGGGGACACCATGAAGGGAGGCAGTAAATGCTGTGTTCTGTCATCTCCACAGCTTAAGACATTCTCAGCCGGTGGTGGCATGACCGAATCTGATTACAAAGCCCCTAAATGGGATGGAGGCAAGGACAAGGCTCCTTGTGGAAGCATACACATATGCTGTTACCCTGCTGCTCCAGGCACAGGAGGGAGGAGATTGTGCTTCCAAGCGGGAACTGTTTTAGCCCTTGACGCCTGCCTGTACCGACAATGAACGCTAGCTCCTAGACAGGAAGAGACATTTAAAAATAACTGGTACTGGAAAAAAGTAACTGAATACGCCCTAGTGGCAACTCCAAAACGAAATGCAAAACATTTTTTTTAGGTAAAAGAACACATTGCAGCCGTCCTGACACTGAAGCGGGCTACTTATTGTGTGGCTTTGCACAACGTGCAATATCAAAATACAGTCACTCACATTTAGGTGAGTCAATGACTGAAATTAGCTGCCCCATGTTGTATGCTGTAGTAGACATTACCCTTACATCCCTTGTCCTTGTCACAGTCAGTACGAAGCGAGGTAATGTTACCTCACGATAGGAGCAAAAAAACAAGAGGATCCATACCTGCTGTTCCAACCCACCCACCTGGGCGCAATAAAGAGGGCTGGCACTCCTGGTTCCTCCTGTTTTAAGGTCTCGCCTGGCGTTAGCAGCGCATGCGCTTCTCTCGCCATCCGAGGGCCTTTTGGAATCAATACGGATTCCACATGTGCACGCAGAAGATGTGCACGCGGGGACTGGATGCTTTACTCGCGGCGTGAGACGGACGCACTATATTTTTCACACGGCGCTTTCGCGGCGTGGGACAGAATGGGCTCTTGCTTGTTCTTTGTTTCCTGTTGGTGTTTGTCCATGCTTGTTTAACTTGTTGCTCGCGTTTCTTGTTTTCCCCATCCCACCACCCCTCCACGCGGTCCTTGCTTCCACATACACCCACCCTTCCCCCATCTTTTAATTGTTGTTTCCGTGTTTGCTGAGGGTTTTACGTTAATTGCCTGCTGTTTCCTGTTGGTGTTTGTCCATGCTTGTTTAACTTGTTGCTCGTGTTTCTTGTTTTCCCCATCCCACCACCCCTCCACGCGGTCCTTGCTTCCACATACACCCACCCTTCCCCCCATCTTTTAATTGTTGTTTCCGTGTTTGCTGAGGGTTTTATGTTAATTGCCTGCTGTGTAATATTTTACCATTGCTGTCACACTTCTAAAAAAAATAAGATAAAACCGTGCACTTGTAATGCGCTGCTCAGGGCAGAGTTTGCTGCCGGACGTTATTTTATTAATTGCTACACTCTTTTTTTATGGCACTGACCGATGTGCCAAATGGCAACAGAATGCTGTAACTAGCACTTCCTTGTGACTCTGTAGTGCTGCAATTAACACTATGTAAAGTTGCAGACTTGATGGTAATGCGTTTACCTCCCTGGGAAGGATGAAAGGCTGAGCTGCATCTGCGGCGAGTCAAACTCGTGATCTGCTGGTTCTTCAAGAGCGCTGCAACAGATGCCTTAACCCGCTAGGCTAGCGTGAGAAAGTTTTCATCCCTGTTAGTTACTGTATATATAATTTGGTGACACAGTTGTTAGAGCATACAGAAATGAATGCGTTGTTTTGTAAAAGCACAGTAAGCGAACCGGATGTGTAAGAGTGTAGTTTAAACATAATATGTAGGAACACACACCATGGACGTGTAAACATACTCACTTTTGTCTTCTGTGGACGCATGTGTTTTTAAGAGAATGGCAGGGGGAGTAGCTCTTAAAATAGTTACGTTTGGGTTTACATTTCTGCAATTGTGAAAGTCCGCAAAGTTGGCTTAGGATGCGAAACTGTGACCGCAGTCCTAGTATCCTGCGAGTGCTGATGCGTTAGAAGACACCGGCTATATGTGTTCACAAACCTCCAGTGGTGGATAGGGGGGGGCATTGGTGGAGGAGATGTGTGTGAGAGCAGGGCTCGCAACTTACCAAGGGACGGGCTCATGAAAGAGCTATGTATTGAGGCCAGGTAGAAGTGTGTGCAAGCAGCGAGCAGATTGGAGTGCTTGTGTAATCAGAACCAAAGATCTTTTGGGGGTAGGGACAAATATTCTGTGCCATTATGTCCGTGAATTATTTAACCATTAACTAGTTTGCAGTCCTCTCTTTTACTTATTTTTATTGTCCGACGTTTTCATTAAACCGTTTTATGGGTAAAATTCATTGCACGCTCTTTACGTGAAGTGTGTGTGTATGTATATAAAAGGAGAGATTGAGAGCGAGACACATTGGAGGGGGTTCAGAGGTTTATAGGAGACACGAGCAGTCGAGGGAGAGGAGTGCAGTGGAAGGGGGGGGCAGAGTGCCTTTCAAGGGCCTGAAGAGTCCGCAGGGGGGACAAAAATGTGTGAGGCCGGCTGCAGGCTAATCGCACAGGAGGGGGCATCTGTGCATTTCAAACACCTCTGTTGCCTGCTGCTTACCTTCCCTTTACTGGCTCAGTTGCAGCACAGAGCCAGTAAAGAGAGGGTGAACATCAACGTTTTTTTTTTAAACATATTTACGGGCACTTTTGTAAAAATCGCAGTATTTTTACAAAAGTGCTGATTTTGCAATTTCTTTGGAAATAGCAAAATCGGGGGTGGGGGGGGGTCTGAATAGGGAAATTTTGGAGTCCTCATGATTTTGCAGTAGCAGATATGACACATCACTGGAGTATCTATCCTCCCAATCACACCTGAAAGTGCAAGGCTAGGTGTCCATAGCTGTGATAAGCAGCTCCAGACCAGTTTTTTTTCTTTGAATTCTGGGACTTGTAGTGCTGGTTTTATAATAAACAATTCTAAAAGGCACAGATTTCAAAGAATAAACCTGGAGACTGGCGCAGCTAGTCATTCATGGAACAAGGAAATTTGACAGGGCTTGATGTTGCAGTCAGACAAGTCCCAAAAACTGTAGTCTGTTTCTAACACCTATTACTTAGTGGTATTTACATTATATTAATAACGAGACTGTACTATTTGGTTGCTTTTTAGGTCGAGCATTCAAGACCTCTTGTATATACTTTAGTATATACTTATATGCGTTTGTACTTTGTGGGCTATGGAGATCAGCCCTAGGACTTGTCTGCTTCCACTTAGGGACTTTTTTTTCTGTTCAACTGCCTCTATTTAACTGTCTTGATAGAAAACGACCAGTAGAGGTCAGTAAAATACCAGATTTGCTTTCTGCTTAGGGACTTTCTTTTTTCTATTTTTCTGGCAACTGCCTCTATTTAACTTTCTTGATAGAAAACGACCAGCAGAGGTCAGTAAAATACCAGAATCACTTTAGCATTCTCTAGATTCCAGTCCATAGAAATTGTCTTCCACGAGCACCCATAGAGAATAATATTTTTTTCAAATCTTGTATTTTCAGTGATATGACCACCGAAGGCCCTGATTTTATAGTAAAAACAGAGCTTTGGACTATACCATTTCCCGCTGAAAGGCAATATTTCCCTCCATGTGTTCCCATACCTGGCGTGTCATGCAGTTTGGTGCTTACTTTCCCTCCATGTTAAAGAACAGTAGATGTTTCAGGACCCAGGCTAATGTGCTGCATAGCTAAATACATATAAGGTCCCAAAGGCGAGACCGATTGCATTGCAAATGCTTGTTTGTTCCTGTCAACTGGAGTAAGGACGCGGATGTCCCTGCTAAGCTCGAGCCAGGATTGGGGCATTGTTTACTTTCTGGGCTGGGCCTGCGGAGTACACTGGAGCATATACCCGATGAGAGGATAGTGGTCTTCTGCTCTCAGAGAGATGGCAGGGATCTCTTCCCCTTGTTGTTGCAGTAAGGATGTTGCCATCAATTTCTCCCTCAATTGTGGAAATGAGTAAGCACCGGCTCACATGTTGGATTCAGGTCCACATGCGTGCATTAACAGAAATTCTATTGGCTCATGCGTGTCCTTTTCGTTTTTAGCATCAGGACTAGCACGCCTTTCCCTGCTCTATAAAAGTGGCAGGTAAGTGTTGTTTTCTTTATAGTGCACAATTGATTTGGGATTTTGTGACTAATGGTTGTGCTGTTTTCACTTTTCAGCATGGGCAAGCATTCCTCTAAGAGGAAACACACTTCCCCTTCACCTTATTCCTCTTTTTCAGCTCGCTCCCCTTCTCCCAAATGCAGCAGTCTTGAGAAGGAAGAGGAGGAGAGGATTTACAAGGATTGTGCTCTAAACCTTGGCTGCTTTCAAGGAGGATTCTTCTGTTTCTATAAAAAAGAGATCAGTTGAAGCAGTTTCTGATTCTACATCCTCAGATTCTGCAGAGGAACCTTCTAACTCCCTGGACATTTAAGGCAAATGTATATGAAAAGATATGACGGCAGACTTATGGGGCCATTTTAGGGAAAATATAAATGTTCTCCTATTGAGAGACCTGGAACTGCAGATGATTCTCTGCTGTGGCAATTTCAGAAGGCTGTTGATTTAGAATTTCCAGTTCACCAGTTTGTCTTGGATATAGTTCGTCAAGAGGGGAAAGATCTTGATAAGATTAATTTGCCTAGGTTCTTTAGTAAACTCTATTCCCTGGAAAATATAGACTCACTGTTGCCAGATACTGTTCATTTCAACTCAGTGGTAGCAAGTTTAGTTGAAATTCTCCCATGGCTGAGGAGAATATTTTAAAAGACCCTTCTGATAAAAAAAGTGTACTCTACTTTCGAGAAAGTGTTTGCTGGAACCCATGTGGCCATGCGGGTCAGCATTTATGAGTCGTACACAGCCCATTCCCTGATTTCAGACTTCAAGCATTTATGTATGGCTATTTAAACAGAATCTGATTGTCTGCCATTATTAGAGGAGATAGACCATCAGATAGAGTTTCTGCCTGGCATATCTTTTGAAGTGGTGAGATCAGCCGCTCTTGCAGGCAGAGCCTCTATTGTGAGTTGGAGGAATTTGTATCTTAGAGGTTGGCACAAGGATGAAGCTCAAAGGGCAGCCGCGCTGAAGACGTCATTTGAGAAGTCCAGGCTGTTTGGTGTTGAGTTGGAAGATAAGCTCCATTGTGTGTTCAAGGATAGAAAACATTCATCTTCTTTCAGCGCCAGTCTTCTAAATCCTCTAGTTCCTTAAGAAGGAAATCCTTTTTTCATCAGCCATCAAGACGTCAGCTGACTCAGGATTCTTCTGGTAACTCCCAGGGCAGATTATTTCCCTTTAAGTCATGGTGGAAACAGAGGCCTAAGGCAAGTGTAAAGGATCAGCATTCCTGACTATGCCAGGACTTTCGGCTCTTTGTTAAAGGTCAGAGGTCAGATTCAGCAGTTCTTTTCTCAATGGGAACTGTTAACGACGGATTGTTGGGTGCTTGAAGTGGTCAAGAGAGGTTATCGAATGGAGTTCCTTTCAGATCTACCTGGTCCGGGGACCATACATACTCCTCTGCCTCGAGATCCAGCCAAGAAGAAGGCGCTGTTGAAGGGGGTCCTGTCACTTCACGGAAAAGGAGCCATTGTTCCAGTCCAAGAAAAGGAGAGAGGACAAGTGTTCTACTCCATGCTGTTTCTTGTTTTGAAGTCCTCAGGGGATTATCATCTAGTCATCAATCTGAAGTATCTCAACAAATTCATTTAAAGTATAAAGTTTAAGATGGAGACACTCCAAAGGATCATTCCTCTGATTCCATTCGGTTGTTCCTCATAACTCTGGATCATGGGAAACAGCCATCACATTGCATGCGAAACAACGCATGCGATTAAAAACGCGGTTGTTACAACGACCGCGTTGTTACATCACAGTACCATTACAACGCAATTCGTTACAGCGACTTGCTCTAGGGGGCGCTCTAAACTAAGGATTAGTATAATTTACTATTCCAACACCTTCCCTACTGTTGCACACACTGGAGTTGGAATAGTAAATTATACTATTCCTAAGTCCAGTGCGCCCCCTAGAGCCAGTTGTTGTAACGACTTGCGTTGTAATGGTACTGCGATGTAACAGCGCCTATATTCCTGGATCATTTGGATGCTTACCTGCACATTCAGATTGCATCAGCACATCACAAATTCCTGAAGTTTGCGATAGAGGCAACTGGCAGTACAAGTTTTTTCCTATAGGGTTGAAGTTGGCTCTGAGAGTCTTGATGAAAATGATGGCTACGGTTGTGGCACACCTTCACCTCCTGGGGATTCACGTCTTCGCCTACCTAGACAACAGGCTTCTCCATGCAGGGAGCCTTGTGCACCCCCAGATGTTTTTGGAGCAGACACAGACATTAATCTCCAGTCTTGGCCTTTTTCTGAATATTCCCAAATGCCAGCTTTCTCCCTCCAGGGATTTTATATTCACCGGAGCCCGATTCAGGACGGACCAAGGGAAAGGGTCTCTTCCAGAAAAAACAATTCTCCATCTTCAATCATTGATTCTTGATCTTTTTTCCAGGGATCAAGCTCCTGCAAGACTGTGGTTGGAAGTGCAGGGATACATGGTGGTGAATGTCTACATGGTTCAATAGACAAGACTCCACCTAAGGCCTCTCCTCTGGCATCTGAACAGTAATTGGTCCTCTGTTGTAGATTCATTGTACAAACTCGTCCCTCTCTCTCTAGTAGAGAGGCACAGCCTTGGGTGGTGGCTGGATTCCAAGAATCTCTCCAAAGGAACGAGGATGCACATGGGTTTGCCACTAGTGCAGACTATGGATGTGAGCAGTGTGGGTTGGGGTGTTACCCTGATTGACAAGACATGTCAGTAAAGGGGGTTGTTTCTGGAGAGTTTCAAGTCATTGAACTGGAGGGAGCTAAGGGCGATTTTCTGAGCCTTGACATTTTTCAAAGGCTTCATTTAGGGAAGAATGCCCTAATCAAGATGAACAACATAATGAAAGAGTCCTACATAAATCATAAAGGGGGCACTCGTTCCAAGATTCTCAACCAGATTGCAGTGCAGTTGGGCTTTTGGGCAGAACAAACCTTAGCTCACCTGTAGGCAGTTAAAATCAGGGGAATGGACAAAGTACTAGCCGACCGACTCAGCAGGAAGGTTCCATTTTCACAGGAGTTGACATTGGCCAGAATTAAATTTGAAAGGATATGCAAGCGGTTCAGCACTCCATATCTGGATCTGTTTGAAACCAAGACCAATGCTCAGCTTCACAGATTCTGCTCCAGGTTCCTGGAAGAGGGGTCCTGAGGAGTGGACTTATTGGTGTTGAAATGGCTGAATTGTCTGTGTGCTTTTCCTCCCTTCTCATTAATACAGAAGGATCTCTTCAAATTTCAGGTGGAGAAGGGGGACCTGATTCTGGTGGTTCATTTTTGGCCTCAGCAAAATCCCTGGCTCTTCTTCCACCTTGGGTACTTCCGAAATCTCCATTTCCTCTCAAACTCTCTCCTCTCTATCTACGACTCCACCTCACTCTGTCGGTTTGGAGGTTGAGAAGTCCCTTCTCTTAGCAAGGGGTCTATCTTCTCCTTTGATGGAGGTTTTTCAGAATTCTAGATGGCTTTCCACGTTGAAATCATAATCAAAACATTGGCGATTTTTTTAAACTTGGAGTACTGCTCATAATCTTTTGGCACATAGTTGTGCATTCTATGATGTCCTACATTTTCTGTTGGTTTGCTTTAATTTGAACCTCTCTCTGTCGACTCTGAGGTCTCTGTGGTTCACCATTAAGGCTTTCAAAGAATTGTCTGAACCCTCTATGATTGTGGATTATTTAATTTCTAAACTCTTTAAGAGCTTCTCTGTGTAACAACCTGTAAAAAATCCTATCTCTTCAGCTTGGGATCTTTCTTTGGTTCTCAAGGCCTTGAAATATTCTCTCTTCTAGCCTTTATAGAAAGTTGATTTAAAGTTTCTTTCCTGTAAGATCTTGTTTCTGGTGACTATCACTTCTGGCAGGAGGATTTTTCAATTTGGAGATTTAAGATCTACTTCTCCATTTATTCGGTTTGTGGAAGATGGGGTCATTCTGAAACATGATCCTACTTATTTATTTCCAAAGTGAATTCTATTTTTCATAGATCTCAAGAGTTTCTTTCTCCATCTTTCTTTCCTACTACCTCTTATGCACAAGAGCAATTGCTGAGTACTCTGGATGTTAAGAGAATCATTTTCGTTTATGTCAACAGGCCCCAGCAATACAGGAAGTCTGATTCCTTGTTTATGACTTTAGGACAAGCAGGACGGGAAAAGAAGGTGACTATCTTGACTCTCTGTAGATGGATTAAGTCTACCATTTTGCTGGCTTTACGGGACACTCCTGTGGATCTTACAGTCCAAGGGAGATCTCCTCGGGGAGTGGCTGCCGCCTGGGCAGAAATTCAAGAGATATGTAGGGCAGCAGCTTGGTCCTCTGAACATACTTTTGTTCAGCATTACCGTCTGAACAATATCTCTGATACTTACTTGTCTTTGGGAATAGGTGTCTTGAATTCTACAGTGTAACTGAGTAGTTGTAGCACTGTGTTTGGAATTCAGTAATTTTTGGATTGTTGCATTTTAAAAGATGTTCCCTTACTTTTATTTAAGCTTATATTTGTCAAATGACTTTAGATATGGTATACCTCACACTGAAATGACTGGAACGAGGGATGTAGGGGCAATGTCCTGGTAACTTACTGGTAATCTTCATTACCCTTAGTACATCTCATCCTTGTAAGTAACTGGGGCAGTCACTCCCATTCAGGTCAGTGGCTGAAATTGGCTGCCCTACTGCTCCATGTTGTATGCTGTAGCAGGCAGGAGATAAATGTGAATTACATAACAACAGACCAATGGGTGAAAGGGTTGTCTGAAAGCCCTTGTATGTAAGTATATTATACATGTGTGATTTTACTGAACACAAAAGGTCTTGGCTAATGTCTCACCTAATAATAATAATTTGATCGGATGTGACTGCCTCACAAGGGTACTGTGATCAGCCCTCCCACTTATGACTTACACTAATGAGGAGACAACAGTCCTCCCAGGAACAAAATGCCTTTACTGCTCCTGATCGTGGCACTGTGCATGTGTGGGGCAACACACCTCTGTCCACCACCCATCATCTATTTCACAAAGCAGTGGCACCCCTTGCAATCTTTGACTGCACTGCAGCTGCACCCATTGCCGAAGTTGGTAATCCATCCATTGACAAAAGACCCCACATCCCGATGATAAAATGAGAAGCCATTGATTAATTACAGGATTCCTTTACTCCTCCTCAGATCCAATCATTTCCAGAACGTCACAGGGTTGGGTGGAGTTAACAAAGCTCAGCAACCCCAACCACCCAGAGACAAGATTGGGAAACAGGGATTAGAGGAGAAATGTCTTGGCAATGAAGATCACTGGTAAGTAATATGTTCATTCCCCTCCAGCAACAGTCCTCTCAATGTAGGCTGACCTTTCAACTAACAAGGCAAGCCCTGTTTTTTAGGAAAGCAGCTTGCTTTGTTATTGCCTTTAATATGTTTGTTACTCTATATCATGTTGACCATGCCATAAATGTGTGTGAGGGATGTTTGCTTTGTTGCTACCCATGCATTAGTTGTTTGTTTTTAGGAAAGCTTACGCTGCTTGTATCAGAAATTTGAGGCAAAATTAATGAATATACAAAACATTTCACACTACTATTTAAATGATCACTCTTTCTTATTTGGCTGCAATTATTTATAATGTTATGAAAAATGTATAGCTGGTATAAATATTTGTTTTTACTGAAAAACACATAACATCTTAAATTATAATTTCTGCTATGTCCGCTGTTTCATGATTTGAAACCTATGGTGAAGGTTTGAATGACCTTGGTATTGTCATTTAGAATTGGCAGTTAGGGCCTCATTGTGCACGTGAGCGGTTGTTGTTCTGTTACAACTTGTAAAATCTTTCTAACGATGGGGAACGCTCTGCTACCAGGGACTGAGATTTACCATCTCTATAACATTTTATCATTAAATCTTGTGCCTTACAATGACGTTTTCAGTCATATTAAGTGACTGATAACCTTTGTGAAAGGAGTGGGAAGGGAAAAGGGAGGTCTCTTAAGGCGGGGGTTTGCAGTCAGTTATCTCATATGCCCATTGGTGGAGGTGGGCTTCCTTGCAACAGTGTGCATGGAATATTCTATGGGTGCCCATTCAGAATTGTCCACAAAAGCAATGGCGTTTTAGCCAGGTTGAGAACTGTGCTGCAAAATGCACCATTTGGGCCCCCGCACACCCCCCCTTTTTTTTTTTAACAAATGTTCTAGAGGGGAGAGTTTCTTCCATCCCTCTTATTAAATATAAGCTTGTTTGATAGGCTAGCTGACAATATGAAATGGCTTACGCCCCATCCCTTACAAATTTTACCAGCCACCACTTTTTGCAAGGCTCACTTATGCTATCCATAAGCGCTAAAAAAGATGGTTTGTGGTACTAACTTACTGCATGATGCTCTATGTAGAAAGATGGACAGTTAAATGGGCCTTGCCTGGATTTGAACTTATAACCTGCAAACAAAGCTTGCATCGCTGTGGTAAGTATTTAACTCACTAAGCCATACACACTCACTGCAAGCTGTCAGTGAAATGAGATTACAGCAGTCTAGTTCTAGCTGACTGGCACATTTTAAATTTGAAATGGTACATGAGTTTATTTTGACAAATAAGCCAGGAGTGGAGCAAAGATTAAAGCTGTCTGCAAATTTATTAGACAAGGGTCTTATTACAAGTGGCCTGTTATATTGAAATCTGTTTGAAAACACCTGTTTCTGCAGGAATTGCAATTATAAGTGGTGCATTGTTTATTGCAGCAGGAGACTACTGGATGCCGGAAATTTACGGGGTAAAATGTCCAGTATTTACCGGATTTAGATGCAGCTATTGCTCTAAAAGCTGAAAAATTATCGCACTCAATAAACTCCAAACGACTTGGTGTCAAATGTATTCTAGTGCAATAGTGATCAAATCTGACACAGGCCACTCGTGTTCAGTCCCTATAAATGTGGCCATAGGCCTGTCATATGCTTTTGTAGGGCCTGGGGCATAATTATCGTGAGCGGCCTCACTGAAAGGGAATTGTTTTGAAAATGTGTTTTTGTTAGTGTCTGTAATTAAGACATAAGCTGAGGGGCAGCGTTCCACAAGTTATGTGATCAGTAGCTGTGGCGTAACATAAGCCCCTGCAACCCACGCGGTGCGAGGGGGCCCTCGAACTCCAGGGAAAGTGCTAGGCAGAGGGCCTGGGAAGGGGGGGAGGGCTCCGTGGACTTTGCAGGGGAGCCCCCTCAAGTTTCGGGACACCACTGATCAGTGGCAATAGCAAAGTGTGACCACCAGACTCTCTAACAAATCTCAACTTTCACTGACCCGCCACCCCCACATCAGTGGCAACACTATTCGATAAAAGTATAACCGTTTATACACAGTTTAATACATTTAACCCCAACCACACAATGTGTCAAAAAGTGATACTATATTGTGATTTGTTGTCGAAAACTTTTCCTGACAGAAGTAAAATTGCTTATTCTCACATGTACGCCTCTTCAGGAGTAATGTTTGGTTTTGTTTTGTTCTGAACTATTGTTTTGTTTTATCCTCTGATTAACAGCATATAACGATACACTTAAGCACTTCTCAGTTCCAAAAAGGATGTTTAATTCAATTGAAAATATGTTTTTCCTAACATTGGAGAATGATCCTCTTGTTTGCAATATTGTTTGTTGTTGTTTACCTATACACAAGCTCTCAAGGGGTAATTGGGTTGTCCATATTGTTATGCTAGTAGGCCTGGAAGCAATTTTATTCTGTGTGGTACATCTGCACATTTTCTGCAGCTCGTACTAAAGCGCAGACTCAACATTGGCAACCAGAAGAGAAATTAAAAACAAGCATTTGCAATGCAATAGGTCTCGCAGTTACGCGAGTTTAAGCTATTGGCATTGTACCTACCAATGCCTTTTATTTATGTTTTTAAAAACAAAACAAAAATAAAAGGCATTGTTATTTGCAATGTCAATAGCTCAAACTCGCGTCAATGCGAGACCTATTGCACTGCAAATGCTTGTTAATTACTACTGGTCCTGGGCACTGGAGGAACCCGCCCCACGTAAAGCACTGTGTAAAGCTATAAAAGCAAATCATCCAGACATGGCTAATTTAAAATGCAAAGGAAGGAGCCATGAACTAATCACCAACTCGATGACAGTGTTTTAGGAGTATCCAGTTGTAATCCTGTATCCCATTTGCTGCTTGATCATATTGTGTGATCCTGGGCAAATCAGTTTAACAATTTACTACATAATCCCCTTTATCTAGTAACAATAAAATTGATAACAGTGGCCCCAGGAGTAGCGCGTTGTAACCTTGTCTAGCTTTCCGTTACTAACCATATTGTGTGATCCTCAGAAATTACTTTATCAACCTATATGTCCTAGACATCTGGTGCCTTACACTTTGGCAGACTAGACAAAACTGGCTGGCTCTGTATATGCACAAAACTGGATTTATGCTTTTAGACAGCGGAGGTGAGGGAGGAGAAAATGGCAAAACATGTTGAGAAAATTGTACGAAAACAACGCATTTCAAAATGCATTTGGACAAGCACGTCGCTGTTGTTTTTTTAAGAAGCACAGAGTTTCTGTCCATCCCAGATTATCAATCCGCAGTAAGCATGATGATGTCACGTTAACAAGTGATTCAACCGGTCTGGGTCTGCTCTTAAGGGAGACGGTGACTCTTTTGTTATTAGTGCGGCGGGGACACACTATCTGTGATTTAAGTCCATTGTGAAGAGAAGGTTCACAGGAAGAGCAGGGGGTGGAGTCCGCGCCGGGACTGGCCTGACGTCAGGGCCGCTCCCGGATCCCAGGCGCGGAGGGCTGTCCTGGGCAGTCTGTGCGTAGACTCCCTCCCGAGCTCGTGTGCACGCACACTCCTCTCGCGGCCCTGATACGGCCCCTTAGCGTGCGCGAGCGCCCAGCCTAGGAGAGACCACGCAGAGGAATTACACGGGGAGGACTCAAGAACTCCCTGCTGTAGAACAGGAGGAGAGGGCGCGCCCAGCCCAGCTTCACACCACCAGGCAAGTGAACAATGTATGCCCGTGTCTGAGCACCTTAAGTTATAACGCATGTTACATGCCCTCATAAATGGGATAAAGTAAATCAGTGTTTTAATTCCTCTGAGGTGCCCTTTATTAATGTTATCAATATTCTAGGATCTCAACCACAATGTACCTTTTGCGCCCATATCTCAAATATCTAACTACTCTCGTGCAGCTGTTTTTTTTATTTGCGCGACCCCCTACCTTGTTAACACCACGGGTTTATTTAAAGCGTCTTATCTTATAAAGTCTCTTTAATACATAATGCCCACGTACATTTTCTTTGGATAGTGAGAACAGCTTTCAAAGCCTGCTGATCTCAACCGTAATATTTATTTTTGCACGGCTCAGAATCGGTAGTTCCATGGCGGGGGGCTGAGCGAATTGGGGAGAGTGTGAAGACGGCTTCGCTGTGTAGCACACGAGCATTGGCCTGTATGACGGGACCCCAGGAGCGAGCCAAGTCTAGGGGTAAAATTATACTCGCTTCGTGTGAGTGTAAGAACGTCATCGCCGTGTGGCGCGTGACAGTCAGTGTTTGCCGGTGCCTCCTTCCGCAGCCCTTCACTCCTGGTACTATAAAATATTCAGCCCACAGAGCCGTCACGAGTGCAGCGGGGGCATTGTCGCAATGAGTGTTTGAAACTGAAAGCGCGGTGGGAGTGCACGAGACGATGTGAGCGTGCACATTGGCATTCCGGGCGCAAGCTCAGGATCGCCAGAGAAGACATGCCGTGAGCGTGCACATCACCTGTCTGCCGTACGCATGCACATGTCCTGTCCCCCTTCCAAAGCCAAGTCGACAACAATAGATCTCGCTAGCGACAGCGCTGTGCGCTGCGTCGCTAGGCGAGACCTAAAAACTAATGAAGTCAGCAGTGGGTTCATATATAGGATCTCGACTTCAGGACATCTTGCATTTTCTCCTTAAGAAAATCCTGCCACCTGCTCGTTAGATACGTTTCATTGAAAGTAACAATCTTTGTCACGTTTGATTTCCATAGACTTGAACTGAGGGAAAAATGTACATTAACCTTTCAAATATTGTTGAAAGTAAGATATATCTATGTAGTAGTTGAAAGGTTTATTTAGCTAGCACAGCAAATCCACCTTCACAGGAAGGCAGTCAGAGATTAACTGGCTAGCACTCTGCATTCCATGGAAGAAACATTCCACAGAATGCAAAACGCAACCCAAACCATAACACAGGTATGTGCATGTTAAGCAATCTAAAGACAATGCAGCACATATTACTCCTTTTAAAAGATAACTAAAAACAAAAACTGAACATACAGATAATACATATATACAAAAAGAACAAATAGCAAAGTGGATACACCATGCACATATTGCAATTCCAATAGGAATAAAAAGAACCACTATTTCAGAAATTCAGCGAATTTGGCAGATGGCTGTCTGATCTTGCTCACCCCTTTGACTGTTGAGGCTACAGAATCCCTTGTCATTTCACTCACCAAATTGGACCCATTGAAACTCTCATTGTTCACCCCATCCTGAATGCCCTGGTGAACTTTGTTGTTAAATCTCACCAACAGTCCTTTGTCCTCTTAGTCTGCATCATCACCTCTGTACCTGACCACCCGCTTCACGTTCCACACTTTCCCTTCTTGAGTAACAACACAATTAGTGAATGCTTTAACTACCTTCAAAGCCTTACCAAACCTGACTAGACCTTTTTTTTTTAACCAATCCTGGTTTAAGAATTCTAACCTAATCTCACACTTTGAACTCATGTGCTTTTGCATTCCACTTGGCGTCATACCATTCTTTGGTCTTATCCTTTTTCCTTTTCAATATTTCTGAAACCTCATTCAAATCACACTCCTTCTACTCTCCCACACTTTATTATGAACCAACATGGGCATAAACTTGAAACCAGATCTCTGCCTTTAAACAACGTGAAAGGACAAAATTACGTAATGGTATGTTGAGTTATACAATACATCCACAGTTTTCCTCTCAAAGAATTCCTCCAATCTCCTCCACCCTTATGTGCCTCTACCACATAGCCCTTCAGCACACGGTTGAATCTCTCAACGTGGCCATTCTCATGAGGTTCATATAGTGCTGTAGTCACATGCTTGATATTACAATGTTTCAGGAACTATTCCATTTCAGTGAATCTCAATTGCACACCATTGTCGGTCACTATAACAGATGGACAACCCTCCCTAGCAAATACTTCTTTAAAAAAATCAATCACAGCATTGGTCGAGGTTTGCGACACCAATTTCACCGCTGGCCTCTTGGAGTGGTAATCAATCAGGACCAAAATCAAACCGTGTGTGCACAGGAAGAAAATTAAATGGACCAGATATATCAAATGCAACTTTTTGCCATAGAAACACAGGCCACTCCACTGATTTCAGTGGGGCAGTGCTGACTCTCAACATCTTTTCACTGACTGCACCTACTTCGCACTCCCTCACAGTCCTGTCTATCATCCTGTCTATTCCAGGTAACCAAACGCATGTACGCACCAACCGTTTCATGGCAGCCTTCCCTGAATGCTCTTTATGGGCGAATATAAGAATTACCTCCTGAACATCACTCGGAGGAATACACTTCCCATTCCTAAATAACAGATCACCTTCAATTTCTAATTCATCCACCACTTTGAACATAGGAACACATTCTGGCTTAACTTCCCTCCATTTTGACCAATCTTCCAGCACACCCTTTTTGGTGGCTTGCCTCAACACGTCTTTCCTCTCACTCTGCTTCCAGAATTCCTCTGAAATACCTTCAAACTCTCCTGACACTATGTTCTGTATGGTGGTATTGATATACCATTCACTCCCAGCACCTTCTTCATCGGACTGCTAGCACGGCTACCAGTAGCGGTCGGTGGTGGGAGTGCCGCTGGGCGCTGACGTGGGGCGGGGGAGGGGCAGGGTGGGGGGTAGTAAACTACGGATTACGGGCAATTACAGGTAAGTACACATATGAATAAATAAAACGAATTTCGTTTCTCGCGCTGCATTGCCAAATGCGATGCAGCGTGCGCAACGAAATTCGTTTTATTTATTTACTGTACTTACCTGTAATCGGCCATATTCCGTAGTTTACTACCCCCACCCTACCCTCCCCCGCCCCACATCAGCGCCCGGCGGCATTCCCACCACCGACCGCTACTGACGGCTACCATGATAAAAAATCAGCAGTCGCATTTTTCTTTCCTGGAACAAATTCAGTTATGAAGGTTTATTCCTACAATCTTGAGGTAAGCCTAGTGATGTGCACTGTGAAATTCTATCCTCCACCCGGGGACAATACGTTGACCAACGGCTTGTGATCTGTCCTCAAGATAAACTTGTTACTCTACACGTAGTTCCTAAAGTGTTCAATTGCCCTAACACATGCCACTAGCTCCCTCTTAATCACAGCATATCTTCTTTCTGTGTTATTCAAAATCCATGAAGATATGCCACGTTCCATTCATCCTTGCCACACCTCTGGGACAGTACACCTCCCATGCCATACATACTGGTGTCCACTGTGATCACACACTCTCTTCATATGCAAAATAGTTTTAGCATAGGGGGGGGGCTCTCACAATCTCATGCTTTATGGTCTCAAAGCTAACTGATGTCTTTCCAACCACACAAAATTGACTTTTTGTCTCAACAGAGTTCTCACCGGTTCCATCTTGCTAGCAGAATCCTTGATAAAATTGCTATAATACTCACACATGCCAGCTAAAGACTGTAGTTGTTCTTTGTTAGCGGGTGCCTTAACAATAGCATCTACATGAGATTTCTTTGGCTCCACCTCAGAACATTGACTCCCTTTACCACCACATAGAGTTTGACTTGGGCCCATCTACCCTTGAACTCCAACTTCAAACACGTAACTATCCATGTCAATGATAGAACCATCAAAGCTCTCCGCAATTTACTTCAGAGGGTTCTAATCGATTAATTTCTAGGGCCCGAACAAACCTTTCCAGAAAATACTGTTGAGTTATTATAGTCCAGGAGGAACCAGAATCCCCCATAAGTTCCAATCCCACCCCAGAAATGGGAACCACGCATTCCTCACCACTTGACCAGTTTCACCATCACCACCCTCTTGAATGGATAACACAATCCCTTTTTCACTCTCTGAGGCTCTCCCAAAGTCTCCACAAGACTTGTTTTCGATCACTTCTGCAGCATATGAAACTTTACCCCGCATCTGACCAGGATTCTTCTTGAGATCCCTGCACACACGTGCAAAATGCCCTATGAGGTGTATTTTTAGCATTCCTTATTGATGACAGGACACCAAGTACAAGAGACAATATGTATGTTGCTATCACACCTATAACAAGTACTAACTTTCTCGGGCTTTTTTAATTCTTTTAAGTTGCCGGAGTTGTTTGAGCATTAACCACTCACATTACGTCCGTCCACACGGTAATCATCAGGACGTTTCCCAACACCGTGGATATGGCATCTTGCAGTTTTGGATCACCCATGACCCACAATTTCTCTTGAGTTTTTTGTTCTTCACATGGACTATAATTTGATCCTTAATCATTTCTTCCATCATAGCACCAACATTATAAGTCATGGATAATGCTCTTAGAGCTGTGAAGCATTAATCAAATGATTCTCCATCCATTTGGACTCTAGTGTAAAACTTGAATCCTTTCAAAGAGATGGTGGTGGGCTTAATTCTAAGGTCCATTCTCAAAAGTGCTTCTTTATACACATCAATATCTCCCTGGCCATCTGATGGGGTTACTTAGGGAAAAGTTCTGAAAACCACTTGACCGTCAGATCCAGGACAGTGTAAAATAATGTGTTTTTTTCGTTCCGCTTCCATTCTTTTGCTATCAATTGCCTTCATATAAGTAATAAACTCCTCCTTCCCCCTCATCCAGGGTATTGGAGGTTCCCCTTTGTTCTGTGAAATTTTAGCTGGAGGGTGAAACTGCATGGTGTCTTAAAAGAGTTCTTTAGAGTCCCAAAATTTCCAAACTACCCTATTAACCAAAGAGAGAGCTTCCTGCAATATATACTTTTTTGAGATTAGAATAAAAAGTACTGACCATACATCGATGTCTCGCACAATGAGAGCAGACACGCTGAATCCAAGCCAAAACTGATACTGATAGTAACCTTAAAAACTACTGAAACTGAAGCGAGAAAAATGAAGCATATGTTTCCTACAAATAAAATGAATTCTCCTCAACTAAAGATGGCGGCCATGTTCAGCATGATGACATAATGTATCACGTGACTTCTCACGTCATACAGCCCTCCACTCAATGTCTGCATGATCATGTAGGCTCCCTTGATACTTCTATTTGAGCGGTTTGGACGATAAACTGTAGGCTGCGGCTTTCTCGCGACCTCCCGGTGAGACACAATGAGAAGACTCCACGAGCAGAGTCCACGCTTTTCTCGGCTGTGGGTGTCACTGCACGCGACGCCACGTGAGCTGTGGCAGCCCTCTTGGCAAGAGCGCAACATGGGAAACAGTGTGGCAGGGAACATGGCTGCCAGCATGATATAAGGCTCATTGGTGCACAGGATGGCGCGCTCAGGCTAGCGCGAGCAGGAAGTCTGTTCAAACACACACAATTGGTCCAGACAGCCTAAAATCCTTAATTCACGGTCCCAACCTTCCATAAATCCAACAGATACAGAGAAGTAACTCGCAGAATAGAAAGGGATCAGCAGATCTAGTATCCAAGTGGAGTAGAGTTCTTCAGAAAATTGTAAAATTATCCACAAAGATAAGCTGGGTTCTCAGAGGTAAGTCAATTTCTGTACTGCTTCCTTATGACAGGATACCTCTGTAACTCGTCACCTTTTGTTGAATCCATATAGTAATTACAAAGTTTATTCAGACAGCACATCAAATCCACCTTCACAGGAAGGCAGGCAGAGATTAATTGGCTTGCAGTCTGCATTCCATCTAATAACATTCCACAGAATGCAATCCAAATCATAACACAGTCATGTGCATGTTAAACAATCATGCAACACATATGCATACATTTTAGCATTACATACTCCAGGTGGCTGTTTTGGGTTGAAATGAATTTGTCTCTTGATTATTTGCTGTGCTTCTCCCTATTTTTTCATTAAACGCTTGTTCAACTTTTGGACTTCCCGACGTGTTGATTTTTATTTTAACAGCATGTAGTCTAAATTGGTTGCCACTTGAATCAATGAGAAGCTTATGGTTCTCGCCCTGACTCATTAGGGTACTTTAATAAAGAGACTAGAATTTTACAAACCAAATACAAGACGGTGTCTTGTGATGGGCTTTTGATGACATCAGGATGAATTCTGATTATTGCCTACTTCCTTGTTCCTTTAGACTTCTATGCAGATTCTGCCACTGAAAACCATCACATTTTTATGGACTCTACAGAGCCTGGTCCTGCAGTGATTCCAAACCTTCTTAATCAACTGACAAGAGGCCATCTCCAGCACCCCATTCCAATTTTCCATCCACATGCACATTGTGATGTTCCTCCTGACTCTTCACCGAGGGCCACTCACTTTAATGTTTACATTGCTCTATTAGACACCTTGATCAGATCATTTGGCTTTTCCTTTTCCGCCTGTGTGGATGACAAACTACTGGGATGGACTGAAATGTGCCTGAGATCTTAATTAACTTTAAAGCCTGTATGATGTCTAGTGCCTCCTCGATATTAGTTAATTATGTTAAACTTAATTGAGAAACAAACGAGGTCCTAAAGCTGGGTGCAAAGCCATTGACCTGGTCCTGGTGGTCCCCGAACCGGGGTCACATTCCAGTCCTGTGACCAACCGCGGTCCGTGCAGGTAACAGCGGTGGGGCGGTGGGGCCGGGTAAGGGGGGATTTCGAGGGACGATGCCGAGGGAAAATTAATTATTTATTTTTCCCTCTGCATCGTCCCTCGAAATACCCCCTTACCCGGCCCCATCGCCCCACCGCTGTTACCTACACGGACCACGGCTGCCTGTGACCAAGGTCAAACATCTTGTCCTCTTTGTGGAAGTTTCTTTACCTTTGGTATCACGTGTCAACCACGTCGCTTTGACCTGCTTTTCTATTTTGAAAGCTTGCTAAAAAGATCTTACCTTTTCTTTCTCCAGATGATAAATGGATGGTGGTCCTTGCAACAATCTCCTCACACTGGAAATGCTGTCTTTTTGGGACTTCGCAAATTTCTTACCATTAGCATGTAAACTATCCAGAGAGAAGCTTGTCTGTTTCTGGACCTTTTTTCTGTACCTCAGCTAGCACTCATCTTGAATGCTTTCACTGCTGGCTCCCTATTAGAAACAAGCATTTGCAATGCACTAGGTCTCACAATACTAAGGGGCCGATTCCGATTCGGGCCGGAAAACATACCGACCGACTCGGTACGGGAATATAGTCCGACCGACACGTACCGGCGTTGCCCGACCTGGGAAGTACGATGAAATGCATGTGAATCACGACCGACTCGTACGGAACACAAGCCGAACGACCGAACCGGACGGAAACAAGCTATCCGGCCGGGAAACCACGCGAATAGAACCGACCGACACGCACCAGGAATCAACCCGAACGAAACGTACCCGCGAACTCCGACCCGCGCAGTACGATGCAATGCGTGGAAAAACAGACCGAGTCGCACGGAGCGCAAGCTGAACGACCGACACGCATACAAAAGCCAGCCGAAGGAAGCCAATACTCGGCGACCGACGCGTACGCCGCACAAGAAACCCTGCAGAAACACAGCGTGGACGACTCGAGAAGCTCGCACGAGACAACTGCAGCGTCCTACTCGGTCAGAAGAACGTCTCCTACATGCACAAAAAATACTAAGGAAAAAAACAAAAAAAAGGGCCAAACAAGCAATGACAAAGTCAATAAATAAAAGGGAAAAAAACATGGAACAAGGACACACCCCCAACTCCACCTATATAAAGGCCACAAATCCCTACCATGATCCTTTGCAAATTCAACTGACCTGCCAGCACAGAACACCATCACACAGCAACCACAGACACACTCACAGCTCATCCATCACACAAGCCACACACCATTAGCACCTCAACAAATAGCACCCTCACATACACCCAAAATGATTAAGAAAATATTATATTTCCTACCGGTAGACAGTCGTCGGACAGTTGTCACGGCACTTATTATGTCAAGGCTGGATTACTGCAATGGTCTTTATCTAAATATTCAAGAACGTTTCTTGAATAAGCTCCAATTGCTACAAAATGCGGCGGCAAGACTGCTTACTGGTACCCCGAAATTTACACCAATTTCAAAGGAAATCAAAAAACTCCATTGGTTGCCTGTCAGGAAAAGGATACGCTTTAAAGCTCTATGTATCGTGCACAAAGCACTGCAAGGTACAGGCCCAGACTACCTAAACAGCATCTTAAATGGTATCAACCTAAAAGAACTCTTCGTTCCCTTGGCGCTAAGTTGGTATCAGTACCATCTATAAAAAAAGTTACATGGGGAGGGAGAAGCTTTATTGCCGGTGCTGCTAAGGCCTGGAATGATCTCCCACTCTATCTGAGAAACACAACTAATATCTTAACTTTCAGGAAGGAACTGAAGACATGGCTCTTTACCTTGTAAAAATACCCTCCACCCTAATGCACAGTTGAGAGCAGTTAGCGCCAGGACACCTTTGGGTAACCACTTGCGCTTTATAAATGCCTATAACATAACATAACATAACCCAGCAAAACCTACACTCACACACCCTCACCTGCACACACAAACACATCAATCCCCACCACCACCCATCACCATGCCCCTAAAGAAGAAGAATCCAAAGTTCCTAGACAGTGAATTGGAAGTCCTGGTAGATGAGATCCTCAGGGTAGAGCCACAGTTGTTTGGTACATTGGTACAACAGACCCCCATGTCGCAGAAAACCAAGATGTGGCAGAGGATCGTCGAAAGGGTCAACGCACAATCACCATGTTTGCGCACAAAGGAAGACATCCAGAACAGGTGGTATGATGTGCGCAGGAGGGTCAGGGATCTACTAAAGAAGGATTACATCGTGAGTCAGCGCACCGGCAGTGGCTCTCCTGCCAAACCACTATACCTCAGGCCCTGGGAGGAGAAGGTGCGGGCCATCCTACCACCAGTGAGCGTATATGGACTATCAAACATCCCAGAGCCTGGTGAGTACACAACAAATATACACAATATTGTGTGACAATACACACACATCACTGTCAAGGGGATAGTCAAACCATGCACCCTTAGCAAATACACAGCAATCAAAAGATAATCACCCCAAGATTTGTCTGTCAGTCAGATAAACACAATACATGCCATCTCATAGTGACATGTAACTGTGTCAAGATATGTACAAACATAACTACAAATACAGCAAGGCAGTGGCACAAATGTAACCAACAAACACAGTTAGACATTTTGCCACCACTAGAACACCACCTCACAGGGAAGCTCACTCAAAGGAAGGAATTCTGTGTATGCTGGTGAAGTCAGTGTAGCCGATAGCATGATGGGAGTTGTAGTCACAGATATTTGTCACACTCACAATTGGCCCATCAACACCACTCTGAACCATGCTCACATCACAGGGAGTAGAAAACAACTGACAAGATGGCTGACACTGGGTACTGCTGTGGGGAGCACAAGGCCCTGCTGGGAACTGTGCACCAACCAACAGCAGGACACCACTGTCAGCCATCTTGCCATTGCTGTCACACTCACACACAGTGAAGTCCACTCAAAAGGAAGGAAGTATGGGCATGCTGGGAAGGGGGGTGTAGGCCATAGCATGATAGGAGTTGTAGTCACAGATATTGGTCACCCTCACAATTGGCCCATCAACACCACTCTGAACCATGCTCACATCACAGGGAGTGGAAAACAACTGACAAGATGGCTGACACTGGGTACTGATGTGGGGAGCACAAGCCCCTGCTGGGAACTGGGCACCAACCAACAGCAGGACACCACTGACTGACATCCTGAAAGCCAACTTGCACTCCCTGCAATGGAAGCACGTTCCATGGTGGGATACCTGGCTGGGTGGGAAGGAGGACTGACAGCTCTGACCATAGTCACCAGCAGCTTTTCTCACACACCCCCTTAACACAAACTCCACACAACTCACCTGGGAGAATGCATTGCCTCACACTCTAATTAAATATCCCACAAAGAACAACCACACTGGGTTATGCTGTGTGAAGCACAGGGACACTCTTGGGACTTGTAGTCAAACAAACGCCAGGACAACACTTTCAGCCATCCTGTCAGCACAGGCACACTACCCCACAGGGAAGCAGAGTCAAAAGGAAGGAAGTATGGGCATGCTGGGAAGGGGGGGTGTAGGCAATAGCATGATGGGAGTGGTAGTCACAGCTCAACATCCCCCACCCACATGGCCCAGCAAGCTCACACTGAAGCATGCACACCTCACAGTGTTGTATTCCTCTTAGGGTGTCCATAAACGGGCTTTCCAGAATCATGTCCTTATATAGGCACAATTCACCCTGCCCTTATATAGGCATAAAATCCCAGCCCTTATTTAGGCATTAAACCGTGCACTCCAAATACAGGCATGGTCTCCGACATCCGTCCACCCTAACGTCACAACGAGTTCTTGAAGAACAGACCCTTAGGCTGCGGGAGTTTCCCTAGTCCAGGACTATTGATTTCTTCAAGGACTCATATATTATGCATGAACCTTTATTCCTTAGGGGTTCATTCATGACGTCTTCCGCTGTCCGACTCACGTCAATGCTAACTTTCTGAGGTAATTCTCAGGTATAAATATACCTTCCCTAGCCCCTGTAAATCAGAGGAGACCTCGACTTCAGAGGAGCCCGTTTCCCGGCCTGACGCACTGAGAAGACGCTGTCATCCCTGCACGCAGAGAGTCCAGCTTCCAGTGATCTAACTTCCCTTGCGGGGTGTTGGAGTTCGAGTCTGGCAAAGAGATTCCTACCTCTCTCATTCTTCAGGTATGGAGCAGACTAGAACCTAGAGGGACTCTTGGCATACTAGGCATACTGGGGTTAGCATACTCTTAGTATACCATAGTAAGGAATACTTCACCTACTTCATACCTCGTCCTACACCTAGGTTAGGTTAGGTACATTGGGGTAGAACTAGATTAGAAACGCATCGTATGAGTACTCGCATTTTTAGTCTGTGTTATTTATGTAACAGCATATGTACTAAAAGAAAATGCTCTCGCAGTATTATTTATTTCTACTGCTCACACTGTACATTATTTATCTCGCATACTGTCTTGTGATCGTAACAGCACATTTTACTTACACCAGAAACAAGACTGTTCAATAAATCTTTTATTGAAACGCCCGTCTATCTCTTTCTGTGTAACTTGGAGAAAACTAAGCATGCACGACTGAGCTGAGTGAAATAGTTATCTATTGTTTCCACGACTTTGGGACACGTTCTGATTCTAAAAGGGAAACACAGTGGTCATGTTTTGCGGCTGCCAGAAACTACTCCCTTCTTGTTGTCAAGGAGTTTCTAGTGGCCTCTGAGCTAGCTGGCACAAGTAATTAAGTTTAATATACTCGATAGGGACATACTGACCTTAGTCCTATGTCAAACCTATAGGATATATTATTCCAATGCGCAGAGCCTATTAGGGAAATAGGAGCTACACTACAACAGCCAGTGAAAAGCCACTTCAAAGATGTCTGAAACTGGCCTCAGCTGTGGGGAGCACAAGGCCCTGCTGGGACCTGTGCACCAACAAACAGCAGGACACCACTGTCAGCCATCTTGCCATTGCTGTCACACTCACACACTGTGAACTCCACTCAAAAGGAAGGAAGTATGGGCATGCTGGGAAGGGGGTGTAGGCAATAGCATGATGGGAGTTGTAGTCACAGATATTGGTCACCCTCACAATTGGCCCATCAACACCACTCTGAACCATGCTCACATCACAGGGAGTGGAAAACAACTGACAAGATGGCTGACACTGGGTACTGCTGTGGGGAGCACAAGCCCCTGATGGGAACTGGGCACCAACCAACAGCAGGACACCAATGACTGACATCCTGAAAGCCAACTTGCACTCCCTGCAATGGAAGCACGTTCAATGGTGGGATATCTGGCTGGGTGGGAAGGAGGGCTGACAGCTCTGACCATAGTCACCAGCAGCTTTTCTCACACACCCCCTTAACACAAACTCCACACAACTCACCTGGGAGAATGCATTGCCTCACACTCTAATTAAATATCCCACAAAGAACAACCACACTGGGTTACGCTGTGTGAAGCACAGGGACACTCTTGGGACTTGTAGCCAAACAAACGCCAGGACAACACTGTCAGCCATCCTGTCAGTACAGGCACACTACCCCACAGGGAAGCAGAGTCAAAAGGAAGGAAGTATGGGCATGCTGGTAAGGGGGGGGTGTAGGCAATAGCATGATGGGAGTGGTAGTCACAGCTCAACATCCCCCACCCACATGGCCCAGCAAGCTCACACTGAAGCATGCACACCTCACAGCCAGTGAAAAGCCACTTTAAAGATGTCTTCCACTGGCCTCAGCTGTGGGGAGCACAAGGCCCTGCTGGGACCTGTGCACCAACAAACAGCAGGACACCACTGTCAGCCATCTTGCCATTGCTGTCACACTCACACACTGTGAACTCCACTCAAAAGGAAGGAAGTATGGGCATGCTGGGAAGGGGGGTGTAGGCAATAACATGATGGGAGTTGTAGTCACAGATATTGGTCACCCTCACAATTGGCCCATCAACACCACTCTGAACCATGCTCACATCACAGGGAGTGGAAAACAACTGACAAGATGGCTGACACTGGGTACTGCTGTGGGGAGCACAAGCCCCTGATGGGAACTGGGCACCAACCAACAGCAGGACACCACTGACTGACATCCTGAAAGCCAACTTGCACTCCCTGCAATGGAAGCACGTTCCATGGTGGGATATCTGGCTGGGTGGGAAGGAGGACTGACAGCTCTGACCATAGTCACCAGCAGCTTTTCTCACACACCTCCTTAACACAAACTCCACACAACTCACCTGGGAGAATGCATTGCCTCACACTCTAATTAAATATCCCACAAAGAACAACCACACTGGGTTATGCTGTGTGAAGCACAGGGACACTCTTGGGACTTGTAGCCAAACAAATGCCAGGACAACACTGTCAGCCATCCTGTCAGCACATGCACACTACCCCACAGGGAAGCAGAGTCAAAAGGAAGGAAGTATGGGCATGCTGGGAAGGGGGGAGTAGGCAATAGCATGATGGGAGTGGTAGTCACAGCTCAACATCCCCCACCCACATGGCCCAGCAAGCTCACACTGAAGCATGCACACCTCACAACCAGTGAAAAGCCACTTTAAAGATGTCTGACACTGGCCTCAGCTGTGGGGAGCACAAGGCCCTGCTGGGACCTGTGCACCAACAAACAGCAGGACACCACTGTCAGCCATCTTGCCATTGCTGTCACACTCACACACTGTGAACTCCACTCAAAAGGAAGGAAGTATGGGCATGCTGGGAAGGGGGTGTAGGCAATAGCATGATGGGAGTTGTAGTCACAGATATTGGTCACCCTCACAATTGGCCCATCAACACCACTCTGAACCATGCTCACATCACAGGGAGTGGAAAACAACTGACAAGATGGCTGACACTGGGTACTGCTGTGGGGAGCACAAGCCCCTGCTGGGAACTGTGCACCAACCAACAGCAGGACACCACTGACTGCCATCCTGAAAGCCAACTTGCACTCCCTGCAATGGAAGCACGTTCCTTGGTGGGATAACTGGGCAGGGGGAGAAGGAGGGCCGGATGTCCACCAAATACCACCAATGCTGGCCATGCACACACCTCAACATTCACATAGAAAAGGTTCAGGTTGGCAGGACAATGTGCTACACCAATATCAACCTCTGACTGTGACAACTTAGGACAATGCAATGTACAGGCCCGCATCCAGAGGTACAGTCACAACTGTCAGGTGTGTGAACCATTGATGCCCGTAGAAACATAACATACATTGTGTGTCTCTTCCAAAAACAGGTGATGATGGGGACACAGCAGCAGACGATGAGGAGTCCCTGTCCCAGGCTCCGGGGGACACTGAGCTCACTGGTGTGGAACAGAGCCTCTGCACTCCTCGGATGGCGAAGACCTACCTGGCCCCTCCGGTGCGAGTCATCATGCAGCACCAGCAGGACCAACATCTGCACCCCCTGCACCCACCCCTCCAATAACTGCCAACACACAGACCACCCCTGCCAACACGGACAGACCAAGGACCACCGATGACAACAGCACAGGGACCCCGGCCCAACGTGGAGCAATGGACAACGACCCCAGTAACAACCCCCAAGTGGGCCTACGGTCACCTGTGCATGCCACCACAGGTCCCGCACGTGTCACCAGGGGTGGTGGGAGGGGTGGTAGACATAGGTCGCTGTTTGCAGAGGGGCCTGGACTGCATGATGACCCACAACTGGCACGCATTGCTGAGGCATACCAGAATAGCACCGGAGAGGTCAGCCAGGTAGTGGGGATCCTCAAGGACATTCAACAGCAGCAGGCTGCCCATCATGCCCGCTTGGACTCACACATGTCCCGTGTGGAGACACACATGTCCCGTGTGGAGACACACATGTCTGGCATGGAGTCCAAGTGGGACACATTGGAAGAACTGACAGCGGTGCATATGGACATATTGACATGCCTCAGCCAGATTAGCACCAACATGGCCACACCTCCCTGTGTGCCCACAACATCTGGTGCTGCAACAACTGCAACTGCCACAGGGAGGGAGGAGGACTCTGGCGGAGAGTCCTCTGCACCGCAGCAGCCTGCACGTAAGGGTCCCCCCCGGAAGAAGAGTGGTCGTCCGAGGAAGGAAAACTGAGAGGCCGATGGCCATGTACATCCCCCAGGAACCCAACACCTGTTCTGGAAATTCTCCTTTGTGTGCAAACTGTTTACCCTGTTGAATGCAACACAACTCTCCCACATGACATGGGGAGCTTAAGTTGGCCCAATGTATCAGATGACTGTGGACTTTACTCAGGACATTTCTGCTACCAAGCCTTCCAACTCATCTGGGAACTTTGGATTCCAATCCCAATGTACAGCACCCACCATCCTGTGCACTATCCTCACACATGTATGTAAATAAACTCACTAATACACCATACTTGCCTCTGTTGTGATTCCAACGTGGTTTTTGTCATGTAGATGGTGATCTGCTAAATGACACTGTGCATGCTAACTGCTACAGCAAGTTTAACACCGTCATGTGAGTCATGGCGACGTGACACATATGAGGGAGACACACCACTAGGGCTACACAACACATACACACCAGGGCCATCAGACTCATCGCCTACACTGATGTTGCCAGGAAATACAGTGGAATGCACAGACACCACACCTATTCACAGTCTGTGTTAACTAGCCCACAGGTGCAGTAAGCACATGTCAGTCAGATGTGTGACCACAGACAACGCACAACCCAAAGTGAAGCACAGGTTTATTACACATTTGCAACATGTTGTTTCCACTACAGATGCAAGGTAATCCTACGTGGCAGTGGCCACACAGTCAACAAGTGTAGAAGAAATAAAGTCCAGGGGTGTGTGGCACATCACCTGTAGGGAAACAACTGCTTCTACCCTGGAAGTTGAATCATGGTGTCGGGGGATCACAGTTCACCAAACAACTCTGAAAGTACCCTGTGAAGGACAGACATGACACACAGTCAAAAGCACGGAAGAACAGGACAGAACTGCAATACTCATGGCCAATACATGTCACAAGATACCCACAGAAAACCAAGTTAGCATGTCAACACTGTTGGGGAGTACAGACTACCTGTAAGGACACATCGCTGCACGCTTCCAGTCAAGTAGCACATGGCCACACTTAAACAGCACCAGAGCACCACCAACACATATCACGCAAACACACATCATTGACATGACATCTCTGGATACTCACATTCAGCTGAAGAAGTTGGTGATGAGCTGTGTGCGGACATCACCATCATCATCATCATCATCACTGGCATCGTGGCCCAGGCCAGGATCCTCCACAGGTGGCGGATGTTGGTCATCCTCATCCAGGATGAGAGGCAACTCCTTCCGCACTGCCAGGTTGTGTAGCATGCAGCAGACAATGACAATCTTGCACACCTTTGCTGGGGCATATGGGAGGGCCCCTCCTGTCTTGTCCAGGCAGCGGAAGCGGCTCTTCAGGAGACCAAATGTCCGCTCGATCACTCTCCTGGTCCGACCATGAGCCTCATTGTAGCGCATCTGGGCTGGTCTCACAGGGTTCCTGAGGGGTGTCAGCAACCACGGCATGTTGGGGTATCCGGAGTCACCTACAGACAGACAATTGCACATTAGCAGAGTTGGAAAAGAGGGCGGAATACAACATAGCAGAACACACACAATGGTACAAAGTCAGTACACACCGACAAGCCAGGCACGCTGGTTCTGCATCTGTGACATCATCCTCGGGATGCGACTACTCCTCATCACATAGGCATCGTGTGCCGAACCAGGGAAACGGGCACACACATGTGAGATGCTCATATCTGCAATACATACCACCAGAGCATTGATCGAATGATAATGTTTCCTGTTCCTGTATGCCTGCTCATGTGCCTGTGGTGGTACCAAAGCCACATGTGTACCATCAATGGAGCCAATGACATGTGGCATCCTCCCCAGGGCATAGAAGTCACTCTTGACGTCAGTGAGTTGTTGACGTGTAGGGAAATAGATGTACTGGTTCAGGCATCTCAATATTGCCTCCAAAACATCGCGTAGCACACGGCTGAACATAGTCTGTGACATCCCACCAGCAGTCGCCACAGTGTGTTGAAAGGTACCGGTGGCAAAGAAGTGTAGGGCTGCCATCACCTTCACCTTGGGGGTCAGCGCTGAAGGGTACGGCCGGCCAGGTTGCAAATGTGGGGCCAAGCGCACTGCCAAATCCTCAATCAGCTGCCTGGTGAAGCGGTACCGTCGGATGCTGTCACGTTCCACCATCGTTGCCAGGTCAGGGAATGGTCTATGGACAGCTGGTGCCCTGCAGTGCATAGGTGAAGAAAGAAAGATTGTCAGTCACCCCACATATGTGCCATTCACCATACTCAATTTCACATGATACATCATTACGAGACACAAGTACTTGATGTGTGTGCCGTTCTGTATGGACATATATGGCACCTACATGGACATCATCTAACATCTCAGTTCAACATGTGTTGACAACAGGTTCCAGGTTGTGCTATGGGAAACCATTAGGCTGTGTCACAGTACCCATTTACTGCTGTCACGTTCCACACACACACCACAGTGACATGTCTGGACAGATGCGCCACAGGCATCACAGCTCATTGACAGGTAGATTCCCAGTGACCCTGTCTTGCCACATGGACACTGGCATGACATGGCGTATCATGTACACGTCAGAAAAAAAAACATGACTCCCACAGGTAGTGGCCCCTGTTGCCTCCGCAGGACAGACATGGACGTCTGTGACACACACACGCACAACATCAAAGTCCATGCACAAACAACGTTGATGTGGAGACTGTCTCCCATTGTGCACGTGGAATCAGAGACATCGGAAACACAACATACACACAGACTGTGGAGGGCCATCACTATTGTGGCAATGGGTCACCCTGTGACGTACATGCCTTCCCACATGGGACTCTGAGGGTATGTGACATGTCATACACATACACAACCTGGAAATGTGACCATGCCACATGCTCCGAAATGAACAGTTGCACATCACAGTGGTCATGTGCACAACACACAAAGGATCCTGTCCCCATGAACACGTGCACAGCCTGGGAGTGGCTGCCCCCAAGTGCCACCCCAAAAACCACATGTTTACCCCCATACACAGAAAAGGTAATGCAGCCTTACATGCCTTAGGATACAGTGTGGACTGGGTGTGGTGTTGTAGGTGTGCCCCTGAGTCCCTGGCAAGTATATGTGGCTGGCATATGTTCACCAGTGACAAGCATGGTGACATATGCGAGTGACCTGTACAGGGACGCGTTGTACAGCAATGGACCGATCGGTGTGCACGCACTGGCCATTGCATCTGTTGTGAGCGGGTACGCGTTGTTTCCCGGAATACGCGTTGAACAGCAATGGACCGATCGGTGTGCACGCACTGGCCATTGCATCTTTTGTGAGCGGGTACGCGTTGTTTCCCGGAATACGCGTTGTACAGCAATGGACCGATCGGTGTGCACGCACTGGCCATTGCATCTGTTGTGAGCGGGTACGCGTTGTTTCCCGGAATACGTGTTGTACAGCAATGGACCGATCGGTGTGCACGCACTGGCCATTGCATCTGTTGTGAGCGGGTACGCGTTGTACAGCAATGGACCGATCGGTGTGCACGCACTGGCCATTGAATCTGTTGTGAGCGGGTACGCGTTGTACAGCAATGGACCGATCGGTGTGCACGCACTGGCCATTGCATCTGTTGTGAGCGGGTACGCGTTGTACAGCAATGGACCGATCCGTGTGCACGCATTGGCCATTGAATCTGTTGTGAGCGGGTACGCGTTGTACAGCAATGGACCGATCGGTGTGCACGCACTAGCCATTGCATCTGTTGTGAGCGGGTACGCGTTGTACAGCAATGGACCGATCGGTGTGCACGCACTGGCCATTGCATCTGTTGTGAGTGGGTACGCGTTGTACAGCAATGGACCTATTGGTGTGCACGCACTGGCCATTGCATCTGTTGTGAGCGGGTATGCGTTGTACAGCAATGGACCGATCGGTGTGCACGCACTGGCCATTGCATCTGTTGTGAGCGGGTACGCGTGGTACAGCAATGGACCGATCGGTGTGCACGCACTGGCCATTGCATTTGATGTGAGCGTGTACGCGTTGTCTTTTGAAATACGCGTTGTACAGCAATGGTCCGGACGGTGCGCATGCATTGGCTAGGGCCTGGCATGGCAACGGACACGTTTTCGAAGCTGGAACGAGTCTGATGCAGTGAATTCAGTTGGCCAGCCACAACAATGTTGCAAAAACATGGGTGTCATGAAGTTTAACTTTTGAAGGATGCTGTGGGCGTGTATAAGTGGTGCAATTCCATGGATTGGCCAGATTCAGAAGATGCAAACGACTTGGACCTATCACTTTGGACACATGGGACAGTATCTGCCTCGGCAGCACACATATAATGCTGGCTGTTCCCCTGAGAGCTCACTTGCCTGCACTACGTGCTCCAGGACGACATCTGCCACCAACACTGCTGCTGTCTCTGCATCCTCTGGCTACTGCAATGGCATGTAGTGTGGAGAGAGCCCCAGCCTTCAGCCTTGAGGAGAACAGGCCCTGCTGGACAGCCTCCTTCCACAGTACAGCAAGCTGTATGGGAAACCAGGGGAGCAGGTGAGTGTGCTGTCCACTGCCTTACTAATTGTGCATGTTGTCTGACTAGCAAGACTTACAGTGTGCACACCACTGGCTAGCATGCTCACTGAGTAGTTCTCACCCCCAAAGTGTGTAGTTACATGCACTGAACAGGTACAGTGCAGTAACAGTGCATTCCAACAAGGTTTACTTCCCATGCAATGATACCATGTAGTAACTGCTGGCAAACTGTTCATAGCCATCGTTGCACTGCCTGTGTACATCATATGCCCCTGTGATTGAGGCATGTATATCCAACTGTGTGATGCACGTATATGTTGCATGTGTAGTAATGGCATTTTCACTTTGTCATCCTCACAGGTTGATGCCCACCAGAAGCAGGAAATCTGGCTGACCATCGCCCGGGCAGTAAGATCTGTGGGGGTCTACAAGCGCCGGATCCGCAACTGCCAGAAGAGGTGGCAGGACCTTCAGGGCTGGACCCGGAGGATCGCAAGGGTCCAGCTGAAGCTGTCGCCTCCTCGCAGGAGGGGCAGATACCGGACCCTGACCCCCCACATGCTCAGGATCCTGGCGGTGGTCTTCCCTGACCTGGATGTGCAGCTGAAGGCCAGACAGCAGCAAGGAGGCGGTGAGTCCATGACTGCACTGTGCACTTTGTCTGACATGCTATGTGCCCTCCTTTGTCCTGGTTAAACTTCCACAGTACATCAGTCTTGTGGTCCAGGACCCATGTCCCTCAATTGTGACATGCCCACTCCTCATCTGATACGCATATGTGTGGCCCTTACAGTCAGGAAATTGTGTCACTTGGGTACTGTGTCATTGCATTTTGCTTCGCTCAAGGTGGGGGACAGCATTTGTTCCCGTGACTATGTTGTGGGATTCATGGGTGGGTCAATTGCTTACACAATGCCTAAGTTCTGACATGTAATCTGGGTGTAACTTTGATATGTGGTCCACTTGCTGATCTGAATCACCACATGTCCCTGGGGTATTTGGCACACCCCCATGCTGCGGGTGGGAACAATGTTTGGGCCTCAGGAGTATGTATATCAAGTGTGCCACACATGCTTAGCCACCTGCCTACTGTCCAGGGCTCATCCCTCTTTCAGGTGGAGCAGGACAGTCATGCCTACTCCAGGGCATACAATACACTCTGTACTCCCACTCCCGTGTATCAGCTGACATGTTGTGATCAGTGAAATGTTCCCTCAGGTGTCTGCCTCTGTGTCATTGTGCCGTGGCTTCGTTGTCAGGACTACTGGGATGTTTATCGTTTAGGGCTCAGCATGCCATCTGAGATGTGACCATGAGAGACGATACTTCTGTGACTCATAGGTGTTTGATCACTTGACTGTGCACACAGGTGTATGTGACTGTGAACTTCAGGCAGCAGTTTTACATTCACAGCAGACTGTGAGGTGCTCAGGTTCATAGAGTTGTGTTTCATGTCTCCCATATGTCCAATTGGCATGACGTGGCCAAATAAGAGTTCAGATGATGTGGTTTGTGGGGGATGGACATGTGCACTTGTCAGCTACATAACTTGCATTCCCCATTTCCTAGGATTGTGACACAGTGCAGACTGTTGTTGGCTGGCTGCCATGCCCATGTGACTGGAGACAGTGATGTATGACTTTGCAGGCATGCCTGTGCCATGGAATTTAACTTCCTAAGAGTGATCCTGCAGGGGAGTTACATGTGCAACATGCACCCCATTGTGGCATTGACTATCCGGACATGGGTGCATCATGGTGTCTGGTGCTGGTATGCATCACATGCATTTCTAATTAGACTCTGGCCATCCCTTTACCCGGACACCTGTACTAACTCAGTGGCAAGAGATGTGATGTGTGCATGTTCACATACTTCACCGTGTTCTCTGCAATGTCCAACAACTGTGTACGTGGTGCTTGTGTCCACACTGGGTATTACCATCCAACAGGCACCAGACAGATGGGTGCAAGGGCAGGAGGGGTGTGAGTGCCATGGTTGACCATCAGACTGACAATTGGCTTCTCCTAATCTGTGTGAGGACTTTTGGCAATGTTCAACTGAGGATGCCAGGGCTTGCTCTGTAATGTGCTGTACTTACTGTGGTGTGTGCGGTGAGTGCAGGTGACTGATGTTTGTCTGTTTCCCTAATTGTTTGCAGATACATCCACGGCCACAGGAGGGGACAGCTCCACGGACCAGGAGGAGCTGCAGAGCCAGACTGGGTCAGCAGGCGACGAGTGGTCGGAGGGACCCAGTGGCACGGAGGGCGAGGGGAGCCACACCGAGGAGTCCTCAGCACCATCCACCTCAGCTGAGCACCACAGCAGCTCAGAGGATGACTCCCGGGTGGAGGCGGGTGTCAGCAGCCACCACACCCCAGCTAGTATGTCTGGCCCCGCCACCCCCACCACCACCGCCCTCCCATTGGCTCCCATTCCAGAGGTCCGTGGAGGCTCCCGTGTCCGGGAGCGTGTCTCCTTCGTGCCAGGCACCGCACCCCCTGCCCCTGTGTCCCCTGCTGTCCTGAGTGAGGAGTCTGTGTACCTACTTCGGCAGCTCCATGTAGGGCAGACAGCAATGCTGAGTGTCCTCCATGCACACACCACTCTGTTGACACAGCTGGTGTCGTTCATGGAGGGCATCTCGACGGGCATGTCTGCCCTACAGAGGAGCAATAGGTCCATGGACTCCTTCCTGATGGCAGCAGTGTCCCTCCTCCAACAGTCCATCACCCCTCCTACCTCTGCCCCATCCACACTTCCTGGCACCCTACCTGTCCCAAGCACATGCACACCTGCACAATCACCCAAACACACAGACACGAGCAGCACAGAAACACACAGAACAAGGGCAAAACGTGCACACAAGCATCCTCAGGGGACTGATACCACACCCACAGGGGATGGGGAACAGACACACACACAGGCATCCACAGTCACTCCGCAGTCCTCAAAATCCTCTCCCTCCAAAACCCCTTCCCTTGCCTCACCTGCAACCCCACCTACAAAGCAGCTCTTCCTCTGTGACCTCGGCCTCTTCCCCTCCGATCCCGCTGATCCAGCATACAGGGGGAAGAGGAAGTCCACCCACACAGAGGGGAGTGCCCCTCGCCCCGGACACCCTCCCCCAGGCGCAGACAGCCTGAGGCCCCCACCCGCAAGTCCCCCCGGTCCCGGAAGAGCAAGACCCCGCCACCACCCTGCAGATCAACCACACAGTCTCCTTCCTCCATCCCTCAGTCACCCACAACACAGGTTCCCCCACCACACCCTGTCCCAGGTTCCCCCACCCACAGATACACCATCCCCAAAATGATGCGGCCTTCCCCTCCTACCACTTGCTCTTCCAGCCCCACCCCCCCCGCTGCACATGTTTGTGCCACTGGTGTGGAGACCGTGTCCTCCCCCTCTGTCCTGCCTACCTTACCTGAACCCCATTCTACTCCCCCAGAGATGGGCACTGCAGTGGAGTCCACTACCACCCCGTCTGACTTGGGCACTGCAGTGGGGAACCTGTCCACTCCATCTGGCCGGACCATTGCAGTCGTGCCGGCACCCACACCATCTGACTCATGCCCCCCAGTTGTGCCGGCACACACCATGTCAGACACCTCCACTGCAGTTGTCAGTGACTCTCCAGCACCAGCCACCCCTTCCCTGCCTCCTTCTGGTGAGCCCTGATCCTGTCCCTGCGGTGCCTGGCCTGCCCCCGTATACCCCTCCGAGGGGAATGTCCCTGCTCCATATCAGTGCAGGCAAGCAGAGGGTGACATCTGCCACTGTCACCCTGTTCGGACTGAACTGTTGGACTGGCCATTGGCCTTTGTATTTTTGCAGGACTTTCATTTTTCAGACACATATGCTGAATAAAGCTCCTTTCTGTTCTCTGGTGGTTTTGCTTCAGATGTACTTGATGTTGATGATGCTAACCATGCCCTTGCTGCAGTGATGGTGATATTTGGTATCATGAAAATGAAGTGTTACTGTGCAGGACCCCATGTGGTCCAGGGGAATGTGTCCTATCCTGGTGTGTAGCCATGTCATCCTTTGCAGCAATATAAGGGTGTCATGTTTTCAATATTTGCCAATGGGATTTCCTACATTTATTTGCAATATCACATCTGTGGCTTACACCCCTGCACATCAGTTGTGCTTGCCATTGTTCAATTTGTCTGTTTCCCTGACCGTGTGACCATCTCTACTGGACATGCAAGTTTGGGCATCAATGGGGAAGGACTCATCTGTGTTATCAGTGCAACTTGCTATACATGTGTGTTGGATCTGTGCAGATGATTTCGGTGACACTCCCATGACCAGGCTGATGTGATGAGAGCCTTCATTTTGTGCTAATTGTTGACTGAGTGACCAAGTGTACTGCTGACATGATAGAGCCCTGCAGAGACAACGTATGGCACAGCTTTCCTTACACAGGAGTGGAGTCCCCTCATGGCAGTGTGTAATTCCGTGACATTGCCTGAGCCCAAGGTGTGTGTTGTGTGAGCATGTCTGTGTGTGTTCACTTCCATTTTGCAACACAGGCTGGGATCCCTAGTGATGTTCCTGTTTGTGATGCTTGCTGAGTTGACCTATGTTCCCCCAAATCTTCGCCCTGGGTTCTCTGTGATGTGGGTGCATGGCACATTACTGGTGATCAGGGTGTCATCCATAGGTGTGTTTGCTGTCAGGGCTGAGTTTGTGGGCAAACGCAGATGAGACACAGTCAGGATTCCCCTTGGCACTTGTTGGTTACACAAGTCATGTAATTTACATTTTGTGTTACCTTTCAGTGATTGTGACACGTTGTGTGTGTGACTGCTGCCACTCCTCAGGGTCAGAGCTGCAATGTTGGAAGTTGTCTATGTGTGTTCTTGGTGGGTGACCTTGGCTTCTTCATTGGTGTGTGACTGTGGCCGGGATCCCATTGGTTGGTGTGGATTTCACGTCATGCCCATGTAACGCGTACTGTGCAGTGTGTCAGACATTCACGAGTCTTGTTGACTGGCCAGGTGTAATGGGTTTCTGCACCTTAGTTCCCACAACCACCCCTGGGATTGTCATGGGTGCATGTGCAATGTCACCAGTCCATGTGAGCTTCACTGCTGCACATTGGTGGAGGTCAAGGTGTGTGGTGTTGAGTGTGTGCAAATGAGAGTTGTTGCACGGCTAGACCCCTACCTCCATGTTGGCCTTGGCTGACAGGCCGTGCTGATTGATTTGTGCTTGTGTAGGTGTGATGGTAGTTAGTTGCTCAGGAAACATGACTGTGGTTCACTGTGTGTACGACATCTACCTTTGTCATCACAGTGGGATTATCATGCAGGCCAGTGTCACCACAATGTGGGGTCCCTGGGGGTAGTGCTGTGGTGGGTCTGTCTCTTGCTGTGTTAGTTGCTGTTCCTACAAGCTTGTGTGACATTTGTAATTTGTGCTCCCTCTCATCTAACAATGCCTGATTGCCCACATAGGGAATCCGATCCATGAGTTACTTTTGTGTGGCACTGTATACACATCTGTGTAATAGGGATTCAGGCCTGCTCATGTGTTGTGTGGTTGCCTGGGGACACTGGCACACCCCCATCACCTGTTGTGTTTGATATGCAGTGTGAGTCTGCCTGTTTGTGTTTGTGCATTTGCACCACTGCATTGGCATTTCTTTAGTGTGCCATTGGCTGTATGTTGTTTGGTGGGTTTCCCCTGCTGCCCCTGGGACTCCTAGGTCATCAGTCAGCACAATGATCATGGTTTGTATGTCCTATTGCTGCCATGGAATGGTATTTGTTCACCTGACATCTACAGTCTGCACAGGATATCTACATTTGTGTGTCCATTGGTGCTGATGTGTGGGTCTGCAATATGATGGTCACTTCTGTCATTGTGTAATTCGTGAATGTTGACAATGTGAGCCCCCATGGGTGAGGTTTGTCTGCACATGGCCAAAGCGATGTTTCATTGGCACTGCACTGTTTGCCTCACCCAATCTATGTTGCTATGGGACACAAGCACTACTATGCCACTGATGTGTTTGTTGTTGTGTGACCAGGAATCATCCATGCAGTTTGGCATTTGTAGCTTTTCACATGACAACACTTACATTTTGGTCACTGTGGTGATGGGGCTTTAGACCCCATTGCCACAATGTTCAAAATGTGCTTCAGCTATGGACCCCACACTTACCTTTTGGTCACTGTGATGATGGGGTGTTAGACCCCATTGCCACAATGTTCAAAATGTGCTTCAGCTATGGACCCCACACTTACCTTTTGGTCACTGTGATGATGGGGTGTTAGACCCCATTGCCACAATGTTCAAAATGTGCTTCAGCTATGGACCCCACACTTACATTTTGGTCACTGTGGTGATGGGGTGTTAGAACCCATTGCCACAATGTTCAAAATGTGCTTCAGCTATGGACCCCACACTTACCTTTTGGTCACTGTGGTGATGGGGTGTTAGACCCCATTGCCACAGTGTTCAAAATGTGCTTCAGCTATGGACCCCACCCTTACATTTTGGTCACTGTGGTGATGGGGTGTTAGACCCCATTGCCACAATGTTCAAAATGTGCTTCAGCTATGGACCCCACACTTACCTTTTGGTCACTGTGGTGATGGGGTGTTAGACCCCATTGCCACAATGTTCAAAATGTGCTTCAGCTATGGACCCCACACTTACCTTTTGGTCACTGTGGTGATGGGGCTTTAGACCCCATTGCCACAGTGGTCATGGTCTGCTTGCATTGTGGAGGCCACACACATTTATGTGTGACACATGTGATAGGGGGTCACATTGTATGTTCAATGTCATGTTCAGTGTTGTAGGCATTTGACACAGACTACACACGCTTGTCGTGGTGTTGGGGGGATGTATTTTTCAGACATTCCTTATGTTGGAGTATGCTGGTTGTGTCATGCATTACCCGTCCTATGAGTAGGGGTTGTGTGGGTGGTAGGCATCCAGGCCCCCATGAGTAGGGGTGGTGGTAGTGGTAGGCATCCAGGCCCCCTGAGTAGGGGTGGTGGTAGTGGTAGGCATCCATCCCCCTATGAGTGGGGATGGTAGTAGTGACAGGCATCCAGGCCCCCATGAGTAGGGGTGGTGGTAGTGGTAGGCATCCAGGCCCCCTGAGTAGGGGTGGTGGTAGTGGTAGGCATCCATCCCCCTATGAGTGGGGATGGTAGTAGTGACAGGCATCCAGGCCCCCTGAAAGGGGTGGTGGTAGTGGTAGGCATCCATCCCCATATGAGTGGGGATGGTAGTAGTGGCAGGCGTCCAGGCCCCCATGAGTAGGGGTGGTGGTAGTGGTAGGCATCCAGGCCCCCCTGAGTAGGGGTGGTGGTAGTGGTAGGCATCCATCCCCCTATGAGTGGGGATGGTAGTAGTGACAGGCATCCAGGCCCCCATGAGTAGGGGTGGTGGTAGTGGTAGGCATCCATCCCCCTATGAGTGGGGATGGTAGTAGTGACAGGCATCCAGGCCCCCATGAGTAGGGGTGGTGGTAGTGGTAGGCATCCAGGCCCCCTGAGTAGGGGTGGTGGTAGTGGTAGGCATCCATCCCCCTATGAGTGGGGATGGTATTAGTGGCAGGCATCCATCCCCCTATGAGTGGGGATGGTATTAGTGGTAGGCATCCATCCCCCTATGGGTGTGTATGGCATTGGTGATAGCCATCCCGCCCCTATGGTTCTGCTGGTGCTGGTGTACGTCATTTGTGCATCCCTATGTGTGTGTGACATATTTCGGGTACGTGTCGTTTGTTTGTGTTGTGGGTGTTTGACTTACCGTCTGCGCCGTAAGCGTCCGTACCGATCCCGGTAATAGATGTAGAGTATTGGTAGGACCTGCGCGATGGGATTCATGGTTGGGTCGTCTCGTTCGGGTTTCTCGTGGCTTCGACTCATACTCGTCGCTGGCTTGTTCGTCTCGTAGCCGTGGATCGTCTTGTGGCGCGAATCGGAGCTTATGTACAGCTCTCCCGGATGCTCAAACGTGCCGGAAGTAGCGACGGGTTCGGCGCATACAGAAGGCGCATCGTACTAGTCCGGCCGGAAGGTGCTTTGTATTTGCTTCCGTGCGACTCGAATCGGCGTTTACGGATCCGGCTCGGGCGGGGAACAGGAGCTGAAATGGGTAAGTACGGCTCGCTCGGAATCTGGGCTGTTGTGCGCATCGTACTTGTTCGTTCGGACGAGTGTTCGAATCGGTCGGGAAACACGCGTTCGGCTTGTATTATTTCCGTACGAATACTATTAGGTGCGCTTCCGGCCGAGATCGGAATCGACCTCTAAAAGTTTGAGCTATTGGAGTTGCAAATAATAATGCAACGCCAATTGCTCAAACTTTCATTAATGTGAGACTATTTCATTGCAAATGATTCTTTTATTTAGGTTTGTTTGTGGCACTATCTTCTTTTATTGTTTGCCACAGCTGGTGTACCAGCACGCTTGAGTGCTGTTGGCAAAGTTAAACCTCGTACCTCGTTGGAGTGCGTGTGTGCGTTTTGTTTATTAGTTTGAAAGGTAGAAGCGCGATGCATTTCAAGCACATGCAGCGAGAAACGACCTTTACAACGCGGTCATTACACCGCGATACCTTTACAACTCGGTCCTTACAACGACTGCATTGTTAGTACGCGATGTAATGACATCGCAAGTTTTTACAACGAATCCCACTAGGGGCGCTGAGGTATTAGAAATACATTTCCAACACCTTCCCCACTGTTGCGCAAACTGGAGTAGGATTAGTAAATAATACTATTCCTAAGTCCAGCACGCCCCCTAGTGGAAGTCGTTGTAAAGACTTGCGATGTAATACATCGCGTACTAAAAACGGGGTCGTTGTAATGACCGCGTTGTAATGGCACACAATGTATTAGATCGCGTTGTAATGTGCCATATTCACATGCAGCTCGCTTCTTTCTACCTTTTGAGCAAGTAAAACCAACAGTAATTGCCAAACATTATGTAACATATTTCTGGGAAAATAATAGCCGTCCCCTGAAAAAAGAAACTTTGCAAGCCACCGCTAAGTCACAGAAATAGAACAAATAACACAAGAACGTGACAATGTATTGGGCATCTAAAACCCGTAGTTTGAAACACGTCTGTACTTTACTAAAATCAGATTCCTATCCGAGGCAATAAGCTATGTATATTTAAGTTTGTGGAAGCTGCATAGCTGTTCCTTGGTTGCACCAGTGGTGTTCAAGAGTTAACCTGGTGTTGTTGAATTGCGTTCTTCTAAGACGAAGGTCTTGGAAGCGAGGCTGCTGGGAGAGGCAGAGGGGGGGGTGTAACCCCGTACGGTAGTACCACCTACAGAAAACAGAATAAACAAGCATTTGCAATGCAATAGGTCTCGCATTTACGAGAGTTTGAGTTATTGGCATTGTAAATGACAATGCCAATAGCTTACACTTAAGCACTGGTGAGGCGTTACCACACAGTACCGGTGCGTACAGGTAAATAGTTTGCACTCTACTGTCATTTTCATCCTGATATTATCAGGTCAAATGTAGATATGGACACTGGAAAACTTAAGGGAGCAGGGATACCAGAAGACTGGGACGAAGCAAACACAGACTAAGGGAGATATATACTAAGGGACACATGGGGGACACTGAGCACGCAGTGATACACGGACTCGGGAAGACACTGACAAAACGTGGATTACGGAGGAGACTGAGAGATGGGGGTGCCATGGACACTAGGAGAGACTGCAAGGCTGGGGAGACGTGGCCACTGGGAGACATACACTAGAAGACACGCACACTGGGATACAGGGAAAGGCACTGGAAGAGCTCACACAAACAATATGCCACAGCCCAGAAACACAACATAATCTGATATAAAATAATTGTAACTGCATTTATATAGCGCTTACTTCCCCGACGAAGCGTTGAAATGTAGGAGCACGCCGTGACAGCATAGCATAACATAGCACTGCACAAAAACTGTCCGAGTATTGAATGGCCCAGAGCCTTACGCGACTCTCAAAACATCTAAATACCTGTAGCAAGCCATAGCATATAACATAACACAGCATGTTATAAATGCATAACGTACTATGACAACTCACGGCAAACATACAGACGTGATGCAAAAATATCATAACACAGCACAGCGTAAAATCGACATAAGTGACATGCTGCTTCTCTTTCAGCTCCTTTTAAAAAGGTTGCCAGCGCCTCGTAGCCTCGTATTGTGGACAGATGACTGGTGGCCCCCTTCTCTGGGTTCCTGCCCCCCACCCAAGTCAGCAGCCCGAAATCTGGGTATAATAATAGACAATAAACTCTCCATGGCGGACCACATTAACAATGTGGTACGTACCAGCTACGGTCTAATGCGTAATCTCAGAAAAATCTTCAAGTGGATTCCCCTATCGTCACGCATGCCCCTAGTACAGGGACTAATCATTAGCCGTCTAGACTACGGAAATGCACTGCTGGCCTCCATTAATGAAGAGCAGCTGTCAAAACTTCAGGTCCTACAGAACACTGCGGCCAGACTAGTCCTAAACCTCCCTCCCCGCTCCCCCTCTACGCCCAGTCTGAAGATCCTCCACTGGCTCCCCATAAAAAAGAGGATCAACTTCAAACTATGCTGTCTGGTCCATAAAACCCTTAACGGCAAAGGGCCAAAATATCTAGCCAAAAAATTGATAAAATACCAACCAACCAGAACCTTGCATTCCACCAGTAAACAACTCCTAACAGTACCAAAAGTGCGTACAGTAAGGAACGGCGGCAGATCTTTCTCCAAAACTGCCCCTGAAATTTGGAACACCCTGCCTCTACCTCTCCGATTGGAACCCGATCATAAGAGGTTCCGCAAAACTCTTAAAACCTGGCTCTTTTAGCTCTGTCAAGACATCTCTCTTGGTTCTCTGAGTATCTGCTGGCACTGTGAGACCTACGGGTGATACACGCGCTTAACAAATGCCAAATACAATACAATACAATACAAGGCTGGGAGAGGCGCTGTAAAATGATCCCCATGCTAGATATAACAAAGTAATTGAAAAGTGTGCACACTATCCTTCCAGCCCTCCCCGGGAAAAATATCACCCCACCGCGCTCGGGATGGTAGAGGGAGGGAGTAAAGTGACGGGTGGGGATATTAGAAAGGGAATGGGGGGTGCAAACGGGAGGAGGGGAAGAGCCCGCGCAAGTTCCTGTTTCTGTTTTTGGAAACAAAGAAAACTATGTGCGCTCGGGACGGTAGAGGGAGGGAGGGAGGGAGTAAAGTGACGGGTGGGGCACGTTTTGCCTGCCTGAAAAGATGAAAAGATGGAGAGGGGAAGAGAATGTGAAAGAGATCCTGAGATGTGAGAACGAATCTAACCGGGAAACGAAAATATGAAGATAAACAGTTTGATAGGAAGGGTGGTGAAACAAGGAAACAGATTAAAAAAATCAAGAGGAAGAAACAAACAAACACAAACAACTTAGAAAAGAGGATAAACAGTACTGCGACGTAAGCAAATAACAGAAGCGAAAGAAATGAATAAACACGACAAATAAAGCAAACAGGTGAAATAAATAAAAATTACAAATTACATTTACGAAACGCAAGCCAAGAGCGAAGAGAAATGCACGCTGATCAGGAGACAGGAAGTGAAATCGAGAGGGAGAAAAACATAACATAAAGAATCAAACGATGGCACGTGAATAGACAAATATAGTGAAATAACGGGGAAAATAAGTCAGAAATGAAAAATAACTGAAGGAAAGGAAACAGTGCATGCGCGCGCAGTCTGCTCATTTTCAAGCACTGCACTCGTGCTTGTGGGGTGCCCCTGCTTGCTCCCGCAAGGTGGATGCCGCCACAAGCACAAGTGTGTGCTTGAAAATGAGCAGAGCGACGGCTAAAGGCCCTCCTATGCAGCGCATGCGCGCTGCGTAGGCGAGACCTAAAAACCAGAGGCAGGCCGGTATTTTCCAGGTTATGCTGGAAGTACTGTGTACAACACTGGTGTTTGGATGCATTATTTCTCAAACAAGTTCTCTTTACTGGGAAGACAGTAAGCGTTGAGACCTGGCTTTCCACTTACACATCGCCCTGAAACCCGACTTGGCGCTATGTGATCTCTAGGTTTACTGTTGCAGAATAGAACATGCGTGGACCCATCTGTCTGCCCCTGGCACCTTTTTCCAAGACTGTTTTCCCTTCATGCCCTTCTTAGTTTTTGTTCAAGGTGCTCTGGATTTTCTCACACAGAAGAGAAATGTAGAGCTCTGTAATTTTTAAATACATAAACCCACCCAATGGGAAGATCTTAGTTCTCCCCCTCCCCCGAGGGACAAAAACACGAATAACGCATTTTTACCCTGGCTGCATTACAACAGGTTATGGCGGTCGAAAATTGTTCACGGATAAACATGCAGGTGGGGTAATTATTGCAAAACTTACAATCCCAATTTAGGTGCAAACTACCATTTCCACCCAAATCATGTTTACCATGGCCCTGCAATTAGTCCATGAGTCACATTTTCTGTAAAGCCTTTCTTTAATTTGCTCAGTGTTTCTAACAGCACCGCTGATGTATTTATTCATTTGGACAAAATGCTGCTGCACTGTGAATAGAGAACGCTACTGAAGCATGAAAATAGCTCCCACTGGGCCAGCATTTTACCAATGAGGCCAATACGTTCAATGTTATCAACACCATCTCCTCCATGGGAAAAGATTTACGGCTCCAAAGTTGCAGGATAGAGGGATAAGGGTGGGGTTGGAGCATACAAAAAAGCTTGCCGTTATTTAATATAACAAAAAATACCTTTTTGCCCAATGCGACGGTGATGTCAGGAGGCGGCTTGGAGGACTCAGCGCGCACCATCCATGCAGCGCAAGTCCTTGGAAAAGACATGGGTCTCGGGAAATCCCACAGCACACAGAGTTTCCCAAACAACAAAGGCACGCTTGTGCCCCGGGGGGGCTGTACAGTAAGTGCTGACACAGGAGTACTCTAGTTAGTCAACGACTCTCCTCTCAATTACAACAAAGCAGGCGAGGCCGCTAAAGTGACACTGCGGCCACCGTGCACAGAAGAGAAAGGGCGGGGCACGCCCTCATCCCAAGGTGCCCAGAGCGCGTACCTTTAATGCATGCTGCCTGCACACAAAGCACACTGTTTTCACAGAAGGAATAAACCGTCATCTTTTAAATAAAAAAAATATTAAATGTAAACACTTTCACATTGCAGGAAACCAGTTCTAAAACCTTCTGTCCTATATAAAAAAAAAAACAAGCCCAATCCTCCTTAAAACAAAGCCCAAAACTAAACAAACATCCTACTAAAAAAGCCAAAATGACAGTTGACATCAAAAATAGCTAAAAGATTAAAAAATATAACAAACAAAGCAGGTGCATGGTGCAAGACATATCCACAAAACAACTGTGGAATTAAGTGGAGGTGGGAGGGAGGAAAACTATATTTAAATGTAATTAGCTATGGTGCTGAAACTACACACAGGCAAACAGAAACAGAGCAGGAAACCAAGAAACAAAGTAGGCCCCCAAAAAACATATAAAGAACTGTAGTGTGATGAGACAGTACTTAGTCCCTGTTGCATGGAAGGAACGGAAGAGAAAAGGGATGGGCAAAGAAGCAGGACTGACCACTGTCAAGCAAGGATTTTTGAAGGACACTGACATAGACAAATGAAAAACAAAAGCAAGTAATGGGTGAATTTGGAACTCCACAAAGCAATTACTACAGGTTGCTAAGCGACAGCAGAAGTGCTGCCTAGGCTCGACCTAAAAAGGTAGTCTCTAAGTGCCAGATGCATCATGCATTTTGCTCTTCGCAAACAGGCCGATTCACAGAATGGGCCCGTTTGTGATCGCAAAAAATGCATTTCTGATGCAGGAAACCCAATTTTGAGAATCGCAAAATGGGGTTGCGATCCGCTATTTGGAAGGGGCGTGTTTAGGGTGTCCCTTCCAAATAGCGAATCCTAACGGTATGCATTAATGTTTTGTGACCGTGATGCGGTCGCAAAACATTTGCATATTACCATCTACTTCAAGTAGGTGGTAACCCATTCGCAAATGGGAAGGGGTCCCAAGGGACCCCTTCTCCTTTGTGAATGTTAGTAAAATCATTTTTAGGAGCAGGCAGTGGTCCCACGGACCACTGCATGCTCTTAAAAAATGAAAAGAAAACTTTTCATTTTTTTTTTAAACGCATCCTGTTTCCTTTAAGGAAAACGGGCTGCATTTAAAAAAGAAAAGAATTGCTTTATTAAAAAGCAATCACAGACATTGTGGTCTGCTGAGGCCAGCAGGCCACCATCTCTGTGATTTTTGCGATTCCTAGGGGGTCGCAAATTGTGACCTACCTCATTAATATTCATGAGGTAGGTCATTTGCGATCCCCAAAGAATCGCTAAAAGTGTTAAACACACTTTTATGCATTCCGTTTTGCGATTTCCTAATTGAGAATCGCAAAGATTCGGAATTAGGAAATTGCAAAACAGGGCCTTCATACATGCTCCGGACCCCACGGGGTTCACAGTTCGATCCCCGGTGCCGGCGGCAGGTTAGCCCAGCTCCATGTGACTCTGGACAATAGCTCGCTTAATCTTCCCGACGGCCCCCAGTGCCGGGACACCTCTCCGGAGGTAGCTGTGCGCTTTAAAAATGCTGGTATTTCATTTAATTTTATCTGGCCCTAAATGTATTTTTCAGTTTCATAGAGCCGGTTTTGCTATATGGTTATAACCAGTTCCAGGTCCATAGACCACGCATCATCACCTTCAGGTATTCTCCCCTGACCATGCTTAAGTACCATTCTATGATTTTGACTTTCCGAGTCAGGTTGTCCCTCTTTCTTCAATCAAACATCGACCCTTTCGGATAATCCTTCCTCTCATCCGTGTTCAGTTACCAATCATCTGACTTTTACAAAACGTCTGGAAACCTTTTGATAACTATCCTCTGTTGGCCCTCTGCAGATCTATTGTACGAGTTCTGTGGTGGGACGAACAAGAGCAGCAGTACGCTTTATCAACCAATCGAGAAGACCTTTAAAACAAAATCTGCCAATTTCACATGTGATGGCTGTGGCTGCAAGAGCGTTTTCCTCCATGATGCAGACTTGTGAGGCAGTTTCCTTGTGGAGATGTGCAAGGTCACCTCCCACCTGGTGGAAACACCCTGGCTGTTCTCAACTCATCTTCTTTCCAATCTGCTGAATAGCATCTGGGCACCTTCTGGGGTGTGCTGCACCATACAGATGTTGATGCCGATGATGATGATGATGAGGCTTTCAACTCGACCAACTTATAGTTGTCTTGGCCTTTATTAAGAATCTTCTGTGTTGTGAAATGTGCTGTTTCATCGTGATTTCATCTTCAGGCACCCTGATAAATAAATTATTTGTTGCATTCCAGTTGTCTATCATAGTGTGATGTCAGCCTGAAAACAAGCTGTTTATGCATGCAAGCTCCCAGTTTGCAAGATGTACGTCTATTTTATTTGTTGTGCTTTGTTGAACATCAAGAAGTGGAGTACCGCAGTTTTGGTCTTGTCAGTGTAGTATTTATTCAAAGGAAGAGCTACTTCCTTTGTAAGTACTTGAGGGCATATTAGCAAGACCCACGTTAAAATTATCGCCGTTTTAGCGGCAGGAAACTGCCGCTAAAACGGCGATAATGGGCTTGCTAATATGCGTTATGGAATTCCAATAGAAGCCCAGGTTAGATGTGCAGGACACCTAACATGGGCTTCTATTGGAATTCCATAACGCATATTAGCAAGCCAATTATCGCCGTTTTAGTGGCAGTTTCCTGCCGCTAAAACGGCGATAATTTTAACGTGGGTCTTGCTAATATGCCCCTCGATCTTCTCTGCATCATGATTTGTCATGGCCAGAGGCAGTGAGCATAGTTAATTCTTTGAAGCACAATGCCTGTTCACAATCGGTCCTATGCCTTTAGCAAGTTTTCCACTCGCCTCTGGACTAATAGCCTTTTGCAGCTCCACGCTCACACTCTTGATGATGACACTAAAGTGGGCCATTACCAAAGGGGCCAGTGAGTTGTTTCTTGAGTTCACAAAAGCAACGTATTCACCACAGACACAGAGCACAGCGAATTTTCCCTTCAGGTATAAGTATTCATGAGAGGCGCAGGTGCACATGCAATGAACTACATAACATTGGCCAGTGCCTAGCAGGCACATACCTACAATTTGTTACTCTACTACGTGGTATGCTAAAATCTAGACATCTAGCAATGCCTAACCATGTGACTCCACAACAACTGCCTGAAGGTGGGACACTCACTGCAGTGCACAATATGGGCCAGATCTGTGCTGTGCTGCACACCTGCAGAAGCATTCACTTCTGGCAGTCAGAAAAGTACCTACATGTCTACAGCCCTACAATCTAGATAGCCATTAAGATAACAGAGTGTGTGTCAAATGTTTGTTATGAGCATTTTTGTGTAAAAATACAAAGGTGCGAGGTGGTATCCTTCAAAGGTCCCAGCCACTGGCAAGTGCAAGGGGCCATGTTAGAGTCCATTGTTCATCACCCACCCTGCCACTTCAGTCAGGAACCACCTTACGCAAATTCAGACTTGGTCTTGCTCCAATAGGATCAGTGCAGCCCAAATTATCAGGCTAGGCCCCTTCCGAAAATGAATCTAAAGCAACCCCAGACTGGTTTCAGCCTTTTTGGGCCAAGATGCAAGCTATGTGGGTTGAGTCCTGTGGCACAGTGAGCATGGGATGCATGAATGAGCATACCCAACACTCTTTGAGTGCTGCACTGAGGAAAACAGTGAGGTGACGGATGAAATTCTTAAAGAATATATCATTCTTGTTCCTCACACTATTCAGACATTTTTCCGCACGGTGGAGCATCTATTCACCCTTCTTGTTCTGTCTAGCGGCACAATTCCTGATTCTAACTCTGTTCATACCCAAATCTCCCCTACATGGTCAACCCCTCACACACCATGGACTGAAAGATCTCTCCACCCTCGTATCCTACTCCCCTCTTTTTGACTGTGTATCATGGAAAGCACCCCGATCTACATTGGGTTCTAATGCTGATCCTATCAGTTGACAACTTTGGTGTAGCACTGTTGCATACACCCTCTACGATTAGAAAGTGTAAAACACATTCGCCTCATGCCCTGTCACCCACTGCTTGGTGAATTCTACAGTCTAATAACACGACCAGACATAACTATTTTCCCACACACACACTACGAACTGCATCTCCCTTCCTTGGTGATAGAGAATATTAGTATGACTTTTAAGTAATAAAAATACCCCACCCGCCTCCAGGTGTTCCTACCCACCCTCTTTACCGCCTATGATCTACATTTGCCGCTACACTCTTGTGACCTCATCCTGTTATTCCCCCTGTTCACCAGCAGTTGTCTATCATCTATTCACTGCACAACTTTCTGGGATGCAATCTTGCTGGTTCTGAAAACTCTCATAGCTGCCCAGGCTACCACCCATGAAAAGGTAACATTGATGGCTGGACGTGACACAGTCAGTGATCATAAATGACAATATAGAGGACTGATATTTAGATGTGCATGATGACAACAAAAATGGTTCCAGGTCTGGACTGACAGCTTCAGCGTGAAATGAGAAGAGAGATATCAGAAGTGGTTTCAGAGAGTTAGTTGGTATTCACAGATGTAAGCAAATCTTGACATAGTACAGCAATGGAAAGGATGAGCATTTAAGCAGAAAAGAAGGCAGGTTGATCAGAAGCTGAAGACCAAGCATTCAGATAACAACCACAGACAAAAAGAGCACAGTGCAAAGTACAGGTTTTGTTCTGAAAGAAGCACAATGACACTTATTTATCTGATAGCTGAAACCAGATTGTGTGAATTTTCCATCTTTTAGCTGGCATATTCATGCACTGGCCATACTTTGATTATGAAGCTGAAGATCTGTATCTGTCCAAATCACATAGGGATAGCGGGATCATTGCGGCATCTAACTACAGCCATTGGAATCTCTGACATTACCTCTGCACCCTGGAAAGATCAGGCACCCAGATGCAAAGCAGAGGTATATGAAAAATGTGGACAACCTGGTCAGCAAAGAGATGACAAGCTGATTCCCTTGCCCTATACTCTATCCAGTCTATGAGATAAGGTAGAGATAAGGTAGAGTTTCTTGTATTCTGGAAGCACAGATCCAACAAATCTACAATTCTCATCTACCTTTGATCTGATGGGGGGGGGAGAACAGCGATACTAGGTTCTCATATTAGAAGTGACAACTTATATCTCAAAGATGTGTATCACGATGCATTTTCTAATGTCTAAGTGAAGGCAACCTAACTGCAACAAGCATCACTGTTTCAATGATTGCAAACAATTAAAAATATCTAGGACTGTATTTCCCTAATATATTAGGAACAAATCAGGGTGTTCATACATCTTTTTAAAAGCTGACAAACAGATATCATAGGACTACAAATTAGTAATCAGAATTGCTGACTAATGGAGTTGCTCAAGCAAAAGCAGGACCACTGAGGCAGCTAAACAAATAAACCACTTTTTTGATCGAGTTTAAACTGTTCATGGCGAAAAGCAAAATACTTGGTAAGAGAATTAAAAAATTCTCCTTAGTTAAAAGGATCCCCTTAAAAGGAATGGGCAGGGATGTAACCATCAAAAGTAGAGCAGGTGCAGTGGCAGTGGGCCCGAGGGTTGAAAGTGGGCCTTTGGCACCACAATTGTAGATGTTTTGTTACTATCACACCAGGGGCAGTGCCCATTTTACTTCTTGCATTAGGGCCCATGGTACCCTTGGCACACCGCTAATGTTGGGCACTTGATGGGACTACTGGGATGTATGTGAACCACAACACTCAGGTTTTAGAACCAAATTATCCAGGTGCAATTCATGACATTTTTGGACCGGGTCCTGAGCAGGATCCGTAGTACTACAGAACATACAAAATTGGTGGCATTACAATCTGTCAAGGACTGTACGTAAACTTGGTCTTTTGGTTGTCCTCCAAGATTGCCCGAGGAAATGGTGACCCATCTCAACAGCCACAGTGCCACCCCGCACAGAATATTATACTTGAAAAAGTGACTGGTGCCTCCTTTAGAGGGTCACACCTAGAAGGGAAAAAACACAAAGGAGGAAAAACCTTCTGTTGTAATTTATATTGTTCTTGATTGAAGATGTAGACTGTGTTGGTGAAATCAGCAAGGCACCAACCTCTCCCTAACATCAGGAAGGAGAAAACAGTCAAGCAAAATACAATCTCAAGGTCAGAGGATCTACAGGGGACTTGATGTAAACTGCCTGAGTTAAGGAAAAATGGCAAAAATAGCAAAAGATGATGAGCAAGGCAGCAGATGAAAAATAATTTCAAATGAAGAATCCAATCTGCAGAGAAAATCAAGTATAAAAATGTGAAGCAATGGGGTAAAGAGTGCAATGAAAAATCAGGGAATTAATGCATTGCAACGGATCTTGCCTTTCCAAAATCCACTTTTAAATGCCTGAGCAGGAATTAACGTCTAAGGAAAGTCTCTGCCGCATCTTAGATTCGGCAGTTCTAATAACTTTATATGGTGAAACTCCACCATTGACTGGGAACAAATTATGTGTTTCCGCGCAGACAAGCCCAAGTTTGACATTCACATTCCATACGGTTTTCTGTAGGCCGCTGCCTGTAATTCACTCCGTCCACTACCCATATGAGACCTCTCTAAGTCTCTGTGGGTTCACAGGCACTGGAGCAACCACAATGATCACAAATTCCCAACATGGTGCAACATCCAGCATCACACTAAACAGTAGTGCATATGAGATTCTTCCTCCACCAAAACTGAATGAACTCAGTTAAGCTCCGATCTTTTACTTAGTTTTGGGGACAATCATGACAGGTATGTTCAGAAGCCTTTGCCCATTTTAAATCAGTTACTTACCCTGCCTTCTCTGTGAAAAGCTTGAAAGTCTGCACTCTGAAATGAATTCAAATTCTAAGAAAGCTCCCCTTTTGGTTGGGCACGTCGTCCCACCAGGGCCAGTAACTGATTCTGCATCTGAACTTTGAGAAAGGTCCAGCCCAGCAAGATGCCTTACCAAGAGCAGACCCTTGCCTGCTGCAGCCATCCTTCAAGTGTTGGGTCCAATCCCTGGCCTCGTTAAGAACCCTTCTGATGGAACAGAAAAGTGAACTTTATTGTCTAGCGAGAGGAGAAAAGCTATTTCCCTGACCAAGAGGTCTAGAGCAGGACCTTGCTAACCGAGACTAGGATTGAGAATATCTCAAGAAGTTCAAGGAAATGGGCTGTCCAGGAACCTAAACCTGGCAATCCAGCTAGTAACACTCAGTCTGCTGGCACCACTCTCTTAGTGCTTCATCCTGAGATGATGAGCAAATGGTCAAAAGATCTTTACAAACGTAATTTGCTTAAGATGTTAGGCTTCCCCATGCCACCCTTTTCCTAATATTTCTTTCTTCCACTTGCTATGAGATCTACCCACAGTTTGGGAAAAGTATAAAGTGAAGATGTAAGAATAGGAAACACTTAACCTTACACCTTGTCTTTCGGCTGATTTCTGTTCCCAACATCATCCTGTCTTTCCCTCTACCATCAGTCAAATCCATCACATTAACAGTCTGTGCAAAGGTCTTAGGTCCTGATTACAGTTGCCCATTAACGCATGCAATAATTATTGCACTTGGTAAAAACTGACACCAAGGAGTTTAGTATTTATTGGTTGGAATGATCATTGCCCATCATGAGATTTGGGTAAATAACATGGATTTTGGGGCTTTTTGCAGCAATACATGCACATTTCAGTATTTACTGGGCATTTGATTTGCCCTGCCAAAATTTTGCAGGCAATGCATTTTTTTTAACGCAAAACTCCTAATTCCCAAATATGGATAACAGGAGTCACTGCATATATTTGAATTTATAGCCCCATTTGTAATGAGGGCTTTAGCCAGTTTGAAAGAAATTAGCTGGTGTTATCGCTAAATGGGAGGGTAACCAACTGTTGGAAATAACAAAAAAAGAATAGGCTAAAAGTAATGATGTCACCTCCACACCAGATGACTTTATCCATTGGAGATTGCACTCGCTTCCATTCTGTGAAAATCAGTTTCAGAGCCTATCCTAACTCACCTCGCCATCATTTGAGACTGGAAGACCCTATGCCCAGTGCTTAATTTGAGCTGGTGGTTTCCGGGGCTCAGGCGCCGGCACTTAATTCTCAACATCAGCACTAATGAAAGTCCACCACGTGGTGGTGCTGTCTGTCAAATTTTGAGATAAGCAGACCAACTGCGTTTAATAATTCAATAAACATTATCAATCAATAATACCTATCACCAAGGCCAACCTTATAGCTTTGGGTGGCCTGGAATAGTCAGAATTGTCACACTTGTGGGAGTGCAAGGATTAATAGTTAATGTTTTTACTGTTATTGGCAGCACTGGCAGGGCATGCTGGAGTGGTCTCCTCAGAAGGGCAAATTAAGCACTGCCCATGTCCCTTAGTAGTCCATGTTTTCTGCCACCAAACACCTGATTCCAGAGTCCCTATTGAAGTGGTCAACAGCGGAAGGAGTAGCATTCCCTCATTTGGCCAAGTGACCCACCAGCACCATATGCTGGCCTTCAGAAATGTGAGGGAACCTCACCTTTCCCAGTATTGCTTAACTCTGACACTGTGTCCGAGTTTTGATGCTAACCAAAAAGCTTAGATATCAACTATGCCATAACATGCAACACTTGCTTCAAATTAAAAGTGGACTAGACGTGCGTTAAATGCCACTGCTCTTTTCAAGAAGATGGCTGCACTACCAGTTGGCGAGTGAAGGCCTTGCGCACTGCCAGGCCAGTGCAAAGTGTGAGAATTCAGTATGCCTCCAGGGCTCAGTTTTAACACATTGACATGCTGTTTCACACCGAATAAAAGAAGTTGTAGAGGGAATATATACTCAAAAGTTGAACTATCTCGTACTGCCCATGACTTATTACTCAAGGTGAACAATTGCCATGGTAAACTATTTCCGATGTTTAATGATTAATGGTTAATCGTTGGGATATTTAAGCGATGATCACCTAATAAACAACAAACACATACTTGTTTACGTTCAGCGTCACCCACAGAACGGAGACAATGATGAATGGCCCTTCTCAGCACGATCTGAAAACCCATTACCTTGGAATCGAAAAGCCAGGGCTGCTGCAAGCGCGCGCCAGCTGCGTGCCAGAAGGACTGCGCTTTAACTCTTCTGAAGCCCAAACTATTACCAGGAATAATGGGGGAGCCCAACCAGTCCCATGCAATCACCTTTGGCGACATTTTTAATGTAATCAGAAGTCATTGGTATGGAGAGCACTAGCGCCGCTTGCCTTTGGCAGTGAACAATGTGCTATCAGAGCTAAGAGGAGTTAACAACTGTTAATTGCCCATGCCGCAGTTATAGGTCTGAACCCAAGGCGTTGCCGCCTAACGAGGAAAAGGGAAATTAACAGCTGTTAATGCCAGACAGCGGGAGATCAGTTAGGCTATAACTGGCGGTCCGCCTAAATTTACAAGGCCAGGCAGACAGGATCTTAAGCAGGCAGTGTTGAAGGGACTACGGCCTAGTCATGAAGGGTAGAGATAGTAAAGCATCAACAACTGCCTGACAGCAGCCTTCTACATTCATGCCCTGTCGGAGTAAAGTGATGCTTCTCTCAGTGCAGAATGTACTACCTTAAATCCAGCTCAAGGAGCGCGCGAACAGCTAGGACCGGAAGTGGTGTAGTCCTGATACAGACTTTGGTGCTCCCCGACCAGAGCCGTCACTGGGGTTAAATCAATGTATTTACTAGCAGGTGACAAATATGCTTGTAAGAAGGTCAGACGAGGGTTGAAATTTCAAAGCTTTATATGAAGAATTATAGGCATATTACAGAGCATGTGCCATAAGTGAATTTAGCAGCAAACTATGCAGATCATAAGTACAAAGCAGTAGCGGTCCGTGGTAGGCGTGCCGGGCGGTGACGTGGGGCGGGAGAGGGGCAGGGTGGGGGGTAGGAAACCACGGATTACGGCCGAATACAGGTAAGTAAACATTTAAATAAATAAAACGAATTTCGTTGCGCGCACTGCATCGCCAAATGCCCCACCCTGCCCCTCCCCCGCCCCACGTCACCGCCCGGCCGGCACTCCTACCACCGACCGCTACTGGTACAAAGACCTCAGTGTAGTTCTTTGTGAAATCCAGAATAGCTTCGCCTTTTAAGAGTGGGGCAAGGGATCTCCTTTCTATACAAATCTACACGTCTCTTTATAGGACTTTAGACAAAGACGTTCATACATTTTACATGGTTCATGATTCTCAGGAAACGCACCAATAGGGAACGAGCAACAAGAAACAATTTACCACAGAATACATTCACATTTTTTTCTCATGGCAGTCTTTCATTAAATTTGCAGACATTCCACAGTGAGATGGGGAAACCATATGGCCAGGTACTACCTACACCCCCTCCTCCCATAACTGGACCCAGACCAAAATGACATGAGAAGGTTTTTGGATGTGGGGGTCGTAAAACCCCCGGCCGTATTTATTAAACAAAATGAAAAACATTATTAATATATACAATGATTTACAAATTACGCAGAAAATTATGCATTACACTGATTACAATTGATAAGTACATATGTCAGTTGGCTAACCTTAACATGACTCTAATACAAAGGTTTTCCTATCCGAATCTAACATATCTTTAATAATCATCACAGCATTTTACTTTTCTGCGTATCCTATTTGGGCCTACGGCAAGGTCACTAACTGGTGTCAGATCCTTATCAATTTTAACCACGCCCTCCAGCCGGAGTGCGCATGCGCAGAGGGCCCGTTTACCGTGAGGGTACTCCCCCCCCGGTTACCCCCGTACGCTCTGTATATCATCTCCATAAAGGGGCCCTTGCAGTTCTGCGCCGTTTACTGGCGACATTGTGCACGTGCGGGGTGGCCAACCAGCCTAGGGAAAGCGTGACTCGTGACTCCCCCCTCCCCCGCACCCATCCAGCCAACCGGCTGTAAACTGCCCCTGGAGTTCTAGGAGAGACCACCTGTCCCTCCCACTTGGGCGACCCCATTCAAGAATGGCGCCGCCCTCTAAGGACCTTAAATTTACTGCTCACCAATCATGACCTTACCGCCTGACCTAGGAATAGCACTAAATACGACGATTGAAGACCTGTAAACAGAATCAGTTGGTGGGAAAAACACACAGTTTGATACAACCTACAACCAAATACCTATACCAGCTTGTTGCTTATACATTGCTCTCAAAAACCCCAATACCTTTGCTTTAGGGGACGGTGGGTGGGCAAAATGAAATTAAAGCCTCCTAGCGAGGCTGGTGTGACGGGCTGGGGAGCGGGGAGCGAAGAGACAGACTCCTGCGCTCCCCAGCCTTTTAACTGTTGCCAGGCCAGGCCGGTTCTAACCGGCCTGGCGCTGTCCCCTTACGTGACCCGGAAGTGATTCCAATCACTTCCGGGGCACGCCCAGGACACGGGACCAATAACGCGTGAGGCGCGCCTATCGCGTCACCAAAGTGCGCGACAGGTTTGCCTCTATGGTCGCCGGAGGGGGCCGGCACGACCGCCATACTTTTGGCGTGGCCGATGCCGGCCCCGCCGTTCTCTATGGCCAGGTACTACCTACACCCCCTCCTCCCATAACTGGACCCAGACCAAAATGACATGAGAAGGTTTTTGGATGTGGGGGTCGTAAAACCCCCGGCCGTATTTATTAAACAAAAATGAAAAACATTATTAATATATACAATGATTTACAAATTACGCAGAAAATTATGCATTACACTGATTACAATTGATAAGTACATATGTCAGTTGGCTAACCTTAACATGACTCTAATACAAAGGTTTTCCTATCCGAATCTAACATATCTTTAATAATCATCACAGCATTTTACTTTTCTGCGTATCCTATTTGGGCCTACGGCAAGGTCACTAACTGGTGTCAGATCCTTATCAATTTTAACCACGCCCTGCAGCCGGAGTGCGCATGCGCAGAGGGCCCGTTTACCGTGAGGGTACTCCCCCCCGGTTACCCCCGTACGCTCTGTATATCATCTCCATAAAGGGGCCCTTGCAGTTCTGCGCCGTTTACTGGCGACATTGTGCACGTGCGGGGTGGCCAACCAGCCTAGGGAAAGCGTGACTCCCCCTCCCCCGCACCCATCCAGCCAACCGGCTGTAAACTGCCCCTGGAGTTCTAGGAGAGACCACCTGTCCCTTCCCACTTGGGCGACCCCATTCAAGAATGGCGCCGCCCTCTAAGGACCTTAAATTTACTGCTCACCAATCATGACCTTACCGCCACAGGCCAGCATAGTTGACCGACTATCTGGCCCCCCTGCGCTCACTAGGAGGTCATACCCTGCCCTTGGAGACCAAACCATGCTAGGAGATTTTCTAGGAAAGCCTCATTGCCTACTCTTGACAGATGGACCCCGTCTTTTAAGAAACACGACTCTCCCCTGATACACCCATGGGCGATTGTCTGTAGACGAGGAGCCCTGAAGAGCCTCTCTATTTTGTTATTTATTCTCCTTACTGAGTGATTCAGTGCTCTTACAGACTCCCCCCATCCATTGGAATCTTGGAATCATTTGTGACCATACAATTGTACACCCCTGGCATGTCTTGGCTAACCAACTCACTTCTGTTATTATTGCTTCCACTAGCCCCCTTCTACCGAGACTTGCCAGATCATTCCCCCTAGGTGTAAGATAATAATACTGGGACGGGGACCACCCCTCTTTAATAGCTCCAATGTGAAAACCCTAAACTGGCTCAAGCATAGGCCCCCTTTCCATGAAATGATACCCTAAAACCTGCTCGCTCTACCCTAGTCTTGTAGCTCCCTGTAAGGAAAAAGTTAGACAAACGCTTCACGTACGAGTGACCAATAATCCATGCGACCTGTGGTCCCTGCCTTGGTGATGGTGATGACGTTCTTTGTGTTGCCTGGTGCTGTTGTTGCGGCGTTCGCAGTTTCCCCCTGCGTGACAGGTTTGAGAAACTGTAAATGAAAACAGAGAAGACATACGCATCAGCACCTGGCAACTGTCCTGCTCATAACATATGTAGCCGCACATAGCGCTTGTAACAATTGGAGGACCACCTCCCAATCCTTTGGACGTTGTTGCTAGGTAAACCCCTAGCCGTTGCTTCCGTGGCAGCCCCTATCCTAAAAGAATGCGTACCAAAACAACTTGGGTTTAGCCCTGCCCTCTGTATTGCCATGTCCAGGACCCTTTTAAACTGAAACCGTGTAAGTGGAATACCATCAGCATGAACCAGGAGAGGCCCCCTTTGTTATCAGGTCTTGATCGTAGGAAAGCCTCCACCTGTGAGAGGGGCAACAAGGATTGCCATGCGCCCGATGCAGTACTAGCCCGTCCCCTCGTGCTTCTTGGTCAGTCTTAGATTTCCTAATTGATATAGTTAGAGCATCGCCCTGCACCCTTACATCGTCAAACTGCAGTCCGCCTTGCATATCTTGTTTGTTTTGGGCCACCAATTCCCCAATTCTAAATGCACCATAAAAGGCCAATGAAAATGCGGCGGTGAACAACAGAACTTCCTCTGATGTGGTGCAAATCAGGGGTAGTGTCCTCAGTAAAGATGTTAGCAATTCCACCCCGATTGGGCGCCTCGTATCTGGGGTAGACCCTTGGAGGCGCTGCCACCCTTTCAGTGCCTTCTTCACTATAAAGCTGTTGGTAGGATTCCCTTTCTCCCTAGTTTGGGCAAAAAAGGAGATTGCCGCCACATGGCGTTTAGCCGCTGCCGCTGAGCGCCCCTCCCCTTTCAAAAACCCTAGGTAATGAAGGAGTGCCCCCGCGTCATGCCACTTTTCAGCCCAGTCCCCTCCCAAGAAGGAACAATATGCCCAAAACGCCCCTTCATATGCTTTCCTGGTCCTGGGTGCTAGGCTAGCTGCCACGAGGTCCGGTAGTTGGGGGCACCAATCTGCCAAAGTAGTTCTGGGAAAGGGGTGGCATACTCCGCTGCCGCCGGGAGGTGGGCCCTGAAAACCTGCATCTTAAAGCGAGAAAGTGCATCAGCCGCATGATTTAATACCCCTGGCACATGTTTAGCTCTAAATTGCATATTTAGCTTCATGCATAACAGTACAATCTCCTTCAATAGCCGGAGAATCATCCGACACCGTGCTGCTTGTTGGTTGATGCATTCGACCACCGTCATGTTATCTGACCAGAACACCACTGATTGATTACGCAATTGTTCTGGCCATACTGTTAACGCCACCCAGATGGGGAACAATTCTAGGAAACCTATGTTGCCCGTCAAACCTGTCTCGACCCACCATGCTGGCCACCGTTGCGCCACCCACTCGGTACCGAGTATGGCGCCAAATCCTCGCTACCCGCAGCGTCAGTCATTAAACCTAACTCCGCGGAAGTAGTGGGCGGACCGGGCCACACTACCCTGCCATTGAAGTCCTGCAGGAATGCCATCCAAATCCGCATGTCCTGCCTAACCTCAGCTGACAGCCTGGTGTGGTGGTGTCTCTCCCTGAGACCAGCCATGGCCTGTGAGATGGATCGGGAAAATGGCCTTGCCATAGGTATGATTCTTAGAGCAAAATTCAACTGCCCTACTGTCTGTTGTAACTGGTGCAAGGTGACCCTCTCCCTAACCAAGCATTGCTGTAATGCTGCCCTGAACTTGGTGATCTTGTCCGCGGGCAACCTGAAACACCCCTGTATAGAATCTAACTCAATCCCCAGGAACTCTATTGTTGTATTAGGTCCCACCGTCTTTCCTGGGGCCAAGGGGACCCCAAAAGCACGCATGAGTGCGCAAAATTCCTGCAGCGCCCACGCACACTCCCGCGATCCCGGTGACCCCAAGACAAGAAAATCATCCAGGTAGTGCATTACCCACTGGTGCCCTGTCACCTGCCTAAAAACCCATTCCAGAAATGAACTGAATTTTTCAAAATATGCGCAGGAAACCGAGCAACCCATGGGCATACACATGTCCATGTAGAATTTCCCTAGAAATTGAAAACCAAGTAGATGAAAATCAGACGGGTGGACTGGTAATAGACGAAAAGCAGACTCTATGTCTGATTTTGCCAAAAGGGCTCCAGGGCCCAACCCCTGAGCATCTCCACCGCTTGATCAAAAGAAGCATATCTCACACTGCAAAATTCGTCATCAATAGCATCATTCAATGAACTTCCCTTGGGTGCTGATAGGTTATGTATAAGTCTGAATTCTCCACTTTCTTTCTTGGGGACCACGCCCAACGGAGAGCAGACAAAATTCTCAACCGGTATTGAATCATATGGGCCAGCTACCCTGCCCAGTCGCAGTTCTTTTTCAATTTTCATTGCTGCTACGCTAGGTTTAGCTCGCACTGAGAGTTGGTTCTTGCAATCTGATGCCCCCACATAACCGGGTGCCGGTATCCTAAAACCGTACCTGAAACCATCTAGCAGCATTTTTGCGGTGGTGTGACAAGGATATTTGTTCAGCCAGGGTGTCAATGCCGTTACATCAATGGGTGACCGTGCCTTTTGTTGTCCATGAACCTCACTCCTGATTCTTCCCTCCCTTATCCTTTGATTTCTTGAAGCACTTGGACTCGGGGTGAGACGGGTTCGCGCAGATGGAACACGCATGCTTAAACCTGCACGTGCCCTGTGGTCTAGTGCAGGTACGTCTATTGAAATCCCAGCATGTCCCTTTGCGCCCTCCTCCGGTGTTTGTATGGCTGGGGGGACCTGTGTTTGGCTGTGACCGAAAGGACTGAAAGACCTGAAAGGACTGGTTCCTGGCCCTATCCTGTACCCCACCGCCAATTTGGTCTAACCTTGCAATTGTGTCTATGCGGTCCCATGATAGGGATGTGTCAGATGCTTTAGTTCTCCTGAAGCTCTTATCATATTCTTTCCATCCCTCACCCCCGTATTTATCATGTGCGAGAACAATCCTGTTTTGGTAACATGCCATCTCAGCCTGTATGTTTGGGAAACGCTCAGCCATGACTGCCATGAAAATGGAAAAACCTCTAATCCAATTCATCAAGTTTTCCTCCACCCTGTACTTCATAAGTTCGCTTGCCCATTCCCTCGGGAGCATCCAGTCTTTGTTCTTCCTGGCCTCCTCCCTCTCTTTTTCGCAAATAAGCAAAGAGAACATGTTTATGTAAGACCCCGACCAAATTCTGTCTTTTACGTCCTGTGTTACATGCCTCCCCAAATTCTCCCGATCTGTGCGGGACTCACCCACATTCAACATTGGCAATGTCATCAGCTTACCTCCTCCAGCGGACCCGGCTGACCCTGACGGTTTCTCTTTCGTCATGCTGTTCCCCGGTACTTCCCCGCTGAGTTCAAGTGGCTTGGTCACCCCTGCTGAAATGAGAGGGGACAGCGCACCCTGACCCTCGCCCGTTTTGTCCACTGGTGTCCCATGAAACTGGGCCACTATTCGCCTCGCTTCTACCAGCGGATCACCGCCCCCGTCCTTACCCCCCACCGTTGATGACAGGATCCCAGCCTTACCCAACCAAGGAAGTATTGCTGCCAAATGGGACACTACATCCTGTGGCATGCCCTCCCCCCCCGTACCGGGCAACACCGGCAATTGCGGGCTATCCCCTGACGGTCCGGGCCCCCCACCGGGCTGGGGGACTGGGACCGGAGCAATTGGAGGCTGGGGAGCTGGCACCGGGACAAGCGCTGGGGCTGGCACTGGGGCAAGTGGCAGAGCAGGTACCTGTTCTGCGGGCGGGACCCCCTCTGTAGGCAAAACAGGGGCCGGGGACAATGGTAACCTTGGTTCCATCCGCCCCCCCCTTGTTAGACCTAACCCTTTTTGGGAGGGGGGGAAAAGCCGACCTCGGGGGCACCATGCTGCGCCTGGCCCTCTCTTCTCTCTCCTCTGCCCCCCCTTGTGCGTCCACCCGTTCTCTGAGGTCCGCTAGACCCTGCCCCAACTCGTCCACTTTCTTGAGCATTGCCTCCATAAAGCTCTCCATGCGGGAGGGCTTGCCCCCCCTCTTAGCTTTCCCAGCCATGTTAAACCGTCAACTGAGTATATGACCCCTTATCAGTCACTGCTACCGTGCTGACACTGGCTGGATGCTAATGCCCAAATCACACTGCCGGGGGTACTAGCGCTGGTAAAACATAGGTAAAGTCACTGAATGACAGATCCCTACAGCATCAAGTGAATACTGAGCAGAAAATGAACTCCCTGGCCCCACAACACCCTAGTCGGGGGATACCTGCACACCAAGGTGACTAGCAGTCAGATGCAGACTCCAGAGCTTAACCTCTCTATGCGTCCCTGCTCCCTGTGACACCAGTACACTGCCGGGCCAATCCCCAAAAAACCCCGAGATTAGGCTCTCCCTGAGCCCAGTACGTGCTTATCCCCACAATCAGGAAAACTCGAGCGTAATAACAACCCCGGGCACTGCACGCGCTTAGCACACACCCCCCCCCGCACCAAGCTTATCCTGGCAGGGCCACAGATGCTGATGCCCACCTTCAACAATACAATTGCCAATTAAATCTAACCGGAAGGGTGCGCGCCCTCGCTAGTCGAACGCCACCGCAACCGGGTACCTGCCGTCCTCCGCTTGCTGCCAAATCGCCGCCGGTATTCCGGGCCCCCACACGCCTTCTTCCCGCACAACAGCGGCGCTCCGCTGCACCGAAAACGTCTGATTGGGCCTCGCCCTTGATTCTGACCACGCACGCCTCCGCCCGCCGCAGATTACAGCCGCCGATATTTCCTGGGCCACGAGCGTTGCGACGTCCGCAATGCCTGTAAGGGGAAAAAAAAAAAAATGAAATTAAAGCCTCCTAGCGAGGCTGGTGTGACGGGCTGGGGAGCGGGGGGCGAAGAGACAGACTCCTGCGCTCCCCAGCCTTTTAACTGTTGCCAGGCCAGGCCGGTTCTAACCGGCCTGGCGCTGTCCCCTTACGTGACCCGGAAGTGATTCCAATCACTTCCGGGGCACGCCCAGGACACGGGACCAATAACGCGTGAGGCGCGCCTGTCGCGTCACCAAAGTGCGCGACAGGCTTGCCTCTGTGGTCGCCGGAGGGGGCCGGCACGACCGCCATACTTTTGGCGTGGCCGATGCCGGCCCCGCCGTTATCATTGATACATTGTATGACGACAGGCTGGGGCAGTTGGAATATCCTTGGTTGGGTACAAAGGTCTCTGGGAACATCTCTCAGTATTGAATAATGTGAGTTTTACAGTTCTTTATTTGGAACAGGAAGAACAACAACCATTTCCATGTGATTCTGATTATGCTAATACAAGGTGGAGGACATTGTAAACACAACTTTAGTTAGTGTAAGCCTCAATTTATGATGCGTTTTAGGTGAAAGGAAATCAGCTATCACACTTACATGGAGTTGGCGACCATGGCACATCTGTCTAAACTGCAACAGTAGAGTAAAACAAGCATTTGCAATGCAATCGGTCTCGCCTTTGGGACCTTATAAGTATTTAGCCATGCACACTCTTTGGCAATGGGAGAAACCATTAGATTTGATAGGGGGTGAAGGTTTGGAGGTAACAGTAAGCATTAACAAAAGCATGCAATAAAGTCACATTTAAAAGGAGACAGCTGCCAGACTGTACTCAGACTTCCTCTCGTTACAGCTCAGGGAGTTAGCACCTGCTGCACAGAACCTGCAGGTCACATGTGCTTATCAGAGGGACTGGACATGTGTTTCATCATTCCAATGTCGCCGAAAGCAGTTTCCTTGATTTAGGCAGTGCTAGTAGCACCTGCGCCTTGCGTGAGAAAGCGCTATAAAATATGGAATTAAAAGTGGTCGTGTGCAAGGAAGTATCAATTATTTGACTTAAGTATGGAGGGGTAAGTGGGGAAGGAAAACAGCACAGGGTTTTCCCGGTGGAAGCAGGTTGACAGGGGGGGCATGGAGAGTCTGGTGCAAGCGTATGCGCCGCTGGGGGGTGGAGCACAAAGGAGGGCAAGAGTAAGTTTGGGGCTTTGGATCAACACTAGGGTAGATGGCTTGGGGATGCTTGCAGGGTCATGAGAGAGATATTGGGAAATGCAAGGAAAAGGCAGAATGGAAAAAAGAAAGGAAAGGAGGTGGAAGCGTATGGCGGGAGTTTTATTATTGCAATGTTCACAAGTTGGGAGTTTAAGGGAGGGGAAATTACAGGAATGTAATGTATTAGTGAGGTTTGGTTGATGATGTCTACTGTAATGTTATGAAGTCAGGTAGTCATAGGCTCCAATAGCCAAGTAGGCAGGCAGTTTCAGTATCTAGCAGAAGGATCTTTCCAGTGAAGAGAATAGAAACTTGTTGCCACAGTAGAGAAGTTGTAACCCTAAAGTGACAGTAGTGGGGGAGGAGGGGCAGCGGGGGCGGGAGCACTGTACAGGCATATTCACTCGGGGAGGGAAGGCTCAAGGAAGGGAAAGAGTACGTTTTAGGCTTTGGGGCAAAATAGGAGAGTTCACATGGGGGATTGCAGGAGTGCGAGGGAGTCTGGGGAATGAAAGGAAAAGGCTGGAATGGGAGATGAAACGAAAGAGGTAGAAGCATATGGCGGGGTTTTGCAAATGCAATGTTCACAAATTGGGATTAAGGAAGCGGGGAATGACAGGAATTTAATGTATAAGTGAGATTTGGTAGATAATGTTCTCTGTAATGTTATGAAGTCATACTACAAACCGATCTTAATCAAGTGCCTTCTTCTGCTAACAAAGGTTGGTGACATATGGGGTTAGCACGTTGTAGAACCATGTCACTGGTTCTTGTCAGCACGTCCAGTAATATCTGATAATTCTTCTGTAACATAAGTGACGTCCACATTCTATTACCAACGGGCAGACTTTTGATGATGCAAACGTCTGCCAATGGCTTTGTAACTTAAGCAGACCAGACGAGGTCGATGCAATACAAAACTTCCCCCTAACCACATTCAGCATACACACTACGTACGGTTTCAAGGTAGCATCATCGGTGCATTCACACAATAAATATGGGCGTCTTCAGCCACTGCTGTATCACGAGAAATACATCAGATGCATACGCTTTGTGTCTTACATCAACACGTGCATGTGCAGCACCTATATGCTAACCCCATCTAAGCATCCGAATGAATCAAACTTGATGCTGATTTTCAAAAACACAAAATAGGATCTTACAAAAACACAGAAGTTTAGCAAACAGGGGCTGTGGTGGTCCTCAGGGGAATTGCCTCTGGGTACCTGGTGGCATGATCCACTACCACCAGGATAAATCTGTGCCCAGATGCAGTTTGAGGGTCAACGGGACCAACAATGTCAATCCCTACCCTTTCAAAGGGTACCCCCACCACATGTAGTGGTATCAGGGGGGCCTTTGTTGTGCCACCTGCCTTGCCACTGGCTTGGCATGTGACACAGGAGCGACAAAACTCCTTTGTGTCCTCTGACATATGTGGCCAATGAAAATGTGGAACAAGCCTGTCCCAGGTCTTGTTTTGGCCCAAGTGACCTGCCAAAGGGATATCATGGGCTAGGGTCAAGAGGAACCCCTAAACTTCTGAGGTATGACCAACCTCCTGGTGGCTCCAGGGGCTGGATCTCTACCTTCAGAATATAGGAGTCCCTCATCCCAATAACCTTTATGGGACCCACTAGCACTCCCAGCAGCCTCAGCAGCAGCCTGCTGTCTGAGGGGTTCAAGAGAGGGGCAGCACTGTTGCTCCTTACTCAGATCTTCCCTAGAAGGGCCCCCTGCCCCCAAGAACTCAACCTGATCAGGCTCAAGTTCCTCTGGGGCAGTTCCTTCTTCAGGGTCTGCTCCTCCTCCCTGGGGAGGGGCATCAGTGATCTGAGACAGAGGGAAGGCACTGCCTTAACCCTACTGCTCCTCCTCTTGGGAAGCATCTGGTCCATAATTTCAGGATCCAGAGCTGATTCAGTGTCATGCATTTTGGCTTGTGAACTGGTCACAGCAAATACCTCTGCAGGGATGCCCAACATCTCAGCATGAGTCCATAACTCTACTTCAGACCAGGCTGAAGTTTCTAGATCATTGCCCAATAGACATTCTACAGGGAGGTCTGCACTGACTACAACCTTCTTGAGGCCAGTTACCCCTCCCCAGGAGAAATTCACAACTGCCAGACTATGGTTGGTCCTGACATTGCTTGCATTGGTCACCTGGTACATTTCGCCCAGGATGATCTGTCCAGGGTCCACAAGATCCTCTGCCACCATGGTGACACTAGCACCTGTGTCCCTAAATGCCAAAGCCTGTTTGCCATTTATTACAGGCTGCTGTTTGTATTTGCCCAGATTACTGGGGCTTACTAGGAAGGACATGTCAATGTCTCCATCACAAATCAGCAATGCCTGAGTGGTTACTCTGACTAGGTCAGAGTCCACTTCAGAACCCAGGGTCAACCCTACTACACCCTTCTTCTGAGTACCACCTCCACCAGTAGCTGGACTAGGGGGAACAGTTGCCTTAGGGGCAGGAGTGGTGGTGGTTTGGTCTTTGGACTTGTTACAGTCAGAAGTACAGTGCCCTTTCTGTTTACAGAATTTGCACCAGGGCTTCTTTTGGCCTTTTCCCTTGTTGGATTGTGACTCCCCACCAGATGCAGATTTTTAGGGCCCTTGTGAAGACTTCTGGTCTGTTGACTTATCCCCACCTTTCTCAGAGCCCTTAGAATCCTGCTTCTTGGTGTCACCCCCTTGGTTCTGGGTTTTCTGCCTCACCCTGGTTCTGACCCACTTGTCTGCCTTCTTTCCCAATTCTTGGGGAGAGGTCAGATCGGAGTCCACCAGGTATTGATGCAACAACTGGTTCTGGCAATTTTTAAGGTTCTGTTCTCTCATCATTAGATTATACAATCCCTTGAAATCAGTAACCCTACTGCCAACCAGCCAACCCTCCAGAGCCTTGGTTGCACAATCTACAAAGTCAGTCCAGTCCTGAGTCTGTGCCTTCTGGGTGTCTCTGAACTTCAACCTGTACTGCTCAGTGGTTAAGCCAAACCCATCTATCAGTGCACTCTTCAGGACTTCATAGTCATCAGCATCCTCTTCTCTAACAGTGAGGAGCTTGTCTCTACCTTTATCTGAAAAGGAGAGCCACAAGATTGCTGCCCACTGCTTTTGGGGGACCTGTTGTACTCTACAGGCCCTCTCCATAGCAGTTATCCACTTATGGATATCATCCCCACTCTGGTAGGGAGGAACAACCTTGCTCAGGTTCCTATGGTCTGGAATATATTCTCTGCCTCTAGGGACACTGTTGCTGCCACCAGGGGGTTCTAACCCCTCTTTTCTAGAAGCTCTCTGGAGTTCAAAGGCTTCTCTATCTAATGCCAACTGCTTGGTTTTGAGGGCAAATCTTGCTTCCTCATACTGCAGCAGTTTGCACAGTCTTTCAGAGGAGGTCTCTCTTCTGGGAAAGTAGGAGTTCCTCTGCTGGACAAATTCTCTGCCAGAGTGATAGGAGCGGTCAGAGTCCCTAGAAAGGGACCTGTGCCTCTCCTCCACTGTGTCAGTTCTCTTAGGGAGAATTCCTCTGTCCTTTTCAGACCCCTTGGGGCCTGGCCCTACAATCACAGAGTCTTGGTCAACTTGATGTTCATCATCTGACCCAGACACTGTAATTGACCCACCCCCTGATTCAGACCCATTAGCTCCTAGAGCTAATCTAAGATCATCTGCTGTCAGCAGATCTATCAGGTGTAGTGTGGAGGGACTCTGTCCTATCTTCAGGTGCCTCTCAGCACACATGGCTTTCAAGTCAAAGAAAGTCATGTCCTTTTACTGAAGCTGGGTGGATCCACTGGGTCCATCCCTTAAGGACATTCTAGTGTTGTGCAGTGTTGTACTACCTACACTAGTTTGTGGCCTACTGATCCTAGCTTGAGCTGTAGAAAGGGTGTGCTATCCCTTGGCACACAGCTCTAAGTTCAGTAGAACTTATTGATACTAAGCTTGACTTTATATGTACCTTGAGTACCTATAGTGGTTTTCAGTTAGTAATTCATATAGAGATTTTCTGGTAAAACAATAGCAAGCTGGAATCCCACACGCTGCCACCAATGTGAGAAGTTGGCCTGGTATATGCTGTTCACTAATTAAAGTGGACACCTTGCACCAGTCCAATTCGCCTCTTATGGTAGGTAGGTTTAAGACAACCTTTACAGAAAGCTATCCTAGTGGTAGCTGTGGAGAGCAGCCTTCAGGCTAAGTCTTGGAGGAATGTAAAGCAGCTTGTTTTACCACACAATCTCTTGAATCACCAAATGAAAAGACACCACACAGGTATATATATCAAATATATATGTATTTATTAATAAACAACTCTCTACTAATCTCTTTATGAGATTAGAAGCCAGGAACATATGTACAAGTCAATGTTTTATCAAAATAAGTTAGCACAAGTAAATATCACAATCTGATCTTGGCTAGACCGTGGTCTAGAGCATTTAGAATCGAGGGACCCCAAAGAACCACCCCAGGTAGTTGTAGGGGGCCCACAGGGGACGGACGCGGTGTTTAGACACTGGTGCGAGTCCTGTACGAGTCTATGCGAGAGAACGCGATTGAGTTATCAATGTTACAGGTCACTGGCGTGTTCGAGGCGAACACACCGATCGGTCAGTACGAGTCGAAGGACGCGGATACTGATAGAGTTACAAGGAGTTGGACGCGATGTGTCTAACACAGACGCGAGCCCTGTACGAGTCAGTGCGATAATCGCACGGGGAAAATAGGAGTTTTAGGGCACTTCTAGGGTAGCTACAAGCAAGCCACTTACAGGGTAAGTAGTTCTAGGGCCCACACCCACAGGAGCACCATAGTGCTGAAGTTACCTCACCCAGGGGAGCCGGGTGCATAGGTGTCCTTTGGTGTCGGGTCGCGGCATCGTTTTCAATGGGAGCCAGTGAAGACTTGCTGCTTGCGACGACAGAAGAAGTGTCCGTTGGAATCCAAGCCTGGATTCGGAAGGAGGAAGACCTGAAAGCAGAGGGGACAGTGTTCACAGTCACTTGGCAGTGACTCTGGGCAAGGAAGATGAATTCCCACCGTCGTCGACAGCTTCGGGTCATTCACGGGTGTCTTGACTCTTCGACCACGTGGTCCAGGCAGCGTCGATGATGACCAGGAGCTGGATTCGGTGTGTCCCACGATGTCTGCAGCTTACTGAGGTGTCAGCGACTCGATTGGAGCCAACAAGCCTTGGTAGCAGCACGTCTCGTGGTGATGAGGAAAAGTCAAAGGTGCAGACCAGCAAGGTCTGGGGTACTTACCCAGCAAGGGTAGGTCAGGGCAGGCCTGGAGCAACCAGGGGAGCCCTTTGGTTTTGTTTGAAAGTCTTCTGGGGACCCACAAGCCGGCTGGCAAGGGATCGCGAAGACACCTCAGGAGGATCCACTCAACAGGGGCCCACGGTCACTCGGGACGGTGTAGGCCTCTGAATTCGGGAGGGATCTCTGCTAGAGGCTGGGACCACACGTGGTCCAAAGCACAAGTTCGTAGAACGTCGTGAAGGGGTTGTACTCGACAATAGTGCACGGTACCCAGGGGCTGCGGTTCCTCGTCGCTCCGGGGTCCACTTGCCTCAGCTTCGCTGGGGACTCACAATGGCCTTGGAGAAGTCAGGAAATCCTCTTCCTGGGCTGCAGGGACTTTGGGCTCCGGCGGGAGCGGCATAGTTTGCGACCGTCATTGTAGTTTTTGGTGCCTGCCAAGCAGGGGAGTCACTCCTTGACTCCAAGGGAGATTCTTCAGTCTTCCAAAGGTAGTGGAACGTCGAAGGTCCAGGATTCTTCTGTAGAGCGTCGTCCAGGGAGATCTGGGTTGCAATGCACAGGTTCCCCCTCTTATCCTAAAAAGAAGGGAGGGACTAGCTCTATGACCCCACCTATGGGAGGGTCCCTTTGTCCAGTTACACTAAACCCTGTCTGGGAGGTGGTCACACCCCCTTGTGACAGGATATCTATTGTTGGGCTTCCTCCACTGTGAGTTTCGGTCATCAGCAGGAGGGCAGCCCAGTGTCTGTGACTGGTGGCATCCATCTTGTGATGCCAGGGCTCTGGAAAGAAGTTACTGGTTAGGCCGGTGTGTACATGTCTCTCCCTCTAGAAGGGTGGAATGCTACCCCCGCCGCCAGAACTGGCGGGGGGGGTAGTATTCCAAGATGTTTGACACCAAACACAACATGTTTCCGTGCAGCCATCCCAAAGTTAGCATTTAACGCGAGGTTATAATGCGCTTAAGAGTATATGGTCAGGCTGCACTACAAACAGCATCAGAGAAGGGTCTCTGAACGCTGTAGAGGGCTCTGCTCATGCAGGGACACCCTCCCACATAAGAACCAAGCACTCTGCCTTCAGGATTGATAAGGCCTGCCATAGGAGTGACTTATAGGTTTGTATGTGTGTATGTATGTAGTGGTATAGGTAGCCCATACAACAGTAAGGGGTGCATGCACCACCTTACCCAGGCTGCAGTAGCAGACCTGTGGTGTCAGATTTAGTCTGCTTCCCCGGGGTGGCATAAGACATGCTTCAGCCCCTGGTAGGCCTGTGAAGTACCTATGCCCTTGGCACCTAAGGTACCATATACTAGGGACTCATAAGGCACCACAGTATCCAATCACTAGTGCACCTAGAGTGCCCTCCAAGTCGTTTAGAGAGAACAGAGAGGCTGGGGCCCTGATTAGCAGGGACCTAGCCCGACTATAGCCAGAAACCAGTGTAAACATCAGAAAAAAAATGGGGGCAACATAAGAGGCAGATCCTACTCTCCTACATCCATTCTTTGTGGGGAGAACATGGGATTAGCACTAAGGGGCTCATTACGATGGCGGGCGGACATCAGTCCGCCCGCCATCGTTGCGGTTCTGGGACCGCCTGCCGTAAGGAGGCGGTCCAGCTGGGTGAATTAGGATGTGCCCGCCACTATGGCGGGCGCATCCTGGGACTTTATCATCGCGGGCGGTGCTGCTGGCTGCAGCACCGTCCGCAATGATAAAGGTGCATGCACCGCATTTCCCTGCACCACTTGGCAGGCACCACGCGGTGCCTGCCACTTGGTGCATGGAACTGCAGCACAGTGTACCCCCACACACAGAGGGGGCCCGCAACGGGCCCCCAAAGCCAGTCTCCGCCTGTCTTTTTGCGGCGGGATATCCGCTGCAAAAAGACAGGCGGAAAAGGATACCGTAATCTCTACGGCGGTGCCTGCACGGCACCGCCGCAATGTTGCCCTGGTTCCGGGTTCCACAAGGTGGCCGGAAGAGGACCGACTTGCGGAACCATGGCGGACGGACTTTCCGTCCGCCGCGGAACCATTGTGATTCCCACCGCCATCCTAATTTGGCGGTGGGAATTTGTCTCATGGTGGCGGAAGGACCGCCACCGCCGGCCCGGCGGTGGCGGTCCTTCTGCCATCGGAATGAGCCCCTTAGTGCCTATTCCATGGATGCCAATCATGTGCCAAGAATTGTCACCTTTGTGCCAAAGCCAACATTGTGCCTGAGGTGGGCATAATTGTTAAATGAATGCCCACAATATGATAAGAATTACCACCATACTGACAGGACCACCATTATCCCATGGATAGACACCACTTAGCCATTTATGTGCACAATAAGTCAACAATGACCAGCATGATGTCAGGACCAGAAGTATGCCAAATATAGGCAGCATCATGCCATGAATGCCTAGAGTATGCCAGGAGCAGCACTTTACCAGGGCTGAGAATCGTGCTATGTATGCCCACAAGTTGCCAAAAAGTTGCCAAGAGGTATCACCATTATTCAAGGGCCAGCATTTTACTAACGATGACCAATGGTCATCATGCCAAGGATCCCCACACATTGCAAAGAAATTCCACACTAGGTGAGTGCACCATTTTACTAGAGGTAGCCAATGGCCACCCTGACCTGAATTCTATCAAGTTGCCAAGAATGACTACCTTTGCGTCAAAGCCAGTATTTTTCAAGGAGGATGGGCAAAGGGCATCATCCAAGTGATGAGGGATCCAAGGGCTGGCATTTTACTAGGTTTGGGCAATGGGCATAACACAATGGTTGTCGCAGGTTGATAAGAATTACCACCATTGTTGGATGGTAAGCATTTTACTAGGGCTGGGCAACAGGCATCATACCATGGTTGCCTACAAGTTGGCTAAAATTGCCAAGGTTTATTACCATGGAGCCAGGCAGTATTTTTCGATGGTGGGCAATGGGCATAAGCCCACAAATTACCAGAAATTACCACCATTGCACCTGAGCCACTCTACCAGGGTGGACAGTGGTCACAACACTAATACACATACTCACACAAATGGATTTTTAAAAATGCTTACCTTATGCTGCCGAACTGCCACCCTGACTTGCACTACTGCTTTGGGCTGCTGCTCTCCCTCACAAGGCCTGCAAATTGCCCCTGATCAGCTCCCCTGGGAGGGGGGAGTGGCAGATGGGAGCATCTCTAGCAGCAACAGGGAGGGCCAAGAGGAAGTGATTGAGGAAGGGGCAAACTGTAATGCCTGAGGGGGCCAACAGGAAGTGCCAGGGGTAAAGGGCATAGACTTGGGAAGTGGGAGTTGCCTTGCTGGGGTAAATAAGGATAACCTGGGCAAGCAGGAGGGCCTCGAGGAGAGAGTCGGGGGAGCAGGAGGAAATAACGTGGCGAACTGGCCATAGGGTGTGCTTGGTGCATAGATAAGAGGCTAGAGGGGAATATTGCGAGTGTGTGTTCTAGGGGAGCAGATCAGTAATTCCAGCTGGTAAGTGAACCCCCGACAGAGCCAGCAGATTCCCCTTCGATGGCGGTATTACTTTTTTCCCCCTTGTTAGAAAGTCTAGCAGGTGGACCCTTTTACCTTTTGACATACATATGAAAAGCTTCCTCCATCTGCTTAGCAACAAGTTTCTGTGTTTTCCTTTAGTGCCTTTTCTTGAAACAACAACATAATACTTCACCGAGCCATCAAGGGAAAGTAACTTAAAAAGGGGTGGGGGAAAGTGAGGAGGCCTTCAGGCATCACACACTTTGAATGACCCCAAGTTCAAACACCTCAAAAGACTAAAAATGATTGATAAGAGGAAAGTGGAACAGGGACCAGGCATCTAGTCGGAAGTAATTATGCTTCCTGACCTTTCCATGGGTTAACCCTGTCCCTGCTGGTTACTTTTCCTTAGTCACACACAAAGTCATTTATCTACATAACCAAAAGTGTGCTCTTTTGAACTAAAAATGACGGTCAGAGACATAACTCAAAACTCTTAAAAACACAAACAAAACATATATTTTATTTGACTCTAAAAATAAACTTGTATAGAAGAATGGCCCTTGATATTCTAACCTTGAAAGGAAAATGTACATAAGGACAGATCTTCCAATTAGTAGCAGACAGGTACTGCATCTACGTTTACAGCTTAATCAATTACTTTCATGGAGTCGTGATTCAATATACATTCTCAAACAAATTTGTTTTACAAAGCAATAGGCTTTGCTGTTCCTTGGTTCCAAGGCAGTGATTTTTTGCAGGTTGTCAGCAGTGGCTTGTTGAGTCACCAGTTTTCGAGGGTAGAATGACGCTCTTTCCTGCATGGCTGTCTATCATATATTTCAATAAACACTGGAATTCTAATTTCGGTTTTACAGTCTTAAGACAACATGGACACTTAATCTCGCGGCACAGCTGCACAGTGAAACCCACTCAGCGTAATGGATTTTGGCAGTTCTTTCTTGGGCTGATCTCCGGAAATTGATTTTTTGAAACAGACAAATATTTTAAAAGGAAACAAGAAATGACGCTATTACAGAATGGGAATGGTGAGCAGCGAAAGCAGACTACTAATTCAGTTGCACAAGCCTTCCTTTTAAAAGTGTCTCCTGTGTGTAACCTGTTCAAATATCCCCTGTGTAAGAGGAGCAGCTGTAAAGAGTATAGTATAATAGTATGTGTTGGAAAACGAGACAGTATCTGTGAGGCCTGCACAAATAACATGTCACATTTGTCCTTCACTGGGAACCAAGCACCCTAGTGTAGCGCCTGACTCTCAGAGGGTAGCCTTGCAGAGCAGTCTAAGGCTTACTCAAGGGAGGTGGTGTGGGTTAGTAATCGCCATTACAGGTGCGCAGAAATAACACTCAATAATTGATTGTCCAGTCTGTACTTTGCTTTATAAAAGTAAGAGTACATTTATTAAACACACACACTACTTAATACTATGCACCAATTTACAAATATACATACGGTGTTGGAATTACTTTGTGACACTGCATAACATCTCCACCCCTCCCGCAGGGGGGATGGGGTCTAGTACCACCACTCCCATGTATGCACATCATCTTGCCCCCTAATGCAGTGGGTTGACACAACCTGGAGCGAGGGCCTTGCCAACTGGCACCATCCCAGTGGTGACCCACCCCATCATCTCAAAAAGCATTAAAAATAGGTACACCTGCCCTGGGGACACATAACCCTGACTGAGCATTGTATACTGACCATACAGTATGCACCTCTACATCTAAGTAGCTAACAGTCTGGGTTGTTCCTCCCCTAACGCAGTAGCAAGAATACATGTTTGGGCATCACTTTAAATGAGGTACTTATCATAGCTGATAACAGTTGTAATGCATTGCAATCACAGCCTCTAAAAGGCATCACAGGTAAAATCACAGGATTAAGCATTTACAGCCAGACACCCTAGCAGGAATCTCTGGCAACATAACCCCACTTTGCTTATGACTCCACCTTACTCAGGTACTTGACATAACACATGTGACTTACAGTCCCTCTGAAAGAAATAACCTTGGTAAATGCACTTCTTGTGCCATTGCACATCTTCATCTCCAGGGGAGGCCCTTTTCCAGACAGCCCCAGCTCAGACCTTCATACCTTGGTGCAGTCCGCAACACACCCCTAGCTGCAGAACAAAAGTTCCAGCCTCAGAATGCTTGGATTGCTGGCTGAGCCCTTGAGGGGTTATTCTTTATAAGTCCCCAGAGACTTAGGGAGGGACTTTCTTCCTTTGTGCTGGGGGAGACTGCGTTGCTCCTGCAGCTCCCCCTGCACCCTGTCACACATTTGGCGGTGACCCTGTCATCCTGGGGCCACCACAAGCAGAATCAAGGCTGTTCTCCCTTGCAGGCCGGTCCGGGCCTGCAAGGCATTATGGGGCGAGTGGCTCCTGCCAGCGCATATCATAGCAGCGCCTCCCCCGCTGCTCCGGGGAGAGCCGCCTCACACTGCTGGCGGCCTCACCGCATCTTTAGCCCTCAATGGGGGGCCCGGTCCCACCCGGACCCTCAGCTGTCACTGCAGCTCGGGGAGCCCGGCCGCTCTTCTCTCTTCATGGAGGCCCGGTCCCACCCGGCCCTCCCGCGGTGCAACAACGTTGGAGGGCAGCTCGGGGAGCCCACCCCCGGCTGCCCCCGCCGACTCCCCTTCTGGCCAGCACCCATGCGTGCTGCCGCGGGAGCCGGCACCTCCAATCTGGTCTGCCCGCTCCAGCGGGCATACGCGAGGCAGCCTCCGGCTTGGCGGTTCCCCGGGGGAGTACAATGGCACTCCCCCCGCCTTCCCGCTGCTGCGGGGGAGTGCGACGGCACTCCCCGTCCTCCTCTTCAATTCGGAGCCTGAAGATGGGGTCCCGGGCCCTCAGGGGTCACACTTCACGGGGAGCGCGACAGCACTCCCCGACTTAGCTTCAGGCTTCGGGGCCCGGGGTTGGGATCCCGGGCCCCCTCCAGGCATCTTCGCGGGGAGCGCAACAGTGCTCCCCGACTTGTTTTCTCCGAGGGGTGGGTGGGGCGCGATGGTGCTCCCCCTCCCCCAACGTCATCAGGGGCCAGGGTGGGCTCCTGGCCCCTTCTGGGCCGACTTCACGGGGAGCGCGACGGTGCTCCCTGACTTTACTTCTCCTGGGGCAGCCCCCGGGACCTGACCCACCCCGGGGGCACAGCTAAGACCGGCGGCGGAGCCCCACGCACTTCATCGTCGGTCCCAGTAGAAGTCAAAGGCCGCCTACCTTTTGTGGGGCATATCTCGGCCCCCAGGCTGCCGATTTTCTCAATCTTCACCTCTTCTCGCTCCTGGTGGCCAGCCCCAGCCACTGGGAGCTCTTTACTTCGCCCTCCTGGTCTCATGGAGGGTGGTTTCAGCAGGGAGCTGTCTTCACTGGCTACTTGCACCGGCCTTGCGCCTGCCTCTCCTCCTGGGCCTCTCTTCTCCTTGCGCAGAGGCCCAGGCTTCTGGTAACTTGTCCTGGTCTCCCCTTGTGGCGCAAGTCAGGGTCCTGGTCCGGTCTGGAGGTTCTTCCTTCTAGCTGCCCATGGTGCCAGGCTCCAGCACCAGTCGTCCTCAGCAGACCACACCCCAGAGAGCTCCTCTTCCTGTGCAGACTCTTTTTAAAGAATGGGGAGGGGGCTGGCAGGAAGTCTCTGTTTGCCCTATCACACAGCGACATATCACCTCTCTGCCCCTGCTCCCTCCTTCCTGCCCAGGCCTCTGGGTTTGTTCAAAATGGCGTCATCCAGGGGTCTCATGCCACATGGTCTCTGAGAGCCCCTTCCCCCCTCGCTGCCTTCTCTCCAGAGCAGCTTGGTGCCTGGCACCAGGTGACAGCTGCTGATGGATGAACCTGTAGCTCCACCCATCTTCTCTTCTTGGAGTGGAGGCCTTCGCCCTTGGAATGCTTGTTGTGCAGGGCTGGGCCTCTGACGCTACAGCTTGGGGAGGAAGGTCATCAATTCAGCCTGGCTGGGTCAGTCCCAGCCAGGCCCTGGTTATGAGCTGACTCAGAGAAATATGACATTTCTGGATGACCCAAAAGCAGTACAAATATGACTTTGGACTCTGCAGAATACTTCTTCTCACATAAGTTACAGTGGACTTTAGTGCGTTTCTGGAACTTGTAGGCCCTAGGCAAGTAAAACGAGCCCATGTGCTCCCCATCCTCATAGGAGAATAATGGAATAAAAACAGTAAAGCACACTGACTTTCCCTCAAATGTTTCTTCCCATTGTAGAAAGCCTATTCCATGTCACCACCCAGTTCTGCATAAGTCCTGCCACACCATTCAATTTGTAGCTGCTCCTGGGCTGCGCACGCCAGGAATCTCCCCTGTGCAGCCCTTACACTTGTGCACACGCATGTGTTTGCATGTAACCAGCCCAGTGCCCCTTACTCTGGCGGCAGCGCAGCGGCCTACTCGCGCCAGGGGGACACCGGTAAAATACACATGCAGTCCCTTTCATCGTGAGTTCACTGTGGGTGAGTCCCAACTTATGAGGCTCTCCCACAGTAAAAACTCAACAAATAGGTGTTCAAAAAGCGAAAAATCCGGGCGACTCAGATGGTCAGAACCACCTTCTAACAGTATGAAAATAGTAAATCACCAAAATTGGAGCAGAAGACAAAGTCCCCAATTGGACCAAGGATCACAAAGCTCACCTGAGTCCAGGGGAGGCTCCTCTGCTATGGCGGAGGAGCTTCGACCCACTGCTTTCTCGCAGTGCGAGAAGCAGAAACATAAAATAGTAATAACTTTTAGTTATTACCATTTTATGTTTGCGTTGCGGGTGGGCGGGTCTGCTCTGCTCTCTGAGCAGGGCAGGGGAGGAGTGGTGTGCACACTCCTGAGTGCGCAAAGACTGTTTGATCGGCCCTCTCGGGCCGCCCAAACCAATCATGCACACTTTACCCTTCTCCATGCAGGCTCCATGGAGGCACACACCCTCTAAACTGTGACACCTGTGCTGTATTCACTTGGTGTATTGCCCCTGAGATCACACACTTGCAAATTGCAAAGGTTCAGGGTCTTGCGGCAACATCTACCCCAGTCTTACAATGTGAGGACAAAATAACATGTTCTGGCCTATGCTGAAAGATACATACAGCGTTTCTACTCCGTACTGTAATCGCTCTTGACTCCTGTCTATCCCCACCGGTGGCGTCGGACACCCCCTGGAGACAGGGCTCAACCAAGATAGCTGGGTACAGAGGACATTCAATAGGGCACACATCTGGACACAATGCACCATCAAGACCTCTGTGGCACTCGACAGAGAATCAGGGGCCTCATTCACTATATTTTGATGCACGGCAGCACAGCAAGCCTTCCTGCTGCGTGCCATGTGTCAAAATAAAAGGGGTGCCATGTGTCAAAATAAAAGGGCAGGAATGCGCTGTATCGACAAGATATGGCGCATTCCTGTCCTCTCCCATGCGCCGGCACACAAACAGCAGCCATGTGCCAATGCAGACACTCTTGTGTCATGTTATAAGGGTGCCTGCGTTGCAGAGATGATTGTTTTTGTGTAGGAAGGTGTCTCTCATTTATGGCATTTTCCTCTTTCTATGCATGCTGCAGAAGGAATCAAGCATTGAAAGAGGGAAAAACGAGGAGAAATAAAAGTATTTCTCCCATTGCGCCATGTTGTAAATCTGGGAATGAGTCAGGTTCCATGGATATTGTGTGGAAACATCCACAGCAACACCCATGGAGCACCCCTTTCACGCAGAGTAATGTGTGAAAGGGGCCCATATTCACAAGGCCATGAAAAGCCACACAGGGTGACTTTATGTGGCCTTGTAAATATGGGCAAGCCCATTGCGCTGCCGGTGCGTCAAAAAAAGTGACGCACCAGTGGCGCAATGGGCTTGTAAATGAGGCCCCAAATGTTTACATTACAGCATATGATTGGGTCAAGAAGAGCCACTGACATTCTGCTTCATCATCACAACATGGACATCCTAGTTGAGTACCCCTCAACTATTGTTCCACTACAGATCTTTGTCCAAATTATTAAAATAATTCAATATGTATGATTAACTCGCGGAGGGGAAGTCATAGTATCAACAATATCCCTCATTGGTTTGCTTACACATTTGAGTCTTTTTACTTTTATGGCTGGTTTTCGGACAGGGCATGGTACTGGCCTTTGCTAAGTCTATCATCTTGCTCAGTCCCGGAGAGTGGCCTGCTGCTGCTTCTGCCAGGCGTTTAACCAAACGGCACAAACAAAGTCAACACAGTTGTTGTGCATTGCATGCAATGTGCCAGTGTCCCATGTGAACAGCAGGGCATCCTTTATCTTCAAACTTGCTCTGAGTTAAGGAGAAGTCAAGAAAATGATCACCAGTGGTTTTCCAGGACACACCGGCCACTTCAGCGACATAAAGCCTCAACACCAGTTGCAGAAATGCATCGCTCACCCATCGTCACAGCAAGTCTGCTCTGTAGCCTGGATCCTCTGCAAGCACATTGGATGATCATTTTTCAGGTAGAGTCCAAGGAAAGGCAGTTAGAAAGACAGAGGGTAGAAAGACAGAAGAAAGACATTATGTTAGCATAATTTTTAGAAAACATTATTGTGACATTCATAAGAAAAAATGTATGTGTGGAAAAGACAGATGATAGCAGGCCATCTTTACAATAGAGCGCCTTTTGTATCTGCACAGACATGCACAGCAGTTGCTGGCAGCTTCAAGCAGGACATGACAGTTTTCCTTTTACAAGTGTAAGAGGACACAGCGGCATAAGGATCAGGGCCTTGCTGCTACAAAGCAAACATAGAGCTGACTTGCTTAATGTCAGGATTGTGAAAAACATTTAATTTTAACATTGCGATTCTGTGGCATAAACCACTGTTGTTTGGCTGTCTCTCAGCCCATGTACTTGGTTTTTGTCTTGCATGTGTGGGTAAAAGCCGTGCTGTGACCAACATTGGGTATTTGACTTTTAGGCCACTTGCGCAGTTACTACACACTTCACAGTAGAATGACATAAAAGCCAAATCTGCCAATTCGTTTTCCCATAATGGTCACTATGTTTAAGTGGAAATACGCCTGGAGTGAGAGCTGTTTAGCATCCTCACGCAATCCAAAAGTCCAAAGTGCCAGCAATCTCCATCTACAAAGGCATATTTCTTACAACAATACTTATCAATGACAGTTTTTCCAGATCATGAAGCACAACTAATCACCAAAGCACAGTTGTTCTAACTTAGTACATGCAAACAGTTCTTGGGACTTTTCAGGTTTATGTTCATTTTGGGGATTTCTCGAATTCTTATATCTTTCGGAAGCTTTTGTTGATGCATTATTTTTTTTGTGGGTCTTTGATTCGCTACCACTCAAGATTTTAATGTTCACATAAACTGTCGGTCAACCAGTGTTCAAACTAGGCTTGGCAACATCGCAATTACAGTCTGGTGTTGCAGAATGTAGTTCCTAGATTCTATAAAAAGTAGTAGGTTCTAACGCAGATCTGCATCTGCAAGGGATCTCCATCAAGTCACATATTGTTTACAGGGTGTCATGTGTAAGGAGAGTTTAAATTCTCTAACAGCCTTCTAGGTAGCATGCAATCTCTAGTCCTCTCCAAACTGGACTATGGTAATGCCATTCTAACTGGGAGGCCAAAAATGTACCTCACCCCCTATTAAACAGTTTTAACACATCACTCCTGCGCTCAAGAGCCTCAACTGGCTTCCCATCTAAGGAAGAAGTACCTACAAGACTGCCTGTATCATCCACAAAGCCCTTCACTCACATACACCCAACTACTTAGAAAAAAAGCTTACGAAAGCAGGGACTACTAGATCTTTGAGAAGCTCCAACGCACTCTTGTTCCTACCTCCCAATCTAAAAAAAGAATCAACCAAGTCCCGCTCTTTTTCTGGAAATGCTCTGAGCATATGGAACTCTCTACCTACCGATCTTCGATACAACCCCTCCTTCCCTTGCTTCAAAAGAGACCTGAAACTCCTCCTCCTCAACAAATACTATAACTCCTAGTTTACTTGGTTAATTATCTCTTGTTACAGGACTAGACCCTCTGTTATAATTGGCTGTTTGTTTGCTTATGCTGCCTATTGGATACTCTCAAGTTGTTCTCTTGTTTTGGTTTTGCTATTTTTCTTAGATGTGTAATAGTATCTATTGAGTCTCGCTTCATATGTTATTGCGTTCCTGATTTACTGTATTCATCACGATCATGTAAAGCGCTCTGATACCTTCGGGTCTGGCTAGCGCTATATAAAACATATACATAAATAAATAAATTCAAGTATTTATAATCGCATGGCAGAACTGCAGAATGGTCTAGTCCACATGAAAGTTGCAAAAATGCTTTGTGAAGACCACTGTGTTCTTACAAATTCTCTTGAACCATGGGGATATAGTATGAGTCTGGACGCTGGAGATGCCTTGTGATTCTCCTGCATTACCTTGGTCCATGATGAGGCAATACAGTTTGATGTATCCCCCCCCCGCTCTACTATCGTTTTGCCGAGGGTGGCAAACGCAGGGGCCGCCACGGGCAGCCTAAGGCCTAGCTACGCCCCTGTCTATCAGGCATCTGCCCCTTGGCTAAGAATTTGAGAATATGAGTAGGATACACTGCTTCCAGCCCAGGCTTTAATTTGTCAAGTCTTGGTTCGCATCTATAGCAATCTTGGACTGGTACAACAGATAAGAATTACATGGAATTGACAATCCAAGGACGGGAAATACGCTGCCCTTGGAGTGATTGGACAATCCTTCTTGCACTTGCATAATTACAGTCTACAGGTCACAACGTATGCAGTCTTGGTCCTTAAATGAATTTGAAGTTGTTGTAGTAATTTACTTCATCAGATTAAATTAGAATAAGTCATCTAACAATATCTCACAAAGGAAAGGCCAGGATGAGCAGTATCATGAGAGTCACCAAAAAACAGCAGTTGTCCTGTCAAAGCGCCTCTGGACTTTTCTCAGCAAATTTAGAGTGTGGGGGAAGGAAATGTTCCATACAGTGGAACTGCCCCCTGTCTGTGTCTTCAGCAACACCTATCCAGTGGCCTTTTGATCCAGAATCACCACTGAAACAATGGCAGTCCTAGAGAGAAAAACTTGTGGATATCCCCCAGATGGAGGAAGAAATCTCTTGATGCCTGGGAGACATTTGTTATGCCTGTCGTGCAGATGGACTTCCATTTTGCACCTATGTTAAGTACTGACATAGGTGCCATGTTCATCCCTCACCCCAGAAAAAAGCTCTTTCTAAGCATGCAAAGGCTGTTTTGGAGGAAAACTCCCGTCCACAATCAGAGACGTTTTAAGGCATGGGCAAAGTGGGCAATTGCCCAAGGCCACCACCATCCAAGGGGCCCCTGAGAAAGTGAACTTTTTCATTTTACTTTACCTATTTCTCTATCTCAAACGTTAACAGATGATTCAATTTTGTTTACCATCATGGGGCTTCAAAAAGCAGAAAATGGACAATAAAAGGTAACGTTGCTCCAAACAGGGGCCTCCAAAATATTATTTGCCCCGGGGCCCCAAAATCCTTAAAACAACACTGTCCACAATGGTGGATTTATTTACTTTTGGTTGCTGGCTGCGAGTGTGAGTGCATGGGTGAACATGTGTTTGCACCAGTATATTTCTGAGAGCTGTCTGTTACCTACTGGCCATATTTTGTGATAATAGTTGCCTTGGTCATAATCACAGTGCCATTTATCTACCATTTATGTACCATTTAGCTATCATCGTGTGGATGACAGTGCGCTGCTAGGCAGGGAAAGGAGTTAAGTGTTAAAGACTAGCTTAATGTAATATGTGTAGTGAAATTCCTACTGTGATGCCTTAGCCATCTCTTTATCTGAAAGCTGACAATTCAAATCTAGGAAAAATAAATGTGAGATGGTTATATCAACCTTTTGCTGCCTATTGTATCAGCAAAAATAACTCTTTGAACATGAGAAATCCTATTGGTAATTACAATCATCGTCATAACGATGCAAGTTCATTTTTGTTTTAGAAAGTGATATACAATTTGCAAGTTGTATTGATCCTTAGTCATGGCTTTATTGATTACTTTATTACCTTTACACATTTGTAATTTCCAGTTCCACGCAATTGCTTGAAGAACAGAGGAATTAATGTAAAGGACTTGAATGCTGAATAAAACAATAAACCAAGTTCTTGCTATTGTATGCATTTTTTGTGTATATTTTCTATTTATTTTCGGTGTGAGCTTAAGTTCAGTTACCTGGAATTTGAGGACATCGTTGCACATCTATTTGGCAAAAACAGATTCTATGAACACCAACAAAAATTGCTCATATGTGATATTTTTCTTTTTGTCCAGAAATGAGACATCTAAATGGGTTTATTTAGTTTTACTTTCTATGAATATATTTCATAAAACATTTTCTTAATAACACGTTTACGAGAGGATTTACTACAAACTGAGAAGTATTAATAGATTTGCAATGAATAAGCTTTGGATGGCTATTCAAGCAGCTGACAAAAATCATATCTGCGATGTTCTTTAAGGGATCTTAAGACCTAGTGGGGCCAAAAAGAATTAGGCCTGAGTGTGCCCCCAACCCTACCCGTCAACCAGTATTGTGTGAATCTTAAAATGCATGCTGACGTCACTCAAATTAATTTCCCGCTGGAAATGAAGCATATAAACTGGACTAGCATCACTACCTGTTTCGGCTGAGTGTACTTTTGCCCAAATGGCACAAAACCGAGTTCCCAGTGCTGGTCTAAGCAGAATCTACCTCAGTCTCCTTCAAATGCTGATGCGTCAATGTGCACCACACCAAAAGTAAAGAAAAAATGTAATCCAAAGATGTCAATCATCCCTCCAATCAATGCTGTAGTGTATGGCATCTATAACTCTCAAAAGAAAGGGCTGAAAACCTCCTGTTACTCAGTACTGGCCACCAAGTACATTTTACAAGAACCCCTGTGATGGCAAATCTGCCCTTTTGAAAACATTACCTACACTGGGCTTCCAAAAGAAGCCAGATTGAGCCTCAATGTGCAAATATGTGAGTATATCTAACCAGGCTCAGAACACTAATTTGGCCCACTGTGCAATCAAAGATCAAGTTCAAAATTCTATGTACTGTCCACAAGGCTTTCAGGGGCAATGAACCAGGATGCTTCAAAAGATAGCACATTGAGGGAGTTCACTGTGAGGTCAGGGCCCCAGGCTGTGCACCTCACTGATTCTGATCCTGAGAGCAGAGCCAAACTACATTTTGTTCAGTAAAGGCCTGAGAACTAAATTGTTTTGGACGACCTCAATCAGAACTCTTTACAAAATAGATGGGGGAACATAAGAAAAATATAGGACTGAGGTCTTTCCCCGCATTGCAAATTAGACTCTAACCCCTCATTAACTCAATAATATATCCATACTCCTACTCACTCTCAGAGCTCTGAAGAATTCCTGAGATGACATAGATTGTTTTGTAAACTCTCCAAATAAAGAAATAATAAGCAACTCAATGTCTACGTGTTGAGATACCTCTTTCATGGTAACGTTAAATGATATCTGGGATATATATAAATCTTCTTCCAGGATGTGAGTTTTCCATCTCCGACTTCAGTTACACTCTGGCTTAGTGGCTGGAGCAGAGTCTTGGACCACTATGAAGGGAATCTGTATGATTTTATTACAATCAGTGAGAAAGATAGTCAAACATAATGTTGAGGTCTGCTATCCTTAGACTCAAAAAGAGAACAGATCTAAGCAGAGCAGTTCCACGTTGGAGCCCCGCTCGTAACGTACAGTTTGTTGCAGGGATTCTGCACATACACAGCACTATGTGCAGGAATATGGGACCTCGGTGTATAGGGGCTAAGCCTTCCCACCACCTTAGTGCCCACGAACCCAGGACCGACTAGCTATAGTGTCTCACTCACTCTCCTACACACTCATGAAGAAGCAAAAGATTAGACACCCCAGAACACAACACTCCCGGATCTCTCAGGAATCGCGGTAACAAGACACACCTTTTCGCTCACACTATTGTACCTGTCCACAATAAGAACTGACTGAAACACAAATATAGTTTAAAATGTTTATTTTAACTATCGTGCTCTAAAACGCAGTATACGAGCCACAACCAGCAGAAAAATGCATACAACTAATACAGTTAGCATTGCAGCAAGGCCATATATCATAAAGGGAGATGTCATCATATAAAGACAGTGGATAAAGGACTATAAAGCCTAACCACCCTCCCCTTGGTAAGAAGAAGTATTATTATAAAATAGAAGATCTCTGGGCTTTGTCAGCAGACCCCATACCTTAGTGCCTAGATGGTATGTCTACATCATAGGAACCACATTGCTCTTCTCCCTGGAAAGCTCACTCTCCAAGGGTGTGTTACCTAAACATGCATCTCCATAATATCAAAGTACGAGTTTCCAGCAGCAGCTGCATTAGCATGTTTTGTCTAGGTGCTAGGGACTGACCAGAACAGAATAACAAGGGGCATTGTTTATCAACCTTGCTCACAGTGTTCAGACTAAACTCCAGGAACAGGCAGAGAACGAACAAAGCAGACGGTTCTCATGTGAAAGGCATAAACAGAGTCTTGCAAAAATAAAGCCATGTAGTAACGAGCGTGTTAGACCTGGTACCATTGGTGTGAGTCTCCCTTCCTTTTTTTTTCTGATTGCCTCCTCTGTTTTTGATCTGTTTGCTGGTTTTAGATGCTTTGGGCACTGTGCCACTGCTATTCAGTGCCACAGTGCAAGTGCTCCCTAGGTTAAATTGATGTATTGATTAGTGACTCCATGATTGGATCATTTGATTTACTTGTCAGACCCTAGTATAGTGCACCAGGTGTGCCCAGGGCCTGTAAATCAAATGCTGCTGGTGGGCTTGCAGCACTGGTTGTGCCACCCACAGAAGCGGCTTGTAAAAGGTGTCTCAGGCCTGCCATCGCAGAGCCTGTGTGCAGCCTAGGGCTGCCATGTCGACTTGGTGAGTACACCCACTTACCAGTCCCTAAACCTTCCCTTTACTGCATGTTGGTCACCCCTAAAGTAGGCCCTAGGGCAGGGTGCATTGTAAGTATAAGGTAGGACATGCCCTGGTGTGTGTGGCATGTCCTAATAGTGAATTACAGCCATTTTCGTTTTTCACTATTGCAAGGCTACCTGTTCCCCATAGGCCAGGATGGGCAGTTTAATTATAACATTTTATAATCCTAACTGACCCAGGGAACATGGTAGAAAAACGAATTTAGTATGCCTGAACTCAGAATGATAAAATATATCTTTTAGTAAGGTTGGTTTTAACATTCTGTGTTTGAAAATACCACTTTTAGAGAGTAGGTATTTTCTTGCCTAACTGTCCAAGCCTGCCTCTGCTAGGTTGGGTATTCCTTGTCTGGTTTGTGAGTGACAGGGGCTGGGATTCCAGGAGACAGGGTGAGTCAGCACAGGGCTGAATAGACCTATCTGCATGTAGAGTGGTGGGAGGAGTTGCACCTGGGTCTGAATAGGGCTGTGCCTGCCTTCAACAATGCTGGCTCCACCTCCGTCTGATGTCCCTGGCCCACACTGTCAAAGGAAAGAAGGAGTCCTGTAAACAAAGTGCTCCAGGACTGCACATAACTGGTTTGGACCAGATAAAGGCCCCTCTGCCCTCAGAGGACAAATGATTTAGGGGTATAAATATTGGGGCCCTGACCCCAGAACTTTAGATCACGTCTGGAACAACAAGACAAACCTCTGCCAAGGAGAAGAACCAAAGGAAGCTGTAGGAGTTGGACTGCCCCCCTGCCAGTGTGCTGTGTTGCTGGGTTGGCCTACAGTGGTGTCTTCAGTGCCAAGGAGAGGAGAAGGAACTTTGAAAGAACTTTCATCATCTTGCAGAATATTACTCCAAGGGCTTGATTTGAGCTTGCCTCCTGACCGAAGTCTCAGGGATACCAGACTTTACTCTTTCTGTTTGCCTGCAATTGGAACTTGCTGTTCTGGTGCTATAGAAGGAATTTGCAACACCGACGCCGGCGAGCGACGCTGTCTTCTGCATCGAAGCCGTGAGCGTTGCTCCGACTTGCAACGTAGACCCGACGCCGGCCGCCGTGCCACATCGACGCCAGCGAACGACATCGTAAGCCTGCCATAGCCGTGAGCGCTGCACCGACATGCGACGCCGGCCCGACGCCTGCTGCTGTGCCGCATCGACTCCGAAGCCGACATCATCGCGGACCCGATCGTCGACGTGGGTGGTCAAGAATCCATCGACATCGTGACATTGTACGGAACCGTGGTTTCGGCGCCATCGTGACGTCACCTCCTCTCCAGTCAGGAACCGACGCCTCCCCTGCCTGCGCAAGCATCCAGGTCCCGACGCATCATCTCCCCCAAAGCAAGGAACCGATGCCGCAACGCGCCAACGACGCCGTGAGCTGTCTTTGTTTTCGCTTTTCCAAGGTACTGTTCTTTGTGGGTCTGTTTTGACTCCGGGCCCGACGCCGCGCACCTCGACGTCGTGATAACTCCAGTTGGGGTTATCTGTTGCTAAAGACTGCTTTTAAGTGAAGAACCTATTTTTAAACTATTTCTACCATCTTGAAGTATTATTATTGAATTACAGTATTGTGGATTTTTATCGTTTGTGGTCTTGTGATAAGTCTATATAAAGCATACTTATTTTTTATAAAACCTGTGTGGTGTCCATCTGTAGTGTTTTCACTGTATTACTGTATGTGTTCACAAATGCTTAACACACTGCCTCTGAGATAAGCCTGTCTGCTCGTGCCAAGCTACCAAGGGGGTGAGCAGGGGTTATTTTAGTAGTGTATCCCCCTTACCCTGACTAGAAGCAAGGGTCCCTATTTGGTCAAAGGTGTATACCATTGCCAACTAGAGACCCCCAGTTCTAACATTGGTGGCAGCGGTGGGATTCTGTACTTGCATTTGTGACTCATATACAGTGATTGGTGTACACTACTAGTGAGTGCAGACCAAACGCAACCACATACCTTTTTGGTAGAAGTTTTTTTCTCCTTGGACTGTTATTTTTTCTGAGAACTGCCAATTCTTATTGCCATGAGTCCACCAGCATCTATTGCCTCTATGGATCCAGAGTTTGAGGAAGAGAGGTTGGATACCTATAATGCCAAACAGCTGAAAGCCTTCTGTAGAAAATTTAAAGTTGCTATTCCAGGCCTCACTAAAAAGGATGAGTTCCACAAGGCGCTGAGGGCCTGGGTGGAAGCAAGAAATGCATCTGAAAATCTGGAGCACCCTGTGGAGGAGGCAGAAGGGCAGCTAGATGGGCCTCTGGGTTCAGGGGGGCAGAAAGTACCTACCCCGCCAGGCAGCAGTGTTTCTTCCAAAGACCTGTCCACAGGAGAGCTGGAGGATAGGGAGAGAAATAGAAGGCATAAAATGGAGCTGGCCAGGCTCAAAATGGAGGGTCAAAAGGACCTAGAGAATAAGAAGCTGGAGTTTGAAATTAACAAGTTAGCCTTGGAGAGAGAGAGAATGAGATTAGAGCATGAGAGAATGTTGAGGGAGTTAGAGATCAAGGCAAAGGGTCTAGAGATCAATCCCTCTGGTGGCAGCACACCATCTGTGCCTTCAGAAGGCAGGGTATATATCCCCAAGGATGTCATCAAAGATTTCCAAAGGCATGAAGATATTGGGCAGTGGTTTGCAGCCTATGAGATAGCAATGTTGGCCCACCGGGTCCCTGAGAAGGATTGGGGAGCTGGGTTGTGGGGCCGCTTTGTGAGTGAGGGGAGGGATACTTTGTTAGACCTACCCAGTGAGAATAGGATGTCTTATGCCCATATGAAGGAAGCCCTGATGACAAGGTATGGTTTGACCCCAGAACTCTATAGACAGAGGTTCAGGAGTTGCAAGAAGCTGGAGGCAACCACTTGGGTAGAATATGTGTCTTTCTTTTGCAGAGCCATGGATGGTTGGGTGAAGGGTAGCAAAGTGGATACTTTTGAAGCGCTCTATGATTTGTTTGCATGGGAGCACTTGTCTGCTAATTGTTTTCCAGAGCTACGCCAGCACCTTATTGATAGCAAGTTAACTAACCCTAGGAAGCTTGCTGAGGAGGCGGACCGCTGGGTCAGTACCAGGGTCCACAAGGGTCATGTGGGAGACTCCACCAAAGGTGGGCAGGGTCCCCAGCAGAAGAGTGGGGGGGACAAGGGTAAACAGAGGGAGTTCCAGAAAGGGCCCCAAAGTAATTCCCAAGGGAACCAAGGGAAGGGTTCCCAGCCTCCCCCTGAGAAGAAGCAAGAGGCCCCGACAGGTAAACCTGTTCAGAGGGGCCCCTACAAGTGCTTTACGTGTGGTCAAGTGGGCCACCGTTGGTATGATGCACAATGTCCCATGAAGGATTCCAAAGCACCACCACGTGCACCACCCCGTCAGATGGCGAGTGTAGCCCTGGGGGGGGAGGAGATGGGTGCCCAAGGTGGGTGGGGTCCCGCAGAGATGTCCCTTGTCTCTTTAGGAGACTTTGAGATGGTCCCTGAGACCCAGCTGCCTGATAACACTAAGAAGTACAGGCAGTGGGTGACCATCAATGGCCATAGGGTGGAAGCTCTCAGAGACACTGGGGCTAGTGTGACAGCTGTCAATTGCCGGCTGGTGTCCAGAGAGCAGGTTATCCCCCATGCATTCTTCCCTGTAGTTGCCGCGGACAACTCACAGAGCCAGTGTAAGGTGGCTCAAGTTCCCTTTGAGTGGGGGGGGGTCTCAGGTACTCTTCAAGTAGCTGTGAGGCCAGCCACGCCTGTTGATTGTCTGTTGGGAAATGATTTGGAGAGCTCCCCTTGGGCTAAGGTGGAGAGAAGGTCTCATTTGGAGATGTTGGGTCTGCCTGAGTGGGCGTGTGTGACCACTCGGTCTATGGCAGCCAGTAAGGGTGTTGAAGCGGTTCTGGAGCCTGAAAATATGGCCCAGACCCCTGCCTTAAAGAGAAGAGGTGGGGGCGCGGGAAACCGGCCCCCTAGTTCCCACGGTCCAGGAGGAGGCAGACCTTGAGGGGGATGCCCTGGAACCTACAGGGGAACAAGTGGCCGAACTGGGGGACCTGCCTGAGCTGACCCATTGGCAGCAGGAAGGAGGCCCCTCCAGGGAGGAATTTTGTGAGGAGCAGAGGAAGTGCCCTTCTCTTGAGGGTCTGCGGCGACAGGCCACAGCCCAGGCAGCAGGTGATCAGTCTGGATCACATTGGATTTACTGGGAGAACGACCTCCTGTATAGCGAGCCTAAGGTTGCTGAGCCTGGGTCAGCCCGTGTGCTGGTGGTACCCCAGCGCTTCAGAGCCTTCCTACTGGGTTTGGCTCATGATGTACCATTAGCTGGACATCTGGGGCAGAACAAGACCTTTGAAAGGCTTGTCTCCCACTTTCATTGGCCCCAGATGCGGAAGAGTTCAGACACTCATTGTAAGACTTGTCAAACTTGCCAGGCAAGTGGGAACAGTGGAAGGAAGCACAAGGCTCCTCTCCACCCTTTCCCTGTAGTCAGTACCCCCTTTGAACGGGTGGGCATTGACATTGTGGGGCCACTGGACCCCAAGATAGCCATGGGCAACAGGTCTTTGTGGACCATGCTACCCGGTACCCGGAAGCCATCCTGCTCAGGACAGTGACGGCCCCCGTGGTGGGACGTGCACTGATGGGGATTTTCTCCCGTGTGGGGTTCCCCAGAGAGGTGGTGTCAGACCGTGGTACAAACTTCATATCCAACTATATGAAGTCCCTGTGGCAGGAGTGCGGTGTTACTTATAAGTTCACCACTCCTTACCACCCCCAAGGTAATGGGCTGGTTGAGAGATTCAACCGGACCCTTAAAGGCATGATAATGGGTCTTGAGGAACCTATGAGGCGTAAGTGGGACGTCCTCTTGCCATGCCTCCTGTTTGCTTACCGTGAGGTGCCACAGAAGTCCTTAGGGTTCAGTCCCTTTGAACTGCTCTATGGTCACCCGGTAAGAGGACCTTTGAGTCTGGTCAAGGAAGGCTGGGAGCAATCTCCCAGGAAACCTCCCCAGGATGTATACAGTTACATGCTGGCCTTCAGGAACCAGACCAGGCGATTCAGGCAACTCGCTGAGGCGAATCTGGAAGCCAGCCAGGAAGAGATGAAGCGGTGGTACGATCAGAATGCCACTCTGATTGAGCTTCAACCTGGACAGAAAGTTTGGGTCATGGCCCCTGTAGAGCCTTGTGCGCTCCAGGACAGGTGGACCGGACCATTTGAGGTGGTGGAGCGCAAGAGTGATGTCACCTACCTGGTGAACTTGCGGTCTCCAAGGAACCCTTTGCGGGTCCTGCATGTTAACCGCCTGAAGCCCCACTTAGAAAGGTCCGAAGTGGGCATGCTCCTAGCGACAGATGATGGAATGGAGGAGGAGACTGAGCCTCTTCCTGACCTCCTGTCTGCAACAGAGCAAGATGGGTCAGTGGATGGTGTCAGCCTCTCTGCCACACTGACCCCTGATCAGCAGCAAGATTGTCACCAACTGTTGGGACAATTCTCTGATTTGTTTTCCCTGATTCCTGGTGTCACTGAGTGGTGCGTCCATGATGTGGACACTGGGGACAGTCCTCCTGTGAAGCACAAGGCTTACAGAGTGACTGACAAGGTCAGAGCTTACATCAAGGAGGAAGTCTCCAAGATGTTTGCCTTAGGGGTGATTGAGTCCTCTCACAGTCCTTGGGCCAGCCCAGTGGTCTTGGTCCCAAAGGCTGCCGCGCCTGGTGCCACACCCGAACTCCGGTTCTGTGTGGACTACCGAGGACTCAATTCAGTCACCAGGACTGACGCGCACCCCATCCCCAGAGCTGATGAGCTCATTGATCGGTTAGGGGCTGCACGGTACCTCAGCACGTTTGATTTGACGTCTGGGTACTGGCAGATCGCCTTAACTGATGGGGCCAAAGAGAGGTCAGCATTCTCCACACCAGATGGGCACTACCAATTCCGGGTTATGCCCTTTGGGATGAAGAATGCCCCTGCCACCTTTCAGAGGTTGGTCAACCAGGTGTTGGCTGGACTGGAGGATTTCAGTGCCGCCTACCTGGATGACATTGCAGTGTTCAGCGCCAGTTGGGAAGAACATCTGCGCCACCTCTGGGAAGTGTTGATGGCACTGCGAAAGGCAGGCCTCACGATCAAGGCGAGTAAGTGCCAGATCGGGCAGGGTTCCGTGGTGTACTTGGGGCACCAGGTGGGGAGCGGCCAGGTGGCGCCCCTACAACCCAAGATTGATACCATCCTGGCATGGGAACCCCCTAAGACTCAGACACAGGTGAGAGCCTTTTTAGGACTCACGGGGTACTACAGGAGGTTTGTCAAGGGGTATGGCAACATTGTTGCACCCTTGACTGAGCTGACTTCCAGGAAGCAGCCCAAGAAAGTGAACTGGACTGACACCTGTCAGAAAGCTTTTGACGCCCTGAAGACTGCCATGTGTACAGCACCCGTGCTTCAGGCACCCAACTTCTCAAAGGAATTCATTGTTCAAACACACGCTTCAGAGCTGTTCTATCACAGATTAATGAAGAGGGCCTAGACCAACCTGTAGCCTTCATCAGTAGGAGGTTACTTCCACGGGAACAGAGGTGGAGTGCAATTGAGCGTGAGGCATTTGCTGTGGTCTGGGCACTGAAGAAGTTGAGACCATACCTGTTTGGGACTCACTTCCGGGTTCAGACAGACCACAGGCCCCTCAGATGGCTGATGCAGATGAGGGGTGAGAACCCAAAGTTGTTGAGGTGGTCCATTTCCCTACAGGGGATGGACTTTACGGTGGAACACCGCCCTGGTACAGAACACGCCAATGCTGATGGTCTGTCCAGATTTTTCCGCCTTAGTGATGAGAACTCCCAAGGGGAAGGGTAGTTCTCCCCACATTTCAGCTGGAGGGGACACGTGTTAGACCTGGTACCATTGGCGTGAGTCTCCCTTCCACTTTTTTCTGATTGCCTCCTCTGTTTTTGATCTGTTTGCTGGTTTTAGATGCTTTGGGCACTGTGCCACTGCTATTCAGTGCCACAGTGCAAGTGCTCCCTAGGTTAAATTGATGTATTGATTAGTGACTCCATGATTGGATCATTTGATTTACTTGTCAGACCCTAGTATAGTGCACCAGGTGTGCCCAGGGCCTGTAAATCAAATGCTGCTGGTGGGCTTGCAGCACTGGTTGTGCCACCCACAGAAGCAGCTTGTAAAGTGTGTCTCAGGCCTGCCATTGCAGAGCCTGTGTGCAGTCTGTGACTGCCATGTCGACTTGGCAAGTGCACCCACTTGCCAGTCCCTAAACCTTCCCTTATCTTCATATCAGACACCCCTAAGGTAGGCCCAAGGGCAGGGTGCATTGTAAGTATAAGGTAGGACATGCCCTGGTGTGTGTGGCATGACCTAATAGTGAATTACAGCCATTTTCGTTTTTCACTATTGCAAGGCTACCTGTCCCCATAGGCCAGAATGGGCAGTTTGATTATAACATCTTATAATCCTAACTGACCCAGGGAACATGGTAGAAATTCGAGTTTAGTATGCCTGAACTCAGAATGATAAAATACATCTTTTAGTAAAGTTGGTTTTAACATTCTGTGTTTGAAAATACCACTTTTAGAAAGTAGGTATTTTCTTGCCTAACTGTCCAAGCCTGCCTCTGCTAGGTTGTGTATTGTGTGTCTGGTTTTGTGAGTGACAGGGGCTGGGGGATTCCAGGAGACAGGGTGAGTCAGCACAGGGCTGAATAGACCTATCTGCATGTAGAGTGGTGGGAGGAGTTGCACCTGGGTCTGAATAGGGCTGTGCCTGCCTTCCACAATGCTGGCTCCACCTCCTGTGGTGCGTCTGATGTCCCTGGCCCACACTGTCAAAGGAAAGAAGGAGTCCTGTAAACAAAGTGCTCCAGGACTGACACAGAACTGGTTTGGACCAGGTAAAGGCCCCTCTGCCTTCAGAGGACAAAGGATTTAGGGGTATAAATATTGGGGCCCTGACCCCAGAACTTTAGATCACTTCTGGAACAACAAGACGAACCTCTGCCAAGGAGAAGAACCAAAGGAAGCTGTAGGAGTTGGACTGCCCCCCTGCCAGTGTGCTGTGTTGCTGGGTTGGCCTACAGTGGTGTCTTCAGTGCCAAGGAGAGGAGAAGGAACTTTTAAAGAACTTTCATCATCTTGCAGAATATTACTCCAAGGGCTTGATTTGAGCTTGCCTCCTGACCGAAGTCTCAGGGATACCAGACTTCACTCTTTCTGTTTGCCTGCATCTGGAACTTGCTGTTCTGGTGCTACAGAAGGAATTTGCAACACCGACGCCGGCGAGCGACGCCGTCTTCTGCATCGAAGCCGTGAGCGCTGCTCCGACTTGCAACGTAGACCCGACGCCGGCCGCCGTGCCACATCGACGCCAGCGAACGACATCGTAAGCCTGCCATAGCCGTGAGCGCTGCTCCGACTTGCGACGCCGGCCCGACGCCTGCTGCTGTGCCGCATCGACTCCGAAGCCGACATCATCGCGGAGCCGATCGTCGACGTGGGTGGTCAAGAATCCATCGACATCGTGACATCGTACGGAACCGTGGTTTCGGCGCCATCGTGACGTCACCTCCTCTCCAGTCAGGAACCGACGCCTCCCCTGCCTGCGCAAGCATCCAGGTCCCGACGCATCATCTCCCCCGAAGCAAGGAACCGACGCCGCAACGTGCTAACGACGCCGCACCTCCCCGACGCCGTGAGCTGTCTTTGTTTTCGCTTTTCCAAGGTACTGTTCTTTGTGGGTCTGTTTTGACTCCGGGCCCGACGCCGCGCACCTCGCGGTCGGCGCCGTACTTTGGGATTTCTTTGACCTCGACGTCGTGATAACTCCAGTTGGGGTTATCTGTTGCTAAAGACTGCTTTTAAGTGAAGAACCTATTTTTAAACTATTTCTACCATCTTGAAGTATTATTATTGAATTACAGTATTGTGGATTTTTATCGTTTGTGGTCTTGTGATAAGTCTATATAAAGCATACTTATTTTTATAAAACCTGTGTGGTGTCCATCTGTAGTGTTTTCACTGTATTACTGTATGTGTTCACAAATGCTTAACACACTGCCTCTGAAATAAGCTTGTCTGCTCGTGCCAAGCTACCAAGGGGGTGAGCAGGGGTTATTTTAGTAGTGTATCCCCCTTACCCTGACTAGAAGCAAGGGTCCCTATTTGGTCAAAGGTGTACACCATTGCCAACTAGAGACCCCCAGTTCTAACTGCGCAAAAGCAGCATCATGGCTGCTGGGCTCATGCTAACTTAGCGATGTCGACAATGTCCCTATCGGCCACGTGACAAGTAGGTATGCGTATGTACAAGGTTTCCCACCATTGAACACAGATTTCCACAGACTGACTCATTCAGATTGAATTGTAATTATTTAACATTACTACACTTAGGGGCCGATTACGATATCAGGCGGAAACTTTCAGCTCGACTCCCTGTCGGAATTGATTCCGACCGGCTCGCAATTGGCAGTTACGCCCGACCAATTATGATGCTTCCGAACACTGTTCGGTCAGACTCCCATTGACTCCTATGGGAGCCCGTGTTCTGACCGACAACACAGGCTCCTACGGGGAAAAGGGGTGTCTCTGGAAAACCTTGCACCCTGTTGCGGGCACCCCATGGTGCCTGCCACACAGTGCATGCTTTTACAGGGGGGTCTCTTGGGTACCCCCACTGGCCCAAACCGGAGGCCTCAGGATGCAGGATGGTCTGCCAGGGGCCCCCAAAGTCAGTTTCTGACAGCCTTTTAATGTCGGACAGTCCGAGTTGGAAAGGCTGTTGGAATCCAACATCGTAATCGGTCAGTCGGATAGCTGTCCATAGAGCTGGACGATTCGGCTCCGACCGACACGGTTTCTCTGAGAGCCGGTCGGAACTGATTGGGAATGTCCGAACGGTTTCCCTTCCGACCGCAAACATCGTAATCGGTCAGGCAGTTTGGATTCCGTAATTCGTAATCAGCCCCAAAGTGTCAAAAAGTAATACCCATGAACGTTAATTAATCAAAAGGCCAGGGGTAGTGGGAGTGACATCACACGCCATTTGACCTTTACATTCATTCACACACACATGCTTACACATACACATACAATCACACATACACCCACTCTTTCTCACATAAACACACTTTTAACTGCACACATGCCCATATCATAAGATTAAAAGCATTAAACATTTTTTACATATTCCAGCTAATTGTACTCCATTTCTTTATTACACTAATAGTGAATAATGTGTTATCAGAAGAGATGTCAATTAAATATGCTGATCCACACCCACAAGGCCCTTAACAATCAAGGACCAGCATACATCTGCCACCGCCTGAATTTCCTTCAACCCTACAGACACCTGTGCTCCGTCTCCCTCTCCTTTGCACACACACCCCACATCCACCGAAGCAACAGTGGAGGACGCTCCTTCTCCTACCTCACCGTGAAGTCTTGGACTGACCTCCACCTCCAGACATTATCTCTTTGCAGGAATTCAGGAAAGGACTCAAGACCTGGCTGCTTGAATGCACAATCCCAGCGCAGCAAGGTTCTCAGTGCCTGTATACCCTCACAGGTGATTACCTCTGCTTTACAAGTCACGATTGATTGACTATTAGTGTAATAAAGAAAATTGACTAAAAACAAGGAGATTGGAACCCCAACCGATGTCCATAAGGACGAGTGGCCCCTGTGTTCCTGGTGCTAATTTTGCTACCTCCAAGGACAGGGGTCGCAAATGCAGTGCCAGAGGTCTCAAGGAGCAACTCAGGGGTTGCAGCTGTGACCCCTGGTGACCCCTAAATTCCGTCCTTGGGAATACCCTAAACAAAAATGTTGTTTGTTTGGCACTAAATTGGATAAATGCTGAGAGATAAAGTGTAGTCAAAAATGACAGCTTTACCGACATTTGTACATCTGGCAATGCCACTTAAGACAGACTGATTGCAAACGCATAGAATATGTGAAAATACCATCAATTATTACTCCAATTGAAACTATGATGTTAACATCAGATGCCCTCACCCCAAAATTGCAAACTCAGGCCCACACTTCAGCATACCTCAGAAGAGCCCTGAGAGTGTGGCACACTTTACATTCTGCTCATAATCATACCCTTACATTCTCCTGTCAGCAGAAAGGGAAGCAAATGCAGAAAGTTCAGATCATGGATGTAGATTCACCAAAATTCCATTGATAGCAGAAATGAAAACACGTAACAGCATAATCACAAATTGCATTTTGCAGCATTACAGTAGTACTATTAAAGTGCTAAAATGCTAGTCACAAACCTATCAGTGTAAATCTCCACCCACACCACTCCTATCTTGTCTATGGGGAGATCCACACACATGTAAGCTGAGTAGTAGTAACTGTAGGAGGGACTAGGGGACTGGCTGGAAAAACTGGCATTCTTACTACTAATGGGAGGGGTTTAGGACGGAGTTAGGAGGAGTTTATGGAGGGTTAAGGAGGGGTTTAGGGAGGGACATGCACCCATCCCACAAAAAGAGTAAACCAAATGCTATCATATACTGCACTTCTAAAGCTAGTGCAGCCAAAAAGGGACCCAAAACGTCAGTAAATTATTCGAGCTCAGAGCTGCAGAAAGTTCTGCACCACACATAGCCAACAACCGGTTTGCATCACCCTGCCATAAAATATAATGGAGGCATAGACTTAAAGTAAAACCCCATAGGAAATTATGTTAAATTGAAATAAATTATTTATTCCACTGCAACACCAGACTGGGCTAGCAAGAATGAAGCATCTTTTTTAATTCACTACACAAATGGCACAAATTTGAAAGAAGACATGCAGATAAAACACTAAAGTCTACATTAATCACAGTTTTTTGAGTTCTGATCTGCAACTGGCGTGTACATAGTCTTCAGTTCTACCCTGCCAGGTCAGTTATTGCTAGAGACTTCTGCGTTTCTTCTGCGTGCCTTGTGCTAATTTCAAAATATTTAGGCTGTGGGTATAACATCATTTTCTTCTACAGAGAAAATTTCTGATTGTGCCACATGTGTTATTTTCTTTGTACAGTTGATTTATCTTTTAAACCACAGTATAAATAAAAAAACATTTAAATATGGCACACAGATGACAACCAGAAGTCTCTAATAATGACACTTATTAAGTTAATACCCCTAAACAGGTAGCATAAAGCCTGAGACATTGGATGTCCTTGTTAGGATCATAACTCAAAATAGTCAAAATATTTCATTGCCCTGATTTATTTACTTTGTAAAGGCTACATCCGATTGTATCCGCTAACAAATAATATAAGCTAAAAAAGGTGTGAGTAGAAAAAACAAAAGTCTGAATAACTGCTTTTGAAAATAACTCCTGAGAAATAGATCCACAGAGCCTCATGCACACAAACATTTGCGTTTGTACAATTGACTTACATGTGCAAATAGCTTCTTTTATGATTGTAAATCACGTTTTGCAATTGACCAAAGTTAGTTTCAAAATCGTAAATGGATTTACTCACACAGAGTTTTCCAGTGGAGTAAATCTGGTCCCTTGGAGGTGGGATTAGGCTTCAAGGGCATAACCGTGGAAGCTTGAGGTTACCCACAGTAGTACACACTAGTGGCTATACAACAACCCAAAGGCAAGAGAAATTTCATTACATGTTAACACCTCCCAAAATTATGCAAATATGTTTTGCTGTGGTTATCAATGTTATTTGCATCTATATTTTCTTTTGCATCTATATTTTCAGATTCATCTATATTTTCTTTTATAGAAAAGGATTTACGGTAAGCATGGGGAAGATGGCAGACATATTGTCTCACCTGAGGTGGAAGGTATTTGTTAAATACTAATGGGTAGCTGTGACAATAACTAAAAGATGTCTCAGAGTACTCAAATTGTCAGGGTAGAAAGTCTACAGAAAGAATACTTGTTCAAAGACTGGTGTTACCACAGTATGAGCCCCTTCTACCTGTAAGGGCAATGATGGTGTAACTCAAATCATAACAGACCACTAAATCATTGTTGGACTTGGCCCTTTTTGCAGGGTTATCCCCAAACTTTTGGCTTCTTCCTCCTATTTTTCCTGAACTGATGTTGTTGGCTATAGGACTCTGGGCACTTTACCACTGCTAATCAGTGCTAACGTGCATATGCTCTCTGTGTAAATTGTGAACATGATTGGTTATTCATGATTGGCATATTTGATTTACTGGTAAGTCCCTAGTAAAGTGCACTGAGTGTGCCAGGGCCTGTAAATCAAATGCTACCAGTGGGCCTGCAGGACTGATTGTGCCTCCCACATGACTGCACACTGCAGTGTATGTGCGCAGTTGTGACTGCTATGTTGACTTGGCAAGTGCACCCACTTGCCTGTCCATAATCTTCCCTTTTCTTACATGTAAGTCACCCCTAAGAGAGGCCCAAGGTGCCCCTGTGGGCAGGGTGCTGTGTATGTTAAAGGTAGGACATGTACTGGTGTGTGTGACATGTCCTGGAAGTGAATTACAGTGCAATTCGTTTTTCACTATGGAAAGGCTATCTGTCCCATAGAATAGAATGGGAGTTTATTTATAACATCTTATAAATATAACTTCCCATTGGTACCAGATAGGAAAATAGGGTTTAGTATGCCTGGACTCAGAATATAAAAATGCATCATTTAGTACGGATGATTTTTAAATTGTGTGTTTGAAAATACCACTTTTAGAAAGTGGGTATTTTCTTGCATAGCCATCCTGTGTGCCTCTGCTGGTTTGTGGATTGACTGTCTGGCTTTGGAGTGACAGGGGCTGGGGATGTGCATTCTCTCAGACAGCCAGCAGGGGGGGGGAGGTTGATGTGTGTCCTGCCTTTCCTCAATGAGTCAGGGCTGGGATGAATAGACCTGGGCTGCATTCAGAGTAGCGGGAAGAGTTTTCACTAGCACCTGAATAGGCCTGGTCTGCATTTAGAGTGGTGGGAGGAGATTTTCCTGGCACCTGAATAGGGCCTGTCTCACTTGCACAATGCTGTCTCCACCCCCTGTGGTCATGCTGCACCAGTGAGGACATAACTGGTTTGGACTGGGTTTAGAGACCCATGCACAAAGAGAACAAAGACATTTTGGGGTATAAGTATTAGACCTAAAACCCCAGAAGTTTAGATCACTTCTGGACTCAAGAGGAACCTTTGCCAAGGAGAAAAGTTGAAGAGCTGTGAGGAGGAGTACTGCACCTTTGCTGTGCGCTGTGTGCTCTGTGTTGGGTTGGCCTGCAGTTGCAGTTTCTGCCAAGGAGAGGACAAAGACTGGAACTTTGCTTTGAACCTGCTTGAAGAAGATCTCCAAGGGCCTGAAGTGTGCTGGCCTTCTGTTCTGAATTCTCAGGGACACAAAGACTTCACCCCCAGCTCCCCTGAACCCTCTTGCTGAGAGTTCTGACCTGCCAGGAGGTGCCTATTCCAGTTTTGGTCCTGAGAGAATCAAGAAAACCTGTTTCCGACGCCGTCAGCGATGCCGCTGTGACTCCGCGACCTGCACCGAGGCCCGGGGCACTGCTTGTGAAGTGAACGACGCACCACCTGGCCTACACCGCAGCTCCGACGCCCTATGACGCCCGCCGACGCCTGCAGTTATCGCCCGTGCACGATGCCAGCGCGCGCACGGACTCCGTCATCGCCAGCGCATGCGTCCTGTTATCGCGGCTCCGATAACCGCCGAGGGTGACTCCACGAACTCACTGACTTTGCATCGTCACCGGAACTGACGCCTCACCGCCATCCTCTGTCCTGGACACGACACGTCGCCTCCCCCATGACAGCAGGGAGCCAGCCTCGACCTCGACACCAACGCCTCACCTCCACAACTCTGTGCATCGTCATAGACTTCGTTTCCAAGGTACTGTTTGTTTGGGGGTCCGTGCCCGACGCCTCACTCCTCGAGGTTGGCGCCGTACTTTGGATTTATTGCTATCACTACGTCGTAATAGCCCCAGGTGGAGCTAAATAGTTTTCTACCAGATTTATTTTTGCAATAACTGTTCTTAAAGTCATATCTTATTACCTGTATGTTGGATTTTTGTCGTTTTGGTCTTGTTGAGTTTAGATAAAGATACTTTATTTTTCTAAACTGGTGTGGTGTCCATTTGTGGTGTTATCACTGTATTACTGTGTTTTGAGTACAAATACTTTATACATTGCCTTTGGGATAAGTGTGTTTGCTCTTGCCAATCTACCCAGGGGGTGAGCAGGGGTTATCTAAAGTGTGTATCCCCCTTACCCTGACTAAAAGCAAGGGTCCCTATTTGGACAAAGGTACTTACCTCTGCCAACTAGAGACCCCAATTTCTAACAAGAGAAAAAAAAAAAAAAGGAGAAAAACCAAATAAAGGATGCAGATCTATAAAGGTTCTTTAACCCAGTCTGCTACAGGCTTCCAAATCTCGAGCCCCCTTCTTTTTGACTTGAGGCCCCAGTGCTTGTAGATAGCCTTTTCTAGGTTAAATATGACCAGTAGCCGCGCCACCCATTGTTGCAACGACGGGGGAATCGGATCCAACCAGGCCGAGGCAACACACAATCTGTACACTGCCATTGCTATAATTATCAGCGCCCCTCCTTTATTTTCTGTTAGAGTCGATATTCCTAGCATGATTGCCGGCGCGTCCAACTCAACCTGCAGGTGAAGTTTATCCTTTAGAAAGCCCTTTATATCCCTGATCAGGGGTTCCAGTTTGTTACATGTTGCAAACATATGAAGTAAGTCCGCTTTGTGTAAGGAGCAGCGCGGACAATGGTTCCCCTTCCCTCACTCCACTTCGCTATTCTATTCGGGGTATAGTACAATCCAAAACAGGTCTTGTAAAACTGGACTTGCAGATTGGCCGATATTGTGGGTGCTTAAAAAGATCTTTTAAAGATACTCCCGTAATCTCCAACCTTTCTTGCCATCTACTGGAGCACACTTCCATATCATCTTTGAGTCCCTCGTTCATTATTTTATAGACTATCCCTATTCTGGGGGATGGGCATGGTAATTCTATCCACTAGTTCCCTTCTCCCTGACTTGTCCATCTTTTCCCGATTTTTTTGTAGAAAGTCCCTAATCTGCAGGTACTTGAAGAAGTCTTTGTGACTCCTATATTTTCCATTTTTACTCTTATAACTAATTGCATTTTATCCACTTTGGTGAGAGTTACACATTGTTTATCAGTTTTCGCTTATTGCATCATGTTTAGGTCTTGCGCCTTGCGTTGCAGTGCGCAGCACTGCTCGCGCAGCGCGAGACCTCTTGTATGGGCTTTAGAAAGCTAACCACACGCTCGTGCGTGTGGTTAGCTTTCTGAGCTCTGGCATTGGCTGTAGCGTGCGTTTTTTAAAAAGCGGCACGCAATTGGGCAAAGGCGGGCGCATGTCCCGCCTTTGCTCCGCCCATTCCCGTCCGTGTCTAGGACGCGCATCAGCGCGCGGCACAGAGACAGGCTCCCTCGCCCACCCGCTCCTCTGTGGTGCGCGCGCACCACTGGTTTCGATTCCCGCGTTCGGGTTTCGATTCCCCTTCTGGAAAATATGCTGGTTCTCCTTCTCTGTTTAGTTTCACATACCAGCGATCATCCTGCCGATCTGTCTCCTTTCCGAAGAGCCACTTCCTTGTTTAGTGGTTGGAAGTATGTTGCACACCCTTCACAAACATGTTGTGGACAAGCTTGCATCATTTGTTTACCCGCTGCAGTCGTAGTTTGTTTGTAAGGCTCCCGGGCCACAGTTTGATTTTCAGTAGGCAATTTGTTTGCTGAAGTTAAGCTCCCTGACAGCCTTTTGGTAACTGCGAACTTAAAAACAAGTTGCTGTTATTACACGCAATAATTGGTTGTTATGGTTTTTAATTTTTGCCAGTTGTTTAACGTCAAAGGATTTATTACTTGTAAATGCAAATTACTTTTAGCATCATCTCGTACTTGATTAAAGAGGAAGAACAGATGGATGGAAAATAAAACCCCGGACATCTTACCTATAGGTGTCACGTGTTAGAGCAGCGGTGTTCACTTTGGTTGAGGCTCTTTGTAAGATGTGGCACTGTCAGTCACTCAATAGAAAATGCATCTGCTTAACCAAGGTGTTTTGAAACACTAATTTTTAGAGCCAGATTCCCTGGCCCTTGAATGCGACAGCCTGAGCATGTAGATCTTGTTTTTGTATAGCCTCAGTGGTTTGCAAGGGGGGGTATTAACTGATACACCTCACATGTGCCACAGCTTCATTACACAGTGGGCTTTGCCTGGGCACCTCGCGGTCTGTTGCACCAGCTGTTCTCTGTAAGATGGTGCGTGGCGGTATTTGACTTTTGAAGGTATCTGCACTGTCGCTGGCTGTAGTTTTGTGTGTTTTAATAGCACTCTGCACTTCAGCACACAGGCCTCTCAGGTCTAGTGTGTTTCCTAACCCGTCTTGCAGTGGGAAGACGTGGGTCCCGATAACCCAGCAGTTGCTGGGAAAGTTGCACTTTCAGAGGCAGGGTTGCAGCCTTACTTTTTAAAAAAAAAAATTCTTTTTATAAGTTTTATTTATAAATTAGCCAATAAGTATAACAAATTATATGTTTACATATCATCAAGACATTTTACAGGATCCATTTCACATGTAATACATTTCCGTAACACTGTTGTGTATTTCTTATACATTATGCCAGTAAAATTTAGTGATAGCTGTACATCTGCTAATTTTATACAATAGTTATCCCTCAGGCGCTAGCATATCAGGGTGGTCTTGTAAGTAAGTGGCTAGTGGTTCCCAGAAATTAGTTGGTTTAGCGGCTGTAGGTAACTCCTCCGCATACAATAGAAGCTTATCTTTACAATAAATTGAGTCTAATATCCATTGCTTCATAGTGGGGCTCTTCCTTCCGTCCCAATGCATAGCAACTCTCCGCTTCGCTAGAAGCAGTAGGATTGCAGCTAATTTTTTCTTTGCAGATTTTAATTGCGTTAAGTGACCTAACAAGCAGAGTTGTAGTGTACATTCCAATTTACAGTTCAAAATCACATTTATGAGCTGCACTACTTGTTCCCAGAACCTTCTGACTTTCTCGCATTGCCATGCTAGATGCACGAAATCAGCGGCATCTGCCTTACATCGTTTGCATTTGGCATCGTCGCGCAGACCGTGCTTGTGTAAATGTAATGGTGTATGGTATATTTGATGTAGGTATTTCAAGTGTATTATACGTAGGTTACCATTTGGTGTTAATAGTGTAGTTAGTGCACAGCATGTCTGCCATTCTGTCAGTGGAACGTCCAATACCTTATTCCAGCGATCCTGCGCCTTCTGTGTACCAGAGCCAATTTCTCTTTGCAAAGTTTTATAAAGCCGAGCCACTATATGTTTATTATCTGCGGCAGTTAGTACTAATTGCAGCGTTGTCAGGGAGGGGGGCTCTGTCGGGAACGTGGGGTACAATAACCGAATTGCCGCCCGTAGTCTATGGTAGGCAAATCTGAATAGGAGCGTCTGATTGCTTACGTACGTTAAGTCGGTTGGTGTCAGAAATAGGCCGTCTGAGTATAAGTCACCCATTGTAGTGATACCAATGTGTTCGAATAGTGCCATACTATTCCTTTCTTGCGTCACGGACAGGGCAGGATGTTGAGCTAGTGGCAAATTAGGCGCGTATAGTGGAGTCTTGCCTGTCATTTGGCCAATACGTTTCCACGCCAAGGACGTTGTGCGTACGGTATTAATTTCTTTTTGTGATAAATGGGGTCTCGTGTGTGGCAAAACGTGTGCTAGGGAGATGGGGTGAGCATCCCCATCCTCTACCGCAAGATGAGGGAGATACTTCACTGGGTGATACCAAAAATACGCATATTGTGCTTGTGCACATAAATAGTATAAATAAAGATCGGGGACCGTGAATCCACCTGCGGAATAATCTAACGTCATTGTATGCAAGATTATTCGGACTTGTTTGCCTGCCCGTATTATTTTATTCACAAGGGATCGCAGTCGATGAAAGACGGGAGCTGGGGGAGTTATAGGGATGTTGATGAATAAGTATAATAATTTAGGAAGGAGAACCATTTTAACTAATGATACTCTGTCTGCCAATGATAATGGTAGGGTGATCCAACGGTCTATTTGGCTTTCTAATTGATCAATTGCCACACCATAATTGCGCTGGATCACTAAGTCAGAGTCTCGGTGTATCCAAATTCCTAAGTATTTTATAGGATCTTCTTGCCAGATCAATGGGAAATCCATTGGCAGGGCTTTTGGTATTTGTTGTTAAAGGTATCACTGCTGATTTTGACCAATTTATCTGTAAACCAGAGTGCCTACCAAATTTTATGTATTCTCTAAGTAGCCTAGAGAGGTTAGTCACAGGGTCTTTGAGATAGAGTACCATATCATCCGCATATAATGATATAGCAATGGGACGTAAATTAAATTGTAAAGCGGTATCCGCGTATTTCTGACGTACCTTACACGCTAGGGGTTCCAGCGCAATGGCAAATAGTAACGGCGAAAGTGGACAGCCCTGTCGCGTCCCTCTTTGTATTGGGATAATATCTGATATGTGTTTGTTAACTTTTATGCGCGCAGTGGGCTTTGTGTATAATAGTTCGATCCAGTGTATTAGCATTGGTGGTAGGCCTATTCGGTGAAGTATAGTAAATAGGTACGTCCACTCTACGGAATCAAAGGCCTTGGCCGCATCCAATAACACGGCCACAGCTTCCAACTCTGGGTTTAGTTGATGCAATAAAGCAAAGATTGTACGTAAATTATGTGTGGTGGAGCGGGATGGTATAAATCCCGATTGATCCGGTAGCACAATAGTAGTCATGAGCGGTTGAAGCCTAGTCGCTATTATCTTTGCTAATATTTTCACGTCAGTATTGATTAATGAAAGTGGTCTGTACGATTCCGCCTTTTCCGGGTTTTTATCCGGTTTAAGCAATGCAACAATGAGGGCTTCCCGGAGTGTTGGCGGGAGTAGTTTGTTATTATATGCTTCGTCATACATTTCTAATAGATATGGACTAAGTAATTCAGAGTAGGCTTTATAAAATTCTGATGTGTATCCGTCCGGCCCTGGGGTTTTACCATTTGGAAGTGACTTTATGGTTTCTTGTACCTCCTCTATGGTAAGTGGCTGTGCCAGGTATTCCCGCTGGGTGTCCGATAGCCATACCAATGCTATATCGTCCACATAGTCTAGGATCTCTTGTGTGTGTGCTGTATCACGTGTTTTGTATAGTGTGGCATATGTGTCCATAAATGTCTGTAGTATACCGGTCGTGTCATAATGTTCTATGTCGTGATCATCTATCATTTTGAGTATCACATGTTTCTTATGTTCTATGCGTATTTTCTGCGTGAGTACATGTCCTGGTCTACCACCCTCGCCCATCCTGCGTGCGGTATGTCGCCTTGTTAAGTATTTTATTTCAGTATCTGCTAATGCATTATAATTGTCTATTTCAGTTCTTATCGCGGCCAAAATATCTGCTTTACATGTTGCAGCAAATTCTGCCTCCAGTGTTTTGATGCGGCTCTCGCAGCTCGACAGTTGAGTGCGAATGTCTGTCAGGATGCCCGCCGTTGTGCTGATGCAGATACCTCTCAATGTCGCCTTAAAGGCTTCCCACAGTGTGCCCGCACTTTTCACTGATGACTTATTGGTGGCAAAATAATCTACTATTGCTGTATGCAACGTGTCGGCATATAGAGGGTCCAATAACGACTTAGCATTGAATCTCCACATAAATGGTGGTGGAACATATGTGGGAATCTGTACAGTTAATAAGACAGGGTTGTGGTCTGATAATGTTTTCGGCATATGCTGTATCGTTTGAGTCCATGTGCATGCACGTTCCGTTATAAGCCAATAGTCGATTCTGGACCAGCTATTATGGGCGGCGGATGAATGGGTACTATCTCGTGTAGTAGGATTACGCATGCGCCACACATCTTGTAGTTTAAGCTCAGACATGCCATGTTTAAGGACTGCGGCTGCACGCTGATGTTGCTCAGAGGTATTATGTGATCTATCCCATGTATCGTTCAGAGCAACATTCATGCCCCGCCCCAAAATATTTCTATATCTGGAAATTCCCGAATTCTGGCATGCAATCGCGCAAAAAATTCGGGGTCGTCCACATTTGGACCGTATGTATTAATGAGCCCCACCCTAGTGCCGCGTAATAGGCCTACAACAATAACATATCGCCCCTGTGTATCTATAAATGTATGTTCCGTTACAAATTGGGTCCCCTTTTTCACCAGTGTCATTACCCCTCTGGCATACGCAGAGTAGGTTGAGGAGGCCACTAGTTCTGCCCATCTTTTCCCAAAGCCCTCGGTTTTATGTTTGAGCAAGTGTGTCTCTTGAATCATGGCTATATCAACATCATGTCTATTTAAATAAGCAAATACCTGTCTGATTTTCCTGGGATTATTGAGCCCTCTTACATTCCATGTCGCTAGTGTTAGAGGCCTAAGCACCGTATTATTAAGCATTGTCGTAACACCAATAATGCTGAAGTGCAAATTTGGTTATGTTACTCGGTTTAGCTAAGGATATTACTATCTGAGTGCGCAAGATGACTACATTGTCTTTGTATATGCGTCTATAGAAATGCAATACTTGTTTGATGACTTGATGATACAAGTGTATATTCTGTGATATATTCAATCCCATCCCTCCACCCCACCCTCCCACTACGTCATCCCAATTATGACGGAGACAGTTCCCTTTAACAGAAAAAAACATTCCCCAATCGCACAACTATCCCTACAAAAAAGGGAAAGAAAAGACAATTAACTTAGTTGTGGTGCACACAGGGGGGCGGGAGCTGCCAGCTGGATACCCTAATGACTGGTGTCCACCAGGGGGTTACTATATGAATATTTAGCGCAATTTCCCACTACATCTATTTTCATGAATAGTGGTCAGGGTATGATGCATACATATTTAACAAAATGAACTTTCCTAGTGCCTTAGTTATATCTACTGGCAAATCCCGTGTGGGTACATTAGAGTCTCAAAGACCTATGAGAGTCTGTAATACTTATCACCACCGGTCAGCCGAGTCACCACTCGTCGCGTTGCTTGGAGTAAATTGTTCCATACTCAGTGTATAGTAGACTTCTTGCTTATTCCACGTCTGAGGTCACACCATGCTCCTCAGTCATATTTCTGGGTGATTTCCGGCGCGTGGACTGAGGTCCTCTCTGTTGTAAGTATTTTTGCACATCTTTCGGGTTATTGTATATTACAGTTGTTCCGCCGTCAGATACTTTCAATCTAGCTGGGTATAACATCGCATATTGAATGTTCTGCTCTCTCAATTTCTGCTTCACCGCTACAAACTTTTTCCGCGCTTCTTGTACTTGGGATGTAAAATCGGGGTAGATGGATATGTCCATGCCTTGGTGGTTTAGTTTGCCCAACTTGCGTGCCCTACGAAGCGCCGCATCACGATCTCTGTAATTTAATAATTTGGCAATAATGGGTCTCGGTCGTGCCCCAGCCGGTGGCGCAGGCGCTAAAGCTCTGTGGGCTCTTTCTACAATGAAAACCTCAGAGAAGATCTCTCTACCCATGAGTGTGATAAGTAGTTGTTCCACGTATTTCTCCATGGGCCCTGTGTTGGTTGTTTCCGCTATGCCCATAAGGCGGACGTTGCTGCGCCGAGACCTTGCCTCAAGGTCCTCAGCTTTGGCCATGAGTGCGTCTACATTTTTTTCCATCTTGCTTTGTTTGGTGTCCATCTGATGTTGAGTGTCCTCCACATCTGATATGCGTCTCTCCGCCATGTCGATGCGCTCCGTGTGGCGGTCTATGCGTTCTGACATTCGATCAACCCGATAGGTCAAATTATCTATTTTACCATCTATGTTGGTCAGTGAATTTTGTATTGCGGCGAACATGGTCCGGACGTCCCCAGACGTCGAGTCACTTGAGGCCGGTATTGTTTGATGCATCTCTGGGTGACCCTCCGGTACCTGCTCAGGAGGTTTCTTTTGTTGATCAAATGTCAGCTTGGGTTGGCACTTATCAGGTTTCCCCATAGTGCAACAGGAAGTGATAGAGGCAGGGCTCTGCAGCGTCCACACAGTCTAACACTAGGACACAGGTACGTCTTCAGAGATCAGAGATAGTTGCTGGTAGCCAGAGAGTAATGAGGCAGTCCGTAATAGATTAGTGTCGCTTGTGGTGTCGCATCGGCCGCGCTCTGCGCAGCACAAGTCTATGGGCCTTGCACCGTATACTGATGCGTAGTTGAGAACGACCCTGCACAATCACCGGGGAACAAATCAAGGCGCTGCCACTTGATCACTATTCTTGCGCCATGTCTGAGGTAGTTAACCGTTAACCGTTCCCAAACTATGGAGCTCTGCGACATGGGGCACCTCGCAGTTCGATCGTGGCAGCAAGCGGGAGCCTCATCCGGTATATCTCGGCAACAATGCAGTGTCCTTGGCCGCCCAGGTATCTGCGCAGTTCCCCCGCTCGACACGCAATGTCGTCCACTCACCGCGACATAGGCCCCGCGGTAGGCGAAGTCATGAGGGGCGGGATGTAGAAGGGACTTGGTTACAACACTGGTCCTCGCCACCGGCCCGTATTCTGCGGCTCGCGGTTACATTCCGTGCATGCGTCGCGGGGGCGTCCTACACATCCATGCGTCCCCGACACACGCCAAGGATCCAGGTCGCAGCAGACAGAACCGCTCCCGCAAATGGACCTCTTGCGTGTCTGTACTGTGCAGACGTGTCGTCTCGGGAGTGCATTCACCGCATCGCCCTTACCTCTACCGTTGAGAAGCAGCCGTGGCGGGATTCAAATCGCTCCGGCTGGAGGTGCCGGCTGGAGGTGCCGATTACAGGAGTGAAGGTACGGACTCCGCTGCCGTATTTGTTTGCTCAGCTTATGGCCTCCGTTCTTACTTATTTATTCATTGTTTTTGTTACTCCCGGAGGTAGTGGCCCTTTCCTCGGCTTCGCTGCAAGCGCGCTCACGTATCCGCCCTCCCAGCGGCCTTCGTCACCTTCCGGGCTGGGTTCCTTCCATACACAGCGGATTGGGCGCAGCTCGGCGAAGGTAGTTTGCAAGCGGTTTTCCCGTAGTTACAGCTCGTTTCCAGGCCTGAGAGTTAGCTCATTGTATTCACGGCAGATTCCGGTTGTTCATACCACTATGCAGTCCACCTTTGAAGCGTTGTGGTGCAGGATGGCTTCAGGATAGTTCGAGTAACCGAAGGAGCTCGCTCAGTAAGCGGCCATCTTCGAGCGTGGCTAGCTCCGCCCCCCAGGGTTGCAGCCTTACTTGATGTTATCACAGGTGATGCTTGTTGTGATGCGGGCCTGGAATCCTCCCAGAATTCTTACCTCAGACTGTGGGGGAACTAGACCGACACCATTTCATCGATTAACCCAAAGCTTTTGTCGCTCGTTGGAGATCAGATATCTTAAGATAAAGCACACAGTAATTACCTACTGCTGATTTTCGGTCCATAGCAGAGGGAGGGGCTTGCGAGACCTGGTAGTTGCTTCAGCACTGAAAACATCAACAAGCTATGCAGATTTAAAGTTCATTTGACGGAGACTAGTGGAGTGAAGAAATACGAATATTTGTCAGGTATATGGCAATAGCGTGGTTGATGGAAATTGGGAGACATTACTGGGTATTTCTGAGATGTTAGCAGTGAAACTGCGCTTTTGCTGAACGCCTCTGACACTTAGTCATTGACCATCCTGCATGTCCAGTAAGTACTTAAACAAGAAATTGCAGTATTAATACACAAGTACGTTCTGTGGGAGACCGCTGTGTACTGAAGTGTACATTCAAACTACTGATGTCTCAATGCACTAACTCACATTGCCTTCTTTGGGGTGATAGGAATCCGTACTTGTTATTACGGTCATCCGACATCAAGTAAACGCTTAAAATGCTGGCGGCGCCATGTGACATAAAACGATACAAAAGGCGATGATGGACGGAACGTTTGAGCCAATCAAACACTCACCCCCAGTCAACTGATCTGGGTTTAATCCATCATCATTCTTTAGCTCACTCCACCACCCCAGGTAAGACATGGCCATATGCAAATCAGTCTGACCCTGTGCCTCATGGGAACAGTCCAGCCCGAACTGCTAAGCCATGTCTTCCCTGGACCGGAAACAAGCATCCTAGGACCGGTTTCTGGCATTCCAGCCGTCATCAGCCAGGCTTGCTTGAATCCAGTGGCAAAGTGAGCAAGGGACCCACGTCTGGGCATACCCCCGCCAACTTAGGGCGAACAAAGCGATACAAAAGGGGATGATGGACGGAACGTTTGAGCCAATCAAACACTCACCCCCAGTCAACTGATCTGGGTTTAATCCATCATCATTCTTTAGCTCACTCCACCACCCTAGGTAAGACATGGCCATATGCAAATCAGTCTGACCCTGTGCCTCATGGGAACAGTCCAGCCCGAACTGCTAAGCCATGTCTTCCCTGGACCGGAAACAAGCATCCTAGGACCGGTTTCTGGCATTCCAGCCGTCATCAGCCAGGCTTGCTTGAATCCAGTGGCAAAGTGAGCAAGGGACCCACGTCTGGGCATACCCCCGCCAACTTAGAGGCGAACAAAGCGATACAAAAGGGGATGATGGACGGAACGTTTGAGCCAATCAAACACTCACCCCCAGTCAACTGATCTGGGTTTAATCCATCATCATTCTTTAGCTCACTCCACCACCCCAGGTAAGACATGGCCATATTCAAATCAGTCTGACCCTGTGCCTCATGGGAACAGTCCAGCCCGAACTGCTAAGCCATGTCTTCCCTGGACCGGAAACAAGCATCCTAGGACCGGTTTCTGGCATTCCAGCCGTCATCAGCCAGGCTTGCTTGAATCCAGTGGCAAAGTGAGCAAGGGACCCACGTCTGGGCATACCCCCGCCAACTTAGGGGCGAACAAAGCGATACAAAAGGGGATGATGGACGGAACGTTTGAGCCAATCAAACACTCACCCCCAGTCAACTAATCTGGGTTTAATCCATCATCATTCTTTAGCTCACTCCACCACCCCAGGTAAGACATGGCCATATGCAAATCAGTCTGACCCTGTGCCTCATGGGAACAGTCCAGCCCGAACTGCTAAGCCATGTCTTCCCTGGACCGAAACTAAGCATCCTAGGACCGGTTTCTGGCATTCCAGCCGTCATCAGCCAGGCTTGCTTGAATCCAGTGGCAAAGTGAGCAAGGGACCCACGTCTGGGCATACCCCCGCCAACTTAGGGCGAACAAAGCGATACAAAGGGGATGATGGACGGAACGTTTGAGCCAATCAAACACTCACCCCCAGTCAACTGATCTGGGTTTAATCCATCATCATTCTTTAGCTCACTCCACCACCCCAGGTAAGACATGGCCATATGCAAATCAGTCTGACCCTGTGCCTCATGGGAACAGTCCAGCCCGAACTGCTAAGCCATGTCTTCCCTGGACCGGAAACAAGCATCCTAGGACCGGTTTCTGGCATTCCAGCCATCATCAGCCAGGCTTGCTTGAATCCAGTGGCAAAGTGAGCAAGGGACCCACGTCCCCTTTTGTGGCGCCATGTGACATGCCTGCTAAAGGTATTATATGGTTTCAAATGTGAAAAAACCTGTTCAGAAAGCGTGCTATATAAATCGGCACCAGTGTAGTCAGTCGCTTTGGAAGACAGTGGACTACATTTTTTTCCCCTCTGGATGGCCTGAAAGTGACTGGGACGGTGGCCTTGTAAAGTCAGAAATATTCCCTCTGGTTAAATTAAAAAAACATATTTCAAAGAAAAAAGCAGATGCTCGGCAAATGTTTCATTTTTATGATAAAATTCACGTTATTTCAGCGACAAGATTTTTAGGTCGGAGTTTTCATAGTGCAGCTGTCAAACTTATTGCTTACAATATAAATTGAACGGGCATTGTGTCCAGCCCTATGAGCAATTTACTTTCTTTGACCAGCCTCTTCTAGCCATTGGCTTGCGACATTGACAAGTCGGCCCAGTGGAGTATTGATCTCTCACCTAATGCTATTGGCTGTCTGTGTGAATCCTTCCGCTTTCACTCATTAGGGTCTATTTTACAAATGTAGCAGTCTCTGTCTCATACTCCTGGCTCCTTCCTGTGTGTCCCACTCTAATGTGCTCATTAATGCTGTATAACCTAGCTTAGCACATTCAACACGAACTATTGACTTTGTCAATTCCTGTCTACTGCTGTCATTAGATTATCAAAAGAGTGTGTCGCTTTTGTGGTGTAAAGCCAGTGGCGTAACAAAGGCCCCTGCAGCCCCCGCAGTGCGGGGGGCCGAGCTCCAGTGGGGCCCCCTTAGCACAGTAACCTGCCCTAAGAGCTCATGAGTAAGTCCGGAGGAGGTCCCCTTATGTACTTTGCAGGGGCGCCCCCTTAAGTTTCGTTAAATTGTGTGTAAAGCCCTCAGTAAATGAGAGTACTGCTATGGACAGCCAAAGCATTAAGAAAATGGCATCAAGCCAAGAATCTCCACACCTATTTCCATAAGTCCCTACACTAAAAACTGAAAACATATGAATAATGAAGTTTTACACAGCCATGCACATGTCTAGGTTTTTTCCACTGTGTATTGATTCTTTTCTACTTTTTTAGATCGAGCCTGAGCAGCGCATGCACTGCTCTGCAAGGCATGCTGTATTCAGGTAGGGACTTGAAGCTCCACCCACTCTCCACCCATAGTTCTCATTGGCTTGTGTCATTGTCCACTGTAAACTGTGGCTGTTCCTTGGTCAATAGGCTTAGTAGTCCCTCCTTAGTACCGCCTTGTCTCATTTTATAACCTCCCATGATGACACCCCCGTTACATGTGTTGTTACTCGGTAGGCTTTAATTACAGCCTCCGAGCACTATCTTAAATATCTTTGTCCTGCCTGCTGTTGCAGGCAGGAAACGCTCTCTCCTAAGGCTTTTGAATTTTTTTTATAGCACGGGCGCTGGCATTTGCAATGCAATAGGTCTCGCATTTGCAAGAGTTTAAGCTATTGGTATTGTAAATGACAATGCCTTTTATTTATCTGTTTTAAAAACATCACATAAATAAAAGGCATTGTCATTTACAATTCCAATAGCTCAAACTCTCATAAATGCGAGACCTATTGCATTGCAAATGCTTGTTTCACTTCTTATGATTGTTATAAGGGTCAAAGTTTGTGTGCTGACCACCTGTGATACAATCAGGTCAAATGGCATGCAATGTTTTTCTGCTATTGGTACACAAAAGATAGTCACAGTGGAAAATATTCACAATGTATCTGCAACCAATACATGGTCTATATACAAAGAATATGACAACACCAAATGGCTCATTCAATAAATGATTATGATTTAATAAATATCACAAAAATTGTCATCATAGATCATAGGCTCAAAAATTGTGAACTGAATATCACATTTAACATTTAGTAAAAACAGGTGCATACAGCGTGAAGTGATAGGTGCATAGTTAGGATAAGTGAAAGTGATGTGCAGGGGGAAAGGTGGTGCATATATATACATCAATATACAATAATGATAACCTAACCTGCCAAATTACTGGCAAAACATACAAATGCAAAATCATAAACAAAAGATGCAGATATAGATCCTCTGTCATCCAGGTTTGATAAGTGAAGGGAAGGAGATGTCGACGTTTCGACCTCTATAAAAACCAGCAGATTTGACGTCTTGGAGGTGGGGTCTTCATCAGGACCAACGGGGAAGGGGGAAGGGAAGCGAAGGGTATATGTTGCACCAGTGACAGCACAGGTGTCTTCAGGCTGAAAGATAGTGGTGTGGGCCAGCAAGGCTCTCACGATAGGTACAGCAGTCCGAATAGGAATAAACCAAAGGTACGCAATAACCTAAGGCCGCGGATGTATCCATATAGAAAGAGCAAGGGTTCAAACGTAACCCATAGCTCTGGTAAGCGTCGAGACTTCTGACAGCTATATATTTTTGGTCAATTTAAACCACTGCAATTATTACTTTTTTTATACCGAACCTAGGCTGAAATGCCATCTTTAGTGGGCAAAGCCCCACCAGCTACTATGCCATTCTGGACTATAGATCCCAGCCATGAACACCCCCCAAAGAGAGGTTTAAAGCCATTTCCCATTGTTTTTGAGTTTGTGTCACATAGACTGTCGCCTTAAAGCTCACCCTGGGGAACTAGGTCTGGGAGCTGGGGAGTTTCTTTGGAAGAGTGGGATCTGGTAATGTTGTTGTTTGGAGAGATGGTTGGTAGATAACAGTGTAGTTATAACGTGCAATGGTTTCTGAACCTTCAGGTCAACGGTCAAGTTCTACATTGGACTAGCTAGAAAGAATTCTCTCTGAAATGCCTTCCCTCTTACATCATTAAATATGCAGATGAATAGTGAACATTTCTCAAACCCTGCACACCGCTTTAAGCTTCAGCCAAGCTCAGTAACATGGCCAAACCTTGGTCAATGCCCATAATGAGACATGAAAATATATGTCTCAGCACTACAAATGGACTTTAACGGCGGTGGCTCAGACATAGAGTTCTCATTAGGCACATGCTAGATTCTCTCCTTTGGAATGTAGGTCATTCTTTTGTTCAGACACAGGGCTTTTGGTCTGAACATCTTCTAGTTTGTTCACGCTTAGTCAGACCCATCAGGTTCTATTATATTAACACATCATGTGTTAACCTGTCCAATATCACAGCCCAGTTACTGGCTTGGACAATGAATATTAGGTAAGAACCAACCAAGATGGCTACCTGACCAAATAGACAACCCTCACCAGAAATTAAACAGCTGCAATCATGCAGATCATCCACTTGGGGGCAACACATCAACAACCTCGGAACATCGCCAATCAGCACCACCCTGACAAATGTCATAAACACATCCATCATATCCGCTACTTTACCGGATGAATAGGAATTTGCAGAAATCAACTCCCTCCTCAAGAATCCCGCAGCCAACCGATTTCAACTGAGTTACTTCTGACCCATCTCCCTGGTCCCCTATCCAGCCAAAGTGATTGAGAACGCCATCAACAAGCAACTCACAACCCATCTCAAACATCACCATCTTCTAGACAACACTCAATCAGGATTCAGAAACAACCACAGCACAGAAACATCATCATCATCATCTTCATCATCAGCATTTGTAGAGCGCCTGGTTACACCAACGGTGTGTCCCCGCGCTAAAGCAGATTCTCAGAATGACACGAGATAGGTAGGTGTGCACTAGCTGTCATGTTTCTAGGTCTATTCTAATCTACTGGTGGGAAAAAGCCAAGTTTTCAGCCTTTTCCTAAAGGCAGCTTCACATGGCTCTTTTCTCAAATCCACCGGTAGTGAATTTTAATGTTTTGCTGCTAAGTATCTGAAAGAGCAGCCACATAGCCTGGCCTTCCTAATTCTGGGTACAATTGCTAGTGTCTTTCCTTCAGATCTTAGGCTTCTATTGGGGTATAGGGTGTTATCATGGTTTGCAGATAACTTGGGCCTTTATTAGCTAGGATATGGTGACAAAAGCACATTTTCTTGAACAGGATCCTTTTGCCCACAGGTAGCCAATGCAGTTTGGCCAAGGCCTTTGTGTTGGACGATCTTCTATTGAGATTCAGCACTAGCCGGGCAGCGGCGTTTTGAACTGATTGCAGCTTCATCAGCCTTTTTTAGCTACGCCTAGGTATAGAACATTGCCGTAGTCAATCTGAGAGGTGACCACGGCATGTACTATAGTTTTCTGGCTTGAACCGGTAGCAGGTCAATGACCTTCTGTAGGGTTTTCAGCGTTCCGAAACATTTGCCTGTTATTTTTCGGATTTGACTTTTATATGTCAGGTTGGAGTCAAGCCGTACTCCAAGGTTCTTGACTTCAGTTTTGGGGGTTGGGAGTTGGCCAAGCGCTTCCAGCCACCAGGCTGATGTCCAGATAGAAGGCGCCCTTCCCATTACCATCACTTCTGTTTTACTGCCATTAAGTTTTAAGCAGTGGTCTGCCATCCATGCTGTTACCTCCCCCATACATTGGGAAAATTGATGTGCATTATGTTCTGAGTTTTGAGATAGTGTGACGATAAGCTGCGTATCATCAGCGTATGATACAATGGACACCTTGTGACCTTCCACTATAGTAGCAAGTGGTCCCATATATAGATTGAACAATGTGGGGCTCAGTATTGATCCCTGGGGTACTCCTTGTAATAGGGGAGATCTCTTAGATGTAAATGTATCTTGTGTAGCCTGGAAACCCCTTTCCGCCAGGAAGGATCTCATCCAGCTCAGGGCCATGCCCCTGATTCCACAAGACTCTAACCTCTGGAGAAGGATGCCATGGGAGACTGTGTCAAATGCTGCACTGAGATCCAACAGGATCAGTGCAGGTGTGTGTCCTTCGTCCGCCCGTTGTCTAAGAGTTTCTGTGGCCAGGAGCAAGGCGGTTTCAGTGGAGTGTGCAGCACGGAAGCCTGATTGTGAGCAGTGTAGTAGGTCATTACTATTGCTGTGTTTTGTGAGCTGTGTGTTAACTATTTTTTCTGCAATTTTGGCAAAGAAAGGTAGGAGCAAAATGGGCCGTAGATTCTCTAGTACCTCATAATCTATTTGTGGTTTTTTCCTTAATGGACGGACCATAGCTTGCTTCCATTCATAGGGAACTTCGCCCGATTGGAAGAAACGGGAGATACGTTCCGATATGAGAGGTACAATACATTTTGCTCCTTGTAGTAAGATTTCGGGACAAGCTGGGTCCCTAGGTGAACCTGATTTGATTCCAATTGCTAGTTTCCTTATTACATCTGGCTCTGGCACTTTGAATTCATCTAGGGTTGCACCTCTGACTACTGTAGATGTAGTGCCTTTGGAGCCGGTGCCCTGACGTGCTTCCCTAGGGAAGGTATCATAGATCTTTGTCACTTTCTCTGCAAATAAATCGGCAATTCTATTGCAGGATTCCTCTGATATAGAGGGGGGCTCTGTTAATCTATCCTCTGACTGTAGGGATTTTAATATGGCAACATTTCTTTTGAGGAGTTTTTAGCCATTTCAATTTTTCTAATGTAGAACTCACAGCGAGTTTTCTTTATCAAAGCGTAATATGTTTTTTGTTGTTGTTTATATTCTCCTTTAATGTTTACGCAGTAATTCTTACGCCACCTGCGTTCCAACTGTTTACATTTTTGTTTGGCCTTCATTAAGGTGTCATTGAACCATGGAGCTGAAATGTTCCCCCTCCTGGTATTTTTGGTCGTCCAGGGCGCTATTTCATTCAGCGCTTCGGTTATCCATGTTCCCACTTGTCTGTTGGCTAAGTTAATATCCTTGTCCAGTTCCGGCTCATTTTTTAGTAGTGCCTGAGTAAACGAGCCCGGATTAAGCTTCTCCCACTTCCTACGGGTTACTGACTTTTTAGGTAAGCTGACTCGTGGGTTCGTGTGTGGAATCTGAAAAGGGATTATGTGGTGATCGGACCATGGAATTGGCCAGGATGCTCCCACTTCCATGTCAGTTATATTAGCAAAAATTGGATCTAAAATGTGTCCTGCTTGATGTGTAGGCGTGTTAACTTTTTGTACTAGGTTAAAGATCATGAGGTCTTTGCAAACAGTTTGTACCTCTGGTTTTGTAGTTTCATCAAAATGTATATTGAGGTCCCCTAGAACGAGGAATTTGCTGTGACGTATGGCTGTGTGTATAATTTTTTCACCTAGGCTGGTGATGAATTGTGTTTCTGGACCCGGAGGACGGTAAATCAAGAAACCAGCTATAGTGTCGTTACCTGCTATGGAAAGCGTGAAAAAGATCCCCTCACATTTGTCAAGGTCTGTTTCCTTAATGTCGCATTTTATCGGTGATTTATAGATTATAGCAATCCCCCCCCCCCCCCCTTTGTCCAACCCAATCCTGTTTTGCTATCCCGTAACCTTCAGGTAGGGCATCTAGGATATCTGGGGTAGAGCTGTCACTGAGCCAGGTTTCAGTCAAAAACATGGCATCTGACTTTTTTCCCTCCAGTACATCATGAATTTCATGTTTATGTTTAGTTAGGGATCTACAGTTCAACAGGAGGAAGGACAGTCCTCCCCTCTGTTGAGTATTCATTATTGTTGTGGTGAAGTCCTTACTGCAATTACCGCAGGACAGTGCCTCCTTGTCTCCGTGGATATTATGCTTACATGCCTCCATAATGGGTGGCATCAGACTCCTCAGCTCATTCGCTGTGTATTTAAAGTCATGATGGGGTCCGGGGCCCGTCCGGTCAGGCGCGGACGGGCGCAGACGGGCTTGCCTTTGGTATGCCAGCGGCGCGCCCACTGCGCGTCCACTGGCACATCAGAGCTAAGCAGGGTGGTGCTCGGCGAAACTCCTCCTCCGCTCCACCCCCTCCTCTCTCTAAAACCAGGTGTGGGTGATTGAAATCTGCTTTGCCACGCCCTCCAAACAATCGGCACACAGCTGCGCTGGACCAAGGCGGGAGAGCAGGTAGGATTGAAAGCGCGATTAAAGCGCTATGTGAAGTTTAGATTAAAAAGAATTAAAAAGGTTTAAAAACAGGTTTAAAAACAATTCACAATGTTGAAATGCTCTTTCAGCTACCTGAGCGATGTGACCAGCTGTCAGCAGCAGCCTAACGTGATCTGCTGCGCGTCCGCTGGCACATCAGAGCTAAGTAGGGTGGTGCTCGGCGAAACTCCTCCTCCGCTCAACCCCCTCCTCTCTCTGAAACCAGGTGTGGGTGATTGAAATCTGCTTTGCCACGCCCTCCAAACAATCTGCACACAGCCGCGCTGGACCAAGGCGGGAGAGCAGGTAGGATTGAAAGCGCGATTAAAGCGCTATGTGAAGTTTAGATTAAAAAGAATTAAAAAGGTTTAAAAACAGGTTTAAAAACAATTCACAACGTTGAAATGCTCTTCCAGCTACCTGAGCGATGTGACCAGCTGTCAGCAGCAGCCTAACGTGATCTGCACTCATTGCAGCCACAGACGACATTTGAATCATCCTAGATCAAGAAGAAACAGCGGCCCTCACCCTGCTCGACCTCTCCACGGCCTTCAACACTGTCTCCCACAACACCCTCATCAGAAGACTCCATGAGATTGACATACAAGAATCAGCTCTGAAATGGATCTGTTCCTTCATCATGGGAAGAACCCAAAGGGTCAGGCTGCAACCCTTCACATCAGAGACCAAGAAACTAATATTCAGTGTCCAACTGGGATCATCCCCACCCTTTTCAACATATACATGACACCGCTCGCCAACATAATCTGATCACAAAACATCACCATCATCTCCTACGCTGATGACACCCAACTCATCCTCTACCTGACGGGCAAAATAAACACAACCAGAACCAACTCCACCAACTGCAAGACCATGGTAGCAGACTGGACGAGAACCAACTGGCTGAAGCTCTGCTCCGACAAGCGGAAGTACTGATCTTCGGCAAAAAGACCTTCCCATAGGTTTCCACCTGGTGGCTGTTCATCAGAGCTAAGACCAACACTCACTCCTACAGACCATGAAAGAAATCTAAGGTTCTTTCTAAGTGACACACTCAACATGATGGCTCAAGTCAATGCAGTGGCACCTCCTGATTACACATCCTACGCATGCTGTGAAAGATCTTCCAATGATTGCCTCAGAACACCAGACGGAAGATCACACAAGCACTCATCACCAGCAGGCTGAACTACAGCAACACTCTCTACACCAAAATCTCCAAACAGCTTCTGCACAGACTCCAGAACATTCAGAACACTGCCGCAAGACTCACACTTGACCTCCCAAGTCACGCGACATCACACTGAACCTCTGAAAGTTTAATTGGCTCCCCATTCACAAATACAGCCAATTCAAACTTCTCACGCACACTTACAAAGCCCTACACAACACAGGACCAGAATACCTGAACAGCCGCATACACTTTCACCAGCCCACCAGACACCGACACTCTGCCTCACTTTCACTCACACACACTCCCCACATCCGCAAAAGCAAAACTGGAGGTCGCTCATTCTCCTACATTGCACCCAAGACATCGACAACCTACCTCAGCACATCAGAGCTTCCTCTTCACTTCTTGAGTTCTGCAAGAAACTTGGGACCTGGCTCTTCATATGAGCACCTTGGGACCAAACACCTACTCACCTGCCCAAGCACCTGGATACCCTCTTGGGTGATTAGTGCGCTATACAAATCAACATAGCATAACATAATCAACATAACATTACATAACATAACCTAACATGCTAAGCTAATTAGTATATGTTTGGATTTGTTACAAACCAACAATGAGCATGACCAAGCTTGTACAATACGGCATGAACATTAAGGTGGAATCCTAGGTGCAAAATTGCATTCTTTCTTAGTATTTATGACACTTGGGGGCACATGCATCAAAGGTTTTTGCGATCGCAAACGGTGCGAATCGCAAAAATCGGCCGTTTGCGATCGCAAATTGGCCTTTGGAGATGCATGAAAGTGTTTCCTATGCGCAATTTAAGAATTCGCAATTAATTGCGAATTCCTAAATTGCGATTGCATTTAAGGAATCGCAATTTGCGATTCCTTAAATGCAATGCTAAAGCACTTTCAAATAGCGATTTCGCTATTTGGGACCGTAAATTACAGACAAATCAAACTTGTCTGTAATTTGCAAAACCTTCGAAAAATGCTCTAAAATGCATTTTTAAGTTTTAGGTTACACACACACATGCCCTTGGGGCATGTGTGTGCGCTAACATGGGTGCACATCACAATTTCAGGGTGCAACAGGGTGTCATTTTGACACCCTGGCACCCTTGAAATTGCATTCTCAATTTGCGATTCTCTAATTGCGAATCGCTAATTGAGAATGTCTTCCCATTCATTCCTATGGGCCTCTAGGCCCATAGGAATTAATGAGGAGGTATTCCTTAATTGCGACTCGCAATTAGCGAGTCGCAATTAAGAATGTTTAGGAATCGCTATTTTTATAGCGATTCCTACATGCATAGGCTTTTGCGATTCCTTAATTGCGATTCCTTAAAAATCGCAATTAAGGAATCGCAAAAGCCTACCTTGATGCATGTGCCCCTTGATGCCAGAGGGGAAGAGTTAAAGGGAGGATTTTTGTTGGCCTTTTTTGGGGTGCGGTGTATGTATATGCTTATGTCATTTCTACAGCGCAAACTTAGCCAAAATGAAGTTGAGCGCTGCAGAGGGACAGAGATGTGAGAGGATGTAAAAATGGGCCAAGTTACCTTCAAAATCTCTTTTGACTAAAGGCTCACAAAACAACATTGTACTAATCCACCCCTCCGAGAAACTGTCAGAACTATTGGGCTGTGTGCACCTCACCTCATAGTTTGGGTGAAACTTCAAACAATAAGGCCCCCATTACGAATATAACTGTACCAGCGGGGCAAACTCCACACCTGTAAACGCTGGTACTTTGCGTTTACATCCCACCGGTAATGTGCATTTACACCAGACCAGCACCATGCTATTGCAAGTTCACCTCCACAAAATAGGGAATAACAATGCACACTTGTTTCTTCCATGTGTAATTCCACATACATTCTCTGTTCCATGGAGATTAACACTCCCATTTACCCGTTTTGAGAATGGAATGTGGGAGAAGGGAGGATGTCAACAGGCAGGTGAGGCTGATGTGAGGCTGGGGTGAGGGTTGTGTGCTTACCAGTGTCCTAGTAGAGGGCCAAGAGGGGGCTAAAGTTCGGGCAGCCCAAGCATCATGCGATTTTACCTGACGGATTTTCAAGCCCGGGAAATCCCATGCAGAAACACTGGCCCAGTAATAATTGGCGGCTAGTGACCAAGGGCCTGATTTAGATTTTGGCAGACGGGTTACTCCTCAGCAAACATGACGGATTTCCTTATAACAAGTGCATTATCCTAGGGCGCTTGTAATAAGGGAGGCGGAATGTCCATGAAACTCTAAATCAGGCCCAGAGTATTGTAATCACCAGAATAGTACATTTTTAGTTGGAAAAATGAAAAGTTTATTTCACTGTGCAGGGAGGGGCAGGGTTGTATGGCCCACTTATGGGTCGAGCCCCTGATGAACCACCCTATAGCTTCACCAAACAGTGACAGTGCTGTGTTCCTGTAGGTACATATACCGTGTCCAGAGACACGCACGTCTGTAATATTCGACCTGCAGGTGGCGGCTCTACTTACCTCTTCCACAGTATTACATGTGCATTGAACCCAAGGAGCTTATACACCTACGGGCCCGCCGGCATCCTTGTCGTCAGAATGGCGACAGTCAGCAACCTCTGACTGGATCCCTCCGGTGACGCATCCCTGCTCGGATTACAGCTGCCCGGAGCCTCCTCCCTTCTGAAGGATTAGACGTGAATGAGCCGCCGCTGAGACGGTGATGTGAATCGTGAAGCAAGGAGCGGGCTACTGGCCCCGCGAGACCCGACTGAAGGCCGATGCTCCTATCTCTTAGGCCGTATTTCTATAATAAGTATATCATCAGTTCCTTACGCAGGAATTATGCAAATTGTATCCTTCACTCCACGGGATTTATGCTTTTCAGCGCGATGTGCAGCGCGCGGACAAGTTCACTTGAAACATGAGCGACATTTGTCTTTATTCAACGCTACACTGCTCTTCTGCACTTTGTGGTTCCCTGTAAATTGGTTTAAAATTCATATATGAAATATTCTCACTGCTGCTTAAAACCAACCTTGAAACCCAACCTTTTAACTATTGCACGAACGTGTCGTAGATGCAGAGAAAAAACAGCGCTAGCTTAAATGGCGAAACATTAAACGCCCATTTTTAATTGACAGAGAGGCAGTGCTTAGTTTGTAAAATAATAAGTGTCAGGGCGCAACATTTTGCTCAGAAGCCCACAGTTCGCACTGTCAAATGTCAAAACTTGGAGTGTCCAATACCAAGGCTGCACAATCTTGATTCTACCCCGTGCCTCTTTAATCCACCTCCAGCCTCTATACCCACTTTATCTCAGTCTTGCAGGTTCTTTTTCATCCCTGTCTTCTACTTTTGTCACTGTTATTTTCGCCGTTCTCGTCTACCTTCTTTCCCCCTTGTGTGTTTTTCTCCCTCTTGCTCTGCATCAAAGTCTGTTGGGAAAAAATAAGTACTGGTGCCCATGAATAAGTGCCGGTGGACCGCAGCTGAAACCACAGGCTCAAATTAAGCACTGCTGAGAGGACTAAGGAAGAGCTGCATTGACGAGCCAAAAAAGATTCACAAACATTTTGTGCTCCTCATTTAAACCGAGGCCTACTAAAAATGTAGGGGCCTATTAGCAATAACCGGCGATAATTATCGCTAAGCGCAGTTAACGCTAGGATAATTATCGCCGGCTATCGCAGGTTTCTATCGCGGAGATAGCGTGCTATCAGCAACGCTTATCTCCAAAGCGATAGAAACCCTGGAGAACAGTGTGAATATCGCTGAAAACAAGCGATATTCACACTGTGATCCAGTGTTAGCTTGGCGATAGGGCGAGGGGATTTAGCCATGTAATCCACCTCCCATTGGATTACATGGCTAAGTCAGGTATAGACCAGGCGTTAACAAACCAGCGCTAAACGTGTTTAGCGCTGGTTCGTTAATCACCTCCCTGCCTCGCTAATAGGCGATAGCGACCTTAGCGACTGTTTCCAGTCGCTTTTAGGTTGGGAACGCCTACTTTGCATGCCATTAGCGATAAATATCGCTGGCATGCAAGGCGGCACCCAACCCGGTCGCTATCGCCTAGAAGCTGTCGCTAACAGCAGTTAGCGACAGCTTGCTAATAGGGCGTTTGAATTATCGCCGCTTTAGCAGGAAAAAGTCCAGCTAAAGCGGCGATAGAGCCCTTGATAATATGCCCCGTAATCTTTGGGTTTAATAGCAGAACTTAATTCACAGAATCAGGGCTTATGTACATTTTTGTCTCTAGAACTAGCTCCATGCATGAGCATCTCATTCAAACAAGGCTCTTTTTATTTGAGTTCTGGGATTTTAGTCATTTCAATGTCATTTTAAAATCAGAATTGGAAATCTCAGAATATAGAAAAAATCTGACAGATTGAATTTAACAATATGAAAATTCATCTGGTATCTTGCTCTTCCTGCAAATGTAAATTTAAGTATGGGGTGGGAGGAGTAGAAAGGTGGCAACTGGACACAAATGAATATCAACATAATCATACCTCATTCGAATTAGCACAACTTCCCAATAGTTTTAGTCACCTGATTTACATGCGCAAATATGCTCCCAAAAATGGAAATGTATTGTGTTGGAGCCCTCCATCAAACCAGCAGTATTCACCAATATGTGGAGGAACACAATCAGTGCATTAAGGTCATTGTAATAGTATGCATAGCTGTACAGGTTAGAGCAAATGCTGGTAAATAGTGTGCTCTTCAGAGGGGTGCAGCAAAGCTGGTTTTAAATAATTTAAAATAGCACAACATCTCAGTACCTGCTTAGAAATGTCTTTATCTGCAACGGGACAACTCCCACAATGCTTAGGCTTTACTCCTGCGAAGCACTGGCAGAAGCATTGCGTGGAAGCCCTCCATCAAACTAGCAGTGATCATTTCCAAGGTCCGATCATGGCGTAAATAGCCCTTTATGTCTCTCAAGTAGGCCTTGGTGGATTTCCGCATAAGTGACCAAAAAACTCTGCCCCTCTACGCGGGCTTCCTCAAGCGGCAGAATGCGTTACTTCGTGCCGTTCGCACTGATTTTTAGCGCCGGGTGTTTGTCCTGCACAGACGGCACCATGCGCAGTGCAAGAGGGTGCTGCTTCTTTCTGCCACTAGAGTAGATATTCTACTCGAGCAGCAGCTTCCTCAATGCGAACGGAAGGTTTCTCAACGCGAACGGTAGCAGGTATCCGCGACCGCCCGCATTGAGAAAATCTCCCCAGGAGGTGATCTGGAGTAAGATTTTCCTCTCTCTCGCTGGGCGAGCGGAAGCGAGGAAAAAACTGCGCTCCGTGGTTCGTAACTCTGCACGCTACACGGAGCACAGAGTGGGAAAAACTCTGCAAACTCTGCAAGAGGAGCAGAATTTCACGCCCATGCCTACTCTAAAGTCTTGTTTTAAGTTATGAACCTTGCAGTTCAGGATAATCGAATTCATCGTTGACATTTTTTTATCCAATGATTGGACCGATAGACCATTCCAGTGGAATATGGTCCTTGCCTTTGCATTTTTCCTAATTGTAAGGCCGAACAAATAGAACAGAAATACTGACGAATTTTCGGAAAGAAAATCACTTTGCAAACTCCCCCATCGGCCGTCTGAGCAGGTTCATGTGATTTTGCTGTTACAGCAGCTGCCGCTCAGAATAGGAGCAGAAAGCAGTAAAACAAAGTGAGAAGAGAAACTGTAAAACAAAATGGGAGGGATGCCAGACAGTTGTTTCTAAACCACATTCACATATGGTGTTTGAACATGTTTAAGTCCCTCTTAAAAATATGTACATAACTTGTAGTCGGCTTAAGGAGTTGGCACTGGTGGGGAGTTTGAGAAATTGGCACTGGTGGGCAGTCTGAGCAGATGGCACATAAGCAGTATAAGAAGCTGGCACTAGTGGGCAGTGTGTGGGGAACTGGTATTGGTGGGAAGTCTGTAGAACCTGCTGCATTGGCAGGCTTTTTGGGCGTCTGCAATATTTAGCAGTATACGTATATGCCACAGGTAACCAGGGTTATGAGCACAGTTTGGTGGGCAGTGACATGAGCATGCACTGTATGAGAGATCTTGGCAGTATGATGAGCTCACCTTGGCGAGGGGTGGATATTTTAAGAAATCGGTGCTGGTTTTCAGAATACTGAGCTGGCCCTGTTGAACATAACAAGAAGCAGTCACTAGTGACGTTTAGGTAGCTGGGACTGGTACGCAGTGTAAGAAGCAAGCACTAGCAGGCAGTGTAAGATGAATGCATTGGGAAGAGGAAAGGGGTCATACTAGTGAACATCATGTGAAACTGGTTCTAATTCACTTTGTGAGAATATGCACTGGTGGGCAATATGAGGGCAGTGTGGAACATGCACTGGTGGGCAAGATGAGGGCAGTGTGGAACGTGTGCTGGTGCGCAAGATGAGGGCAGTGTGGAGCGTGCACTGGTAGGCAAGATGAGGGCAGTGTGGACATGCACTGGTAGGCAAGATGAGGGCAGTGTGGACATGCACTGGTGGGAAGATGAGGGCAGTGTGGAACATGCACTGGTGGGCAAGAGGAGGGCAGTGTGGACATGCACTGGTGGACAAGATAAGAAGCTGGCATCAGTGCACAGAATGAAGAGCTGCCAGTTGTAGACAGTATATGAACTGGCACTGACTGGCATTGTGAGAAGCTGGTACTGATGGCCAGTGTGAGGGTCTACCGCCCGTGGACATTTAAGGGCTGCCATTGATAGCGGGCATAGTTAGGCAGTGCGAGAAGCTGGTATTGAAGGGGAGTGAGAAGCTTTCAGAGATGTGCACTTTGGACAAGGATTTTGGCCCTTTCCTGTCGGGTACAACAGGCCCAGTCACACATTTGTTGTACTGTTTGTATCAGCAGAAGAGTGAAAATGCTGGATCATAATGCTCATGCGCGGAAAACGCTGAGGAAATACATCACAGGAAATGTGTATTTTGATAATTTTCTTCCTTATTCCAGTTCGTTATAGAAGAGGAAAAGATTATTCCAAAATAAGATTTCAATTACCGAACTGATATTATTTATATGTCATATCTTTTACAGTTTCTGTAAATTAAAACTAAAACGATATGTCACCAGCAAAGCCCGGGAAGAGGAAATTCAACGAGAAAGAACTGCAAGCTCTTACAGATCTAGGAACCACGACTGCTGATGGAAACTCCGAAAGTTAGTGAAAGATTATGTGGACAAGTGTGGCAGTCAGTGCCAGACCAACTTAAAGGTGTGTCAGGAAACAAGAATGGTCAGTGATATAAAACATGCATTGGCAATGCTAATGGGTCTCGCCGATGGGAGACCTGTTGGCCGAGTGCCAATACCGGCAACATCCCCCATCCACAATCCAAGCATGCATGCGTAAATAAAAACACAAGACAAATTATGTATGGGAAAATATTGCTGCAGGTTTATTCCATACAAGAGTATGCAATCTGGTGGGTTATCTTACGGGCGATCCAAGGGCAGGCAGCTGTACCAACCTATGCTGCCCCGCCCGCCTGATGAGCCAGCACTGTGGGAAACACAATCAGTGCTACACCTTTGGGTGATCCTCCTCCGGATCACGTGACACATTGGTCCCTTATTACTCACGCCCCTTTCAGGGCGGAACGAAGCAGGGCAAACCCCCGGTTGGTCAGACCCCCAACCGCCCGAAGGACTAACGGGGCGCCGTCGCGGTTTTCCAGGAACCTGCCCTGAGGCTCCTGGTCTTTGGCTCTGGCACCCCTATTGTGCCGCGCAGAGGTACCCTTACTGTACCCGTCTGCTTCCAGATCGCCCTGTAACTCCGCCTGCAACACAAAAGAAAACGTCAAAACATTCACAATTCCCTGTCCACCAGCCAGACCGCCGGGTAAGAGGATGGGTGGGAGACGGCGTGGCTGGCGACAAAGGACGCCAGGAGGGTCGGTGGGGGTATAAGTACCCTCCCTCACCTCGGGCGCACCGGATGTGACGCCCTTGTCGCGACAGAGGCGGACTCCAGGCAGGAGCCCCTTGAACACTAGAAAGGGGGGTAGGCTCATGCCGCAATGGCACTAAAGGGCCGCCCTTTTAGGAGGGCCCCCTGCGGGGGCGGCGGGCAGCCACATAGTGCCAATACCGGCAACATCTCCCACCCACAATCCAAGCATGCGTGCGTAAATAAAAACACAAGACAAATTATGTATGGGAAAATATTGCTGCAGGTTTATTCCATACAAGAGTATGCAATCTGGTGGGTTATCTTACGGGCGATCCAAGGGCAGGCAGCTGTACCAACCTATACTGCCCCGCCCGCCTGATGAGCCAGCACTGTGGGAAACACAATCAGTGCTACACCTTTGGGTGATCCTCCTCTGGATCACGTGACATATTGGTCCCTTATTACTCACGCCCCTTTCAGGGCGGAGCGAAGCAGGGCAAACCCCCGGTTGGTCAGGCCCCCAACCGCCCGAAGGACTAACGGGGCGCCGTCGCGGTTTTCCAGGAACCTGTCCTGAGGCTCCTGGTCTTTGGCTCTGGCACCCCTATTGTGCCGCGCAGAGGTACCCTTACTGTACCCGTCTGCCGCAGAGGTACCCTTACTGTACCCGTCTGCTTCCAGATCGCCCTGTAACTCCACCACAGCTCTGGAGGCGGCCACCGTCGCAGCCAGGGCCCCCCACCAAAACAGCTCATTTCTCACCTGCAACCTGCTTTCTAGGGCCTCCTGTATGTCCAGTGGAACGTGTCCATGCTGTGACAAATGCACCCCATGTTTGTCAACTTAACCTTAGGCGTAAGCCTGGATGGCCCATGCCACCAAGACAGCTGTCATCTCACTTGCCACCTCTCATTTCCAGGGCCTCCTGCAAGGCCAAGGGAACAAATCCATACCCAATGGTGACAATAAACACCATGTTTATCAAAGTAGCCCTTAACCTTAGCCTCAATCAGCTCGTGTCTGATGAAACCCAGACCCCTCTGGTCTGCGAACTTACGCCCTGAACAGTTCACTCTTACAGGGCTGTTCAATGGCCTCCTCTGACTTAGCCCGTGCCACACTCTGCGGTGAATAATCTCAGGCCACCAGAGCTCACATTGAACCATGTCTATGCCGATCTCACCTAAGTCAGCCTTCATTGCTTGCAAGAATGCCCCCTTACCCACGGCAGTTAGGTCATTGCCTCCTAAATGGATCACCAAGATGTTAGGGAGACCTCCCCCCCCAACCAGTCTCTGCTCCAAATTGTTCAGAGCTGCTCCATCTCATTCCGGGGGACCCCATCCAGACAAACTGCGTCTGGGAAAACCGCTTGGAGCAATTTATCCTACTCCGGGAAGAGCAACTGCCTCACACTACCTGTAGGAATGTGATGGCCTCCCAGGAGGGAACTCTACTCTTACCATGGTTATATTACCCTTGAGGCAAATGTAGGCTCCCACCTCCTGCAACCTGTAATTGCAATCCTCCAGTATTTTTTGTGCTTTAATACCCTTTCCCCCAATTTGTGGGACAGCATCACCCTTGTTAGATGACCGCTTCCACAACCAGCCTATCTACTAGGGCTACCAGGGCAGAGAATATAGTGCTTAACTGAATCAACGCGAAACCTGCACTTAGGGCAGGGAACCCCTACTCTGTTGCAGTTGCCCAGACATTTGCACCTGGCCCGTTGGCTTGCTTTAACTAAAGCTCGATCCCGTGACCCTTGGAGCTCAATCCAGCTATAGGCCTAGTTCACCTTGGTATCCCTGGAATGATTGCCCTCCACAAATTCAAGTCCGCATTCAGCTTCCCTTCTAGTCACCTTAAATTGCAGGATGGGACATACAAACCCCACAAGACCGGGGGGGGGGGTCATGTGTATGTTACCAATGATACTGTCAGAATCTAAGGTTCCCAGTTTCAAGTATTGCCGCAGCCCCCTATTGTGGGTCTGCTGAGACCACACTGCCTCACAGCACGTTACCTTGCTACCCCATGCAGCTCACTTAATGCCCTAGTGTGACCCTGAAAACACCTGACAGGTGAACTATCTGATGAACCAGGAATAAGTGATAATAGCAAGTGTGTCCTCCTGTACTTGCCATGAATCCCTCCTGTCTTCGCCTGTTCAGCTCCTTCTGGGGGGACTTCCCTTTTGCTTAACTGCTAGCACCATGTGCAGTCGCGACATTCATGGGTAACATCCCGGTTTGAGCCCACCTTAATGTGCCATGCTGAGAGCAACTAGGTACCCCACATCCCTCTTCTCTATGAAGAGATAAAACAGCCGGCTGAATACACAAGGCACAGGAACTGTGCCCAATGAGAAACCCACAGTTCTGCAAGTTTGTGCCTATCCTTTCGGGGTGACTAAGCCCTTGTTTGCCCTTACTTGGATGACCCCCAGTGCCAGGTACAGGCTGATGAGTGGAACAGTTTTCCATACTGCCGGGCAGGAGTGCCGTACCTTTGCCCAGGCAACTTATGACAAGGTGTGCCATACAGGCAGAAGTCGAGAGAGCTCCAAACCCACCTTACTAATACTCTTACAGTTTTCTGTGTATTGCGCTTGTTGGAGCATAACATAATTGACTATTTGTCAAGCGCGCGTGCTCCCGTAGCCGAAATGGCACTGAATACCGATCTATGTTACCCCACTCGCTGATAACTATGTACCAACCTCTGCCCTTTCTTAACTTGGGGGAATGCTGAAAGCTTCTAAGAACTGTTGCCTGGGGGCAAAATTGGGTCATAGCCCACAATTTAACAGGCAACCCCCCGGAGTGTGTAGTAAAGCTGGCCCTGTCGCCTCTGGCGGGGGACTTGAACCCCCCCCCTTCGAGAAGCCCATGACGCCAAAGCTGAAGCCCGGCCTTTCGGCTTCAGTTCCCACCCCAGCAAGGACTGCCCACACTTGCCGCGCTCAATCCGACACGGATCATACTAGTTTGCACAGTCCTGGTTCGCCTAGGTGAATGTTCCCTCTCAGCCCTGTATGGGGCCTGTTTCACACTTAAAGAAATGCCTATTCTCTTGACTTTAGAGTGATGCAAGATTGAACTGGCTGCTACCCTTCTTACTCACGCCTGCATATGCTAGGCTCAGAACACGGAACACTTGCTCTATAATCCCTTGGATTCTAGCCTGGCATTCCTATGTCCCACTATACCAACCAATAATGGCTCTGCTGTATCATAATGACCCGAAAGACACATCAACCCCGCGGAGACAAGGTGGGGATGCTAACCTGCCCCAAACTCTGCGGAAACAACAGCGTGTGAAAGCTTGCGACAAACATCTGAAAAGTTGCCAACCAACAAACCATCCCCAGCACCCGGGGAGCATGCCGCCATTCCTTGGCATGTACACTGACCGAGTTTAAGATTAATAATGGCATCGAAGGACCCCTCTCTGAGCGCATGCTTGCAACACTATCCACTGCCTAACCCTGGTCAGTAAAGCCACTGCAGGGTAGCATGCAAAGCTAAGCCCACACATCAATCACCTGCCAATGCGAACGGCCGAGCATTCACCGCTCCCTAAGCCATCAGAACTGTTGACAATTAAGAGGACCTCAAAATAAATGACCTTGTACACAACCTGTTCCTGTGTTTCTATTAGCGCCACCGCACCCTTTCGTGGAGTGCCAACTGCGCAGTTCACCCTGCAGCTGACCCCATTGCTTAATACGGCCCCTTAATGCCCTTGCCTGTCATTCAACGACCCTGGCAACCTAATGCCCAGCAGCTTGGTGAAGAGGGTTTTTGATCCCAGCGTACGACCCGGCTCATACTAGTTCGCACAGTCCCGGTTTGCCTAGGTGAATGTTCCCTCTAAGCTCTGTATGGGGCCTATTTCATACTTAAAGAAATGCCTATTCTCTTGAATTTAGAGAGATGCAAGATTGAACTGGCGGCTACCATTCTTACTCACGCCTACATATACTAGGCTCAGAACACGGAACACTTGCTCTATAATCCCTTGGATTCCAGCCTGGCAATCCTATGTCCAGCTATACCAATCGCTGATGGCTCTACTTGATCATACTGACCGAAAGACACATCAACCCTGCGGAGACAAGGTGGGGATGCTAACCCACCCCAAACTCTGCGGAAACAGCATGTGCAAGCTTGCGACAAACATCTGAAAAGCTGCCAACCAACAAACCATCCCCAGCACCCGGGGGGCATGCCGCCATTCCTTGGCCTGTACACTGACCAAGCTTGAGATTAAATGGTATCGAAGGACCCATCTCTGAGCGCATGCTTGCAACACTATCCACTGCCTCACCCTAGTCAGTAAAACCACTGCGGGTAGCATGCAAAGCTAAGCCCATGCATAAATCACCTGCTAATGCGAGCGGACCAAGCGTTCGTCGCTCCCTAAGCCATCGGAACTGTCGATGGTATGCACTTTTCCTCCTTTATCACAAATAAGAGGACCTCAAAATAAATGACCTTGTAAACCACCTGTTCCTGTGTTTAATTTAATAAACTATAATGTTGTTCATTTGTAATAGGAACCCGGGTCACCCAAAGAGTGCACATATCAACTGATTTACCTCTTGCTCCCCCTTGGGATTATTGACAGGGAGGAGGGAAGAATAATGTTTGTAAATTAACCAAATGCCTTGGTGCGTGAACGTCCGCTGGTCGCACTAGTCAATGCAGCGATTATTTAATTTAATAATAATGTGCATATGAATAAAACTATGAACAGGCAGCTGAGAATTGAGCCAGTCACCACTCCAGGTGAAGTCATGCCCTCCCAAACTTCTGCTAGTATACCAGGGAGCAGACAAGACAGTGGGACCAGGAGGGGAACAATATGTATCACTACCTGCCCTTTCTTGAATACTGGGAATGCCAAATGTTCTTTAATACATTGTAGACTATTTGTGCTTTAACTTTAACTTACTGCTCCAGCCCAGTTTGACCCCAACTTTGGTAGTAACATGCCCTTAATGGTACGTGACATTCTACAAGCACTGCGCAGAATTCCCCATGACCACTGGAGACTCCAGTGGTGACGCATGCCCCAGGTGGGGGTGAAGGGCTCATCCTTTTAAAGAGTCAGACCTCGTTATTCTGCGAAAGAGGCACGTGCGGCACTTGAATGAGACAAACACCTGCTCGAGTCTGTGGCCGTTCTGCTGAAAGCCCTGTGGGCCTGGGGGAAGGGAGTGCTACTAACCCTCAAGTCCTAGGCACTCAGGAAGCAACCCTCACTGCTGCAGGTGCCCCAAAGCATTTATTCTAACATTTAATGGGTAACGCCCACCTGATTGTGCCACGCTGTGAGCAATTAGGTACCCCACATATCTCTTCCCTATGAAAAGATGAAACAAACCGGTCAAGGCACAATGCACAGGCTGTGAGTGTGCCCAGTGAGACACCCCAGTTCTGTGTGATGCAAACCCTACCGCATTGTGTGCCAGTTAGTGCATATCGTTTCGGGGTGACTAAGCACTAAGTGCCCCCTTCCCTGGATGGTCCCCAGTACGAGGGTACAGCCTGATGACCCAGTGCTGCGCCAGCCAATAAACATGTAGACATGGAGCGGATTTACGCTGTTTCATGCCCTACAAGGCCCCTCTGTGCGCCACCTCGCCCAAGACAAGGTTGGATCACCATGTCCTTCTTGCCTGCAGACCCATCCGCCGTCTGCCAACAAAAGTACTTCCCCTACCCCAACTATTGCCTCAGTGAAGTAAGAGCAGATAACACTTGCATGGCGAGAAAGTTCTTGCCTAACAACATGGGCCGCCGAGACATGACGTCGAGTTCGGGTAAGGATGCTTTGTAGTCTTAGCAGTATTGTGCCATGGACTGCCCATGCCTAACAAAGCAACCATGAGGCCCCAGAAAATTCTGCTGGGGGCGCATGCCACCAGAGCCCACAGCATTTCGCAAAGGTCCTTTAAAAGTTCCATTTCTGACTGAAATGGCGCCGAGTAACCTTGTTACCCAACTGAATGGTACTAGTTTTATCGACTTCTGAAGGATGAAATGCTGCAAAGATGAAGCAGGCACTAAAATATAAAAATAGTGCGATTACTTCTGTAAACTAGTATCAATGTCAAAACCTCCCTTGCCTCTTCCTGGTGCGGATTAGAATCAGACCCAGAGGAGCCAGACAGGAAGTAGGTGGTGTGGCATGTCCAAGAATGGGTTTTGCGAAATGGAGAGGAGAAACATTTTACTTCTTCTATAACTATGTGTTTCTCTTGACCCTTTTAGGAGGTGCTCAGGAAGGGTGGGAGGCTTTGTGGTTTTCACAAGAGCTTAGGAGGGCAGGGCAGGCAGGAAGACCCATCTAGTCGGCTTCATCACCTTGGCATACAGCTTTGCTTTATGCCGATAAGCCTTCAAGCGAAAGTCTCGGTTTGAATGTTAGGTTCCCGCTGGCCTTCTTTGTGACCGCAAAAGCCCTCTGTGAAAATACACCATAATCATAGCATAGGACAGTGAACTATTAACTGTCCTCAAAGAGCTGCATGCAAACTGCAAGGTATAGATTAGAACATTATGATTTTTCCCCAGTCTTTCATCATCCTGATGCTGCAAAAAGGGTTCATTTGGGTAGAAATCAATTCTTATTATTAATGGTGTTAGCCTTTTAAATTCTGACTTTGTGCTTCTCCAGACCAGGCACTCTTTAACTATTATGCCTACCAGTATGGATGACTTGACTCTTACCCTTGTAGACCTCTGTCTTATGTAACATTTCCAATACATCGATTTACACACGTATGATTGATTATCTCTGTGTAATCTGTGTGTGATGTTAAGTGCTCTGACACCCTACACAGGTATGAGTGGCGCTATAAAACGAATTAAATGCATCTGATAGAAAGTGGTTATACAAAGAAACGCTCTAAGCACAGGAATCAGTGTAAAGTTGTACTTGTCCATCATTAAGCTTGTGGCCGCCGGCAAAGAAAACCGAACCGGAGCAATTGCTCTCAGTTCCCTAAAGTAACAGAAGGCTATCGCAGCATGTGTCCACAGGTTAAAACTTCTCCACTTGTAACCCTCGTTACTCACATCCCGGTATTCGATAATCAGGCAGTCCAGTCAGGACCCCTTTCGCTTCTACTGAGCACAAAACAATCGAAAGGAGCCGTTGCCTTCTGAAAACAGCATGAGGGACAATGGAAGGAGTTCCTTTGTGCCTTAAAATTCGAAGATGCTTCAACAGGGGGGTCTGTTTGCCTATTAACCGCTGGCCGTCCAAATTACCAGAAGAATAACAGGGACCACTGCAGCTGGGGCAATTAACATGCATCCTGCCTCACACAAGCCTGCTCGAAAACAAGGTATTTCCTAAAGTTAAAACGTGCAACAACCCAGTTAACTGAAAGGGTGGAACACATACACAGCATCTTAAAGGTTGTGGGCGGCAACCCCTACTACGGGGGCGTTACTTGACACAATTTATTGCGCTGCCTGCCTCAGCATAAAACTTCTTGGTGTTTTTTTATTTTTTTTTATTCTACGGACAACCCAGTTAGCCTCTATGAAGCCCGGCAGGAGGGACATTGGAATCCTTCCTATGTACACAGACAGCCTGCTGGGCGTGTAAAACCACATCAGCAGCGCACGAATTGCCACCGGAATCACAGGATGTTGAGCCTCCCTTGAAGTGTGTCGGAGCCCCCACGTGGCATCGGGCAAGCTAAGCCCGACTACCGAGCAACTGGAAAGTGTGCCCAACCAGCGTTCTGCCCGTGACTTGGCAATTGTGGGTTTTATGGTGACGTTCGGGGGTATGGAGACAGACCCATGCTGCTCCCGGAAGAGGGTGTTGCAAACGCCACGACCGGGACCCGGCTCGTCAGCCTCAAAGGCAGCAACTCAAGGCCCCACATGCTAATTGTCCCCCTGCTGCCGAACCGCACTCTCGCCCCGCCCGAAAACCAAAGCTGCAACACCATTAACCACATGCCACTGTTTATGGCTTGAGCCTCTCTGTCCCCCCCTCCATGCCGGACTCGCCGTGCCCCTAAAACGGCCAGGGCAGGACCAACATACTTAATGCCCACGGTAAACAAACGAGCCACTCAAACCGCCTGAAAGGTCCCAGGACACACCATAACCTCGGGGACACCACCGGGGTCTCTCGCGCCACGCCACCGACGGCTAATACATGGTACAGCCTAAAGCCACAACCGCTGGAGATACACCGAGCAAGAGGCAGGGACGACACACTCAACCCTGACTCACCTTAACAACCCCGACGGACAAAGACGGCACAATGACGACCCCCGGCGTGACTGGACATCGTGTCCAGACAGCGCGCTAAAGGGCTAGACAGCGTGGCTGGTGACAAAGAGGACGCCAGGAGGGTCGGTGGGGGTATAAGTACCCTCCCTCACCTCGGGCGCACCGGATGTGACGCCCTTGTCGCGACAGAGGCGGACTCCAGGCAGGAGCCCCTCGAACACTAGAAAGGGGGGTAGGCTCGTGCCGCAATGGCACTAAAGGGCCGCCCTTTTAGGAGGACCCCCTGCGGGGGCGGCGGGCAGCCCATTCTCAATGGGGTGGGGGTGGTGCACGGAGATGGCCTGAGTGATGGTAGGTAGTAGTGGGCTCTCAGCAGAGGAGGCAGTGAAGAACTCGAGAAGACGAAGGCAGGGCAGCAGCATACAGTGGAGGGCTTTGAGAGGAACAGATAGGGAAGGGCTCCGAGGAGGGCATGCAATGAAGGTCGTTCCGAAGGGCACCAGTGCAGTGCGGATGGCAGCGGAACCCCGGACTCCTGTGCAGCCTTCCTAGGTGGGCAGTGCGCTGAGGTCCGTGAGTGGTTCGTGTGCCTCAGACAGGGAGGAGGAGCTGCAGCCAGGGCAGAGGGAGGAGACACCGAAAGTGTCAGACATGTTAAAAGGGTAACTTAGAGCAGGATAGGGGCACTAGAAGAGGGTCTTGTAAGTGGGTAAGAGGAGGGGAGGAAAGGTGTTCAATCAGCGACGGCCATAGTAAAACAGTAGATTTAGTGCAGGACACACAGCAGTACGCAGCAGCGTCGCTGTCTCCAGAGTAACATACCTATTTGTAGCAGTCTTTACTCTTCAATTCAACTTGTGTTTGAAATTGAACGCGTCCACAACACCACGAACACCGGCAAGTATTTAACCCGAGCAGCTCGAACCAAATTAGTTGGGCCAGTACTACCGATCTTTGCACTGTGTTGCCATTAAGGAGGATTGATGCCCACTTTTTCAAAGAAATTGGTGTCATTCAGCCACCATGATGTGTTGGGTGCTACCATCTTGGTCCTGATGATGACCCCATTGCAGACACCACCCTAGAGCCCTGGTGCTCATAGTACGGCCCGCTGGCCGCCAGCGGCCCGGCAGACCTTCCTTGGCGGCCCGCGGACCTTTTCAGTCAATGTCCTAGTACTAGTGTTTTACAAGAGGGCCAGTAAACACAAAAGGGGGCCGCTGAAGCATGCGCAATAGCGCGCATGCTCTAGCAGCCCTCCTCTGTTTACTGAGAGCCTCTGTTTTTGAAACAGGTTTGGGTCACAGGGGGGCACAGTGGCAAAAGATTTGATGTTCAATGACGGGGGTAGAGCCTCCGAGTGACGGCGTAAAGGGAGGGATGAAAAAGCAACACTTTCGAGAGACCCCTGGGGAAGTGGCAGTCTCTGGAACCACCTGAAGCATTTCTGGGTGACGTAACCGGCTAACGATCTCGGGATAAGAAGATTTTTTCAAAGCTGGGGGCTGAGGTGACGACTTATTGGTGACCTGAAGAGACTAGTGCTGAGTGGAAGGAAACCAATGGACATTCGTAGCATTCCTCGCCTGGCGTAATTGGTGTATGTGAGACATTAAAGGGAAGAGGGAGGAGGCCTCGGTGCATCTTCTTTCTCTGCACATTATCGCTTCGTCCTGTTTTAACCGCCTCCTTGCTGGATGGGGGCACCCATTCAGCTGTTATCTCTCTCTCGAGGTGTGGTTTCAATAGCCCTTTCTCCACCAACGGCGCCATATTTATACCTGCCCAGCTCCTGCATTTTTCGAAAAAATACTCCTGGTTATAATAGTCACTTGCGCTGATATATACTATGGAGAACACAAGCTTATGATCAAAGAGGTGGATTGATGCAACACTTCCAGAGTTAACGTTATGTGTGTTTGCAAGTAAGCAGCCAGAAAATAAAAGCACCCCCCACTTAGAACTAAACCTCTATTGACACAGAGTGAGAAAAGCGACCCATCCTAGAATAGTTCCACCCACCCTCCTTTCATGCATCCTTACACTTCTCCATTTTTCTATCATTTCACACTTCCATTCATCCTTTCACCATTCTATACACATTTATTCGTCCTTTCACTCATTCATCCACCAGTCTATCTAATACCCTTCCATCAATCAATCCATTCATCCATAGTTCCATTCATTCTTGCTCCATTTCTTCCTTTCTTCTTTTACCCTTCTTCCTTCCTTTCACATTTTCTTACTTCCACCCTTTCTTTTTGCCTTTTCCCATGTGTCCTTTCTGCTTTCTAGCTCCAATCTTTCTATCTTTTCTCATCCTTTTTTCCCCTCTTACCTTTCTCTCTCCTTTTGTTCTGTTTACTACCTCCTATTTTCGATGTTTTCTCTTTTTTTCTTTCTCTCTGTAACAAGAATGCATTATGTCTTTGCACTTAGGCCTCTGGGCCTCTTTAATCGGTTGCTTGCTGAATTTTAGATAGATGCCTTAACTATGGTCACCACAGGAGACTAAAAAGCTGTTCCCTTTAAATTTTGGGACAGATGGGATGGTGTAATGTCCCAGAGAGCCCCTGTGAAGGAATAATATTGTTACAAATGTTTACAAAGTATGTGTTGTGTATCTTTGGGGAGAGGTTCCTTGGGAAGAAATTTCCTGAACTATTAACACTGAGTAGTATAAAATAGTGTCTAGTAATGTTTTGAAACGGTGGTGATTTTTTTTTACTCTAGCCCCGCCCCTGCTAGCCCCGCCCCCACCGCCCTTGCCCCCACCTGCAGGCCCATCGGTGCGGCCCTCGGCCACAAACCAGACTGTAATTTTGGCCCCTGAGAGAAAGTTTGTGAGTACACATGCCTAGAGGATCAGGGGACACTAGAGGCATGAACGAATTCCACAACCCAAAAAAGTACTTTTATCGGACACTATTCACCTTACTTACTCAGAACATGCACAATTTTGTGAGCATCAAGACCCCAGTATATGGAGCATCTTTGTGGGCCAAAGTGAGTGCAACACTGGTCTGGAGATTGTACCTGAAAAGGTTACCCCCTTTGATACATCAGTTTTCTACCAGCAAGTTGTTTCACAATCGTCGTTACTCAGAAGATTATGCTCATTTCATTTGTGGCAAGAAAGCTCAGACTGGGAAGCTCTGGCCCGTTGACACTGCAAATCATACTCAGAATATGCTTGCTAATAGCTACATTTTTGCATTAAACACATTAGACTTCCATGTGCTTTCCTGAGTGCTTCATTTCTTTCACATAGAAAATATCAAGGTGATACAAAAATAGGCAGCTTTCATGTGTGAAAATAGAAAATCAGTCCCAAATAAGTAACATCACAACTGAAAATGTCAGTGTAGTGATTGGGATTTCAAATCTTTTTTGAATTTGGAGGGGTTTGTGTGGATTGAGAGAGAATGGAGTTCCAAATCCTATGAGCACCCCATCACAACAAGCTTAGCAACATGGGAGGATCTCATATTTTGTAAGCAAGGGTTCTCGACAAACTGATATATAGTACGTACAGTATATCCAGCAACAAGCTCACTTTCATCATTTCTAAAAATACACAAAATAGATTGCTTCTCAATTTGGTATTGGTGTATCTGTAAGATCAATTTGGGTCTTTGTTACATGTTTGGATTCCACAAGACAATCATAGGGCTCTCTCTCCTCACAATTGGGCATCAAAGATGTGGGGTTCAGAGTGGGACAGCGGACTAGAGTGATTTAAGAGGCAAATCACAATAGAATCTTGTATCGGGACCACCTGGCGGCAGACAGATATTGGATCTTGGTAGTGAGGAGGAGAGAAGCAAAAGAATCAGTAGCAGTCATTATAAAGGTGGGCAGCAGCAGCTACAGAATGGAGACACGAAGAGAGCCATGGTGCTATGGTGTCTAAAGTGGAGGAACAGTATGCTATGGGCTTTTTCTGATGATCACCATGGTTCTGCAATTGTACTCCAAGGGCAAGTCTATCTCTTATCTGAGGTTACAGCATAAACTGTTTTGCATCATCAGGGAGCCCCAAAGAGGGTGCAGAGCGGAGAGCTTGTTTCATTTGTGTGGATGCATGTTCAACTTCTTTAAACCATTGCAAAGGTGCAGGGGTGTCCTTTTTAGGTTTCACCTGCACAGTGCTTGCGCTGTGCGTGTGAAATCTATTGTATTCAATATAAAAGTGGCTTACATCCCGCCCCCTTACTTGTCATTGGGTTGTGTGCTTGCCACTTACTTTTCCTCCAATTTCTATTGGCTGTAGCATACTATTTCCTGTGTGTTCCTGTATGTTTCTCTTATAAGTCTCCAGAGGCTGAAGTACTGTGTTCATTCGCATTAGTGGACCTTTCTTAATGTTTACCCTGCACATCGCTTGTGCTGTGCTTTTTTTTATGTTTAGCCGGCACAGAGCTTGTGCTGTGCTTGTTTACGTAATCTCCCTGTGGCATCAAGCATTTTAAGCATGGTTGTTTTTTTTCAGAAAGCCGCTGAGCCGCCCCAGTTTCCCAGCACAATGAAGGCTGTCACTAGCAGTTTACAGCACTTTACCAAGGTATTACTGCGGCATTAAGTTTTACATTTACTCGTCTCATGTTCACTTGTCGCAAAAGCACTGTCACTCTTTTCAAGCACATTATGTGCAGTTGATTCAGTGCCGGCTTTAGGGAGGTGGGACCAGTGCAGCCATACCAGGCTCCAAGTTTGGGGGGGCCCGCCATTTGTTCTCTTACCTAATTGAGCACTGTTGCCATATTATATTTCCGCGACGTCATGGAAATGAAAGACAAACAACGCTACTCATGTGGTGACTATGCACCGTTTCGGCTCAGCTTTAATTCTTAATTTCTCGACAAAAGGAGTGCCCTTGTATTGGTAAACAGTGACTGCTAATGTTCCAAATGAAATTTTTTTTTCTAGTCTGAGGGCTATGAAGCTGGTGTATCATCCAAGTGCAGCAGCACAAAGGCAGTGCCCACAGAGCGGGGTGGGATAACTGCATTCAGTCCTGCAATTTTACCAGTTGCTGTTTGAAAAACAGGAGTTCTTTGACTTTACATGCGATTTCTCAATATTTTGAAACAGCTCCCTTGATGTCCTTGTATTTCTTCCAGATCCTTTTCAGTTTTCAAGCTGAAGCTACTTTCAAAATGTTCCAAAAAAACCTGTCCCATCTCCTGTTATTTCGGCCCCCTCCCTGATCTATAACCCTCCGAGCTTGATAACGGAAGAGCGCTATGGCGCCACATCAGGGGCAATTTGCATCGTGACCATCCGTGCCACGGTACTCAGCAACCCAGACCCCCTCTGCTTGCACCTGAAGCATGCACCAGCCCTCTATGGGCATTGTGACACCCTCAAACCTCTCGTTGCCAGCATCCTCACGTCCTGGCTAAAGGTGAGATCCCTTCCTCCTATAACATAGACCGCAAATGGTATGGTTTCTTGGCGCTTTTATTAATAGCAGCAATGATTGCTCAATTTATAGCTGAGTCAACTCTGCCTGGGTTGTGGCTCTTAACCGGATTATTTTGTTAGTAATATTTATTATACCCTGTATACTCAGTGGACCCAGAAACTGTCAGCAAGGAGTATTAACCCTCTGAGGTATGTTCATGGGATTTGCACGTGTGAGCTGGAAGTTACATACCTAAGCTCTGTAGCACACTTGTTAACCTGCTGAGCTATTATATTTTGGTCGGTGGCCTGTACGTTAAACACATACTCTCCAGCAGGCATGTTGCTTCACTTCAGTTCCTTTCCCTTTCATGCTGTTAGGTCCCACAATATGAACATTTCTCTATTAAGGTGTGTCTCTCCTAAATTTTGCCCTTGTTAGAATATGGAGGGATTTTCTCGTTTGTATTATTGTTGCTGCTTGCATATTAAAGACTAGAAAAAAATGGGTTTTGCTCCTATTGATAATAAAGACTTTAAAGAACAGGATATCAAGGAGGAGAAAGATTTTGGATCCACTGAGAACCATATGAACTAATTATTGAGTTTAAATATTTTTAGCAAAATAAGGTTGTAGCCCTCTATGTAACTATTGTTTAAAAATGTTTAAGTAGGTTGTTAGACCTGGCACCATTGGCGTGGGTCTCCCTTCCATTTTTTTGCCTTTACCTCCTGTGTTTTGCTGTGTATTGGACTCCGTTTTTGCTGGTCTAGATGCTTTGGGCACTTTGCCACTGCTGTTCAGTGCCAAAGTGCAAGTGCTCCCTTTGTGAATTATTGTTATGGATTAGTGATTCCATGATTGGCTTGTTTGATTTACTTGTCAGACACTAGTACAGTGCACTATGTGTGCCTGGGGCCTGTAAATCAAATGCTGCTGGTGGGCTTGCAGCACTGATTGTGCCACCCACAGAAGCAGCTTGTAAAATATGACTCAGGCCTGCCATTGCAGAGCCTGTGTGCAGTCTGGGACGGCCATGTCGACTTGGCAAGTGCACACACTTGCCAGTCCCTAAACCTTCCCTTTTCTACATGTTAGTCACCCCTAAGGTAGGCCCAAGGTAACCCTGTGGGCAGCGTGCATTGTATGTGAAAGGTAGGACATGCGTGGCGGGTGTGGCATGTCCTGATAGTGAAATACTGCCAATTTCGTTTTTCACTATTGCAAGGCCGTCTGTTCCCATAGGCCAGAATGGGGAGTTTGTTTATAACATCTTATAAACATAACTGACCCTGGGAACAAGATGGGAAAATAAAGTTTAGTATGCCTGAACTCATAATATTAAAATACATCTTTTAGTGAGGGTGATTTTTACATTCTGTGTTTGAAAATACCACTTTTATAAAGTAGGTATTTTCTTGCCTAACCATCCAGTGTGCCTCTGCTAGGTTTGTGTATTGCATGTCTGCCTTTTGTATGACAGGGGCTGGAGAAGGGTAGTGGCTCCAGAAGTCTGATGAGTCAGGGCTGGGCTGAATAGACCTGGGCTGCATTTAGAGTAAGGGGAGGAGATTTCCTTTTCACCTGAATGGGCCTGGTCTGCCTTCAACAATGCTGTCTCCACCTCCTGCCAGGAAGTTGCACCAGTGAGAACAGAACTGGTTTTGGCTGGGTACAGACACTCTCTGCCTTCAGAGAACAAAAGATTTTGGTGAATAAAAAGAGGGGCCCAGACCCCAGACTTTTAGATCACTTCTGGGGAATCAAGAGGAACCTTTGCCAAGGAGAAGAGCCGGATAAGCTGAGGAGGAATACTGCCCATGTGCTGTTTGCTGTTTGGGGTTGGCCTGCAGTGGCTACTTGCTGCCAAGGAAAGGAGAAAAGGACTTTGCTGTTTGCTTTGCCACCTGCTTGAAGAAGAAGATCTCCAAGGGCTTGAAACTGAGCCTGCCTCCTGTTCTGAAGTCTCAGGAACACAAAGACTTCATCCCTTCTGTCTCTCTGCATCTGGAACTGCTGTTTCAGCTGCTACAGAAGAAAATTGCAACACCGACGCCGGCGAGTGACGCCATAACCTGCATCGAAGCCGTGGGCACCGCTCGTGAAGAGCACGACGCACCGCCCCGACTTGCACCGTAGGCCCGACACCTGCTGACGCGGTGCCGCATCGACTCCGAAGCTGTCATCGAGGCCGCTGCCTGCACCTGAGCCGAGGACAATGCTCGTGACGTCCACGATTCACCGTCCCGACTCGCACCGCAGCCCCGACTTCATCGACGCCAGGTGCTTCATCAACGCGGAGCCGATCCTCGACGTGGGTGACTCCCGAATCCATCAACATCGCACCGTCTTAAGGAACCGCCGCCTCACCGCCATTTGTGACGTCATCTCCCAAACACAGTAAGGAACCGACGTCTCACCTCCCCTGTGCTGCAGTAAGGAACAGAGGCATCACCTCCCCTGGGGTCGTAAGGATCCGACGCCGCAGGCGCCAACGAAGCATCACCTCCCCGACGCTGTGCACCGTCTTTGCTTTCATCAATTTCAGGTACTGTTCTTTGTGGGTCTGCTTGACTCCGGGCCCGATGCCGCGCACCTCGCGGTCGGCACCGTACTTTAGGATTTTCATCTGTCACGACGTCGTAAGCACTCCAGGTGGAATTATTTGTTGCTAGGAACTTGATTTAAGTGAATAACCTATTATTAAGGATACTTTTGATACTGTGTTGTGGATTTTTGTCGTTTGGTCTTGTTTTGGTTTGGATAAAGACTACTTATTTTTCTAAACAGGTGTGGTGTCCATTTGTAGTGTTTTCACTGTGTTACTGTATGTGTTCACAAATGCTTTACACACTGCCTCTGTGATAAGCCTGTCTGCTCGTGCCAAGCTACCAAGGGGGTGAGCAGGGGTTATTTTAGGAGTGTTTCTCCCTTACCCTGACTAGAAGCAAGGGTCCCTATTTGGACAAAGGTGCCTACCTCTGCCAACTAGAGACCCCCATTTCTAACATTGGTGGTCAGCGGTGAGGATCCTGGACTTGCATTTGTGATTTACATACAGTGATTGGTGTACACTACTAGTGAGTGCAGACCATTACACAACCACATACATTTTGGTAGAGTTTTTCCTTGGAATGTTTGCATCTTGAGAACTGCCAATTTTCACCATGAGTAAACCAGCATCCATTGCATCTGTGGATATTGAATTTGAAGAGGAGAGGGTTGATACCTACACTGTGCCACAACTTAAGGCCATCTCCAAAAAATTTAAAATCTCAGTTTGAGGCCTCACCAGAAAGGAGGAGTTCCAAAAGGCGCTGAGGGCCTGGTTGGAAGCAAGGAATGCCAGTGGGCAGACCGAGGATCCTATGGTGGAGGGGGAGGATTTAGAAGGGCAGCAGGATGGGCTAGTGCGCTTAACTGGAGGGGGAGTGCCTCCCAGGGAAGGCAGCAGTGTATCTTCAAGGGGTCTGTCTCCAGAAGAGTTGAAGGACAGGGAGAAAAGCAGAGTGCATGAAATGGAGCTGGCTAAACTCAAGCTGGGGAGCTAGGGAGACTTAGAGAATAAGAGGTTGGAGTTGGAGAGCAAGAAATTGGCCATCGAGGAAAAGAAGATGCTTTTAGAGCTTGAGAGAGTTTTGAGGGAGCTAGAGCTGAAAGCGAAAAGCCTAGAGATCACTCCCTCTGGTGGCAGCACACCATCAGTGCCTGGGGAAGGAAAGATTAACATTCCCAAAGATGTGATCAAAGATTTCATGAAGCATGAGGACTTTGGGCAGTGGTTTAAGGCCTATGAGATAGCCATGAAGTCCCACCTGGTCCCTGAGAGAGATTGGGGAGCGGGGTTGTGGGGCCGCTTCATAGGTGAAGGGAGGGAAACCTAACTAGCTTTGCCCATTGAGGATCAGATGTCCTATGCCCCCATGAAGGAAGCCTTGATAGAGAGGTATGGGTTGACCCCAGAGCTTTATAGGCAGAAATTTAGGAACTGCAAGAAGCTGGAGTCAAGTACTTGGGTGGAGTATGTATCTTACTTTTGCAGAGCACTGGATGGATGGGTAAAGGGTATCAAGGTAACTGACTTGCAGGGGCTCTATGATTTGGTTGCATGGGAGCACTTGTCCAGTAGTTGTTTTCCAGAGCTATGCCAGCACCTGATTGATAGTAAGCTGACTGACCCCAGGAAGCATGCTGTGGAGGCGGACCGCTGGGTCAGTACCAGGGTCCACAAAGGTCTTGTGGGAGTCTCCACCAAGGGTGGGCAGGGTCCCCAGCAGATGAGTGGGGGGGACAAAGGTAAACAAAAGGAGTTCCAAAAAGGGCCCCAAAGTAATCCCCAAGGGAACCAAGGTAAGGGTTCCCAGCCTCCCACTGAAAAGAAACCATGCATCCCGCCAGGTAAGCCTGTGCAGAAGGGTCCCAAGACCTGTTTTAGTTCTGGTCAGGTACGCCATTTCCGGGGGGATCCTAAGTGTCCCAAACCGGTTACCACTGCACCCACTGGTGCACCGCCCTGGGAACTGGCTAGTGTAGCCTTGGGGGAGGAGTCGGTTACCCAAGGTGGGTGGGGTCCTGCAGAGATGTCCCTGGTCTCTTTAGGAGACAGTGAGATGGTCCCAAGGACTCATATGCCTGATAACACTAAGAAGTACAGGCAGTGGGTGAACATCAATGGCCATAGTGTGGAGGCTCTGAGAGACACTGTAGTGTAGTTCCTATTTCCCTAATAGGCTCTGCGCATTGGAATAATATAACCTATAGGTTTGACATAGGACTAAGGTCGGTATGTCCCTATCGATTATATTAAACTTAATTACCTGTGTCAGCTAGCTCAGAGGCCACTAGAAACTCCTTGAGAACAAGAAGGGAGTAGTTTCTGGCAACCGAAAAACATAACAACTTTGTTTCCCTTTAGAAGCGGAACATGTCTCAGAATCGTGGAAACAATAGATAACAGTTTCACTCATTCAATCGTGCATGCTTAGTTTCTGCAGAGTTACACAGAAAGGAAAGACGGGCGTTTCAATAAAAAGGGTTTTATTGAACAGTCTTGTTTCTCGTGTAAGAGATATGCGCTGTTATGATCACAAGACAGTATGCAAGATAAATAATGTACAGCGTAAGCAGTAGAAATAAATAATACTGCGCTAGCATTATCTTTTAGCTTATATTCACGTACATAAATAACATGAGCTAAGAGTGCGGGTACTCATTCGATGCGTCTCTATGCTAGTTCTACCCCAGTGTACCTAACCTAGTCTAGGTGTAGGGAAGAGTAGAAGTAGGTGGAGTATTCTCTAGTATGGTAGACTAAGAGTATGGTAAGTCTAGTATGCCAAGAGTCTCTCTAGGATCTAGTCAGCTCCATACCTTGAGAATGAGAGAGGTGGGAATCTCCTGCCGGATCTTGGAACTCTAACACCCCGCGAAGGGAGTCAGAACACTGGAAGCTGGATTCGTCTGCGTGCAGGAATGACAGCATTTTCTCAGTGCGTCAGGCCGGGATACGGGCTCCTCTGAAGTCGAGGTCTCCTCTAACTTGCTTGGGCAAGGGAAGGTATATTTATACCTGGTAGGTGTCGAGGAATGTTAGCATTGACGTGAAGTCGGACAGAGGAAGACGTCAGGAATGAACCCTTAAGGTATAACGGTTCATACATAATAGATGAGTTCTTGGAGAAATCAATAGTCCTGTGCTAGGGGAACTCCAGAAGCTTAAGGGTCTGGTTTCTAAGAACTCGTTGTGACGTTAGGGTGGACGGATGTCGGTGACCATGCCTGTATTTGGATTGCACAGTTAATGCCTAAATAAGGACAGGGATTCTATGCCTATATAAGGGCAAGGCGAATTGTGCCTATATAAGGACATGATTCAGGAAAACCTATATACGGACCCCTAAAGCGGAATACAACACCCACTCCATCTTCGATTGAACGATAATACTAAATGCTAAACATTTAAATGCTAAACATAAAATTGAGTACCACATATTACTAAAAACATTTCTAAAAACATTTTAAAAGAAGCTTAAAACTGTTGAAATGCCATAGGTACTGTACATTTAAAGCATTGTTTTCATTCTAAGCATATAACGGAAGTGGAATGCAACGTGAATGAAACAGTTATATATACATATGATGAAATGGTCGATAAGTTTTTACAATCAATGCCATTGCATATCATGGAAAAAAATGAAATTTCTAGACAAGTAAGGTGACAATGTGTCCCTGGAAGTATTCAAAGAAGTCCATTTTATAAGACTAGTTCTACTGTAAGCAGATTGTTCATTTGCCATGTCATTTCAAAAAAATTTAAAAAAGAAAAAAGTTCAATTCTGGGAAAAGTTCCAAGTTTGAAAAATATGAAGGCCAAATTTCATTGTTGCCCTGGTACACTGTGAGCCGAATCAAAGTCAGTGTATGGGTCTGGCGTGAACATTAGATCATCTATGTCCGTAGCCAAAATATCATCCACCGTAGTCGGTGACATTTGGAACACCTCGTTCAGAAGTTGAATTGCACAGAGATGTGAAGCATCGCCGTCAGCAGAGGATGCCGTAGCAATGTTCGCGTCCGTTGTTACCTGTGTGCCCGTTGATCCATCTCGTACCTCAGCAGCAGCCGGCAGCGTCTGTGAGATCTCAATGAATGCCGCCATCAGGATTGGAAGCCGCTGGGGACAACACACAGCATGGGCCGTTATCGGGTCCAGCAGAGTATCGATATCCGTTGGCATGACTGATGGGAGTGTTAGACAGGTGTCTAGCACGCATTCTTCACCGCAAAACAGGCAGCGTAGAACAGGTAAGATGCAATCTTGCCAGATTGGTCTGAATGACAGGAACCACGTTGTATTTAGTTCCCGTAGACGAGGCATGCCCAAAAGCTGTACTATTCGCTCACGGCATTTCCGTTCAAGGAGGGCTCTCTCCACATCGCTCGGAGTGATGTTGGCAAAGAGGCTTGCCAACATCAGTAGGAGGAATAGAAACAGAATTCCTGCAACAAGTGCTAGAATTAACGGCACACCACCAAACACCGAATGTGCACAGTTTGGGATGATTCCGAGGACAGCCTGGAAAGGTGCTAATAGTCCGGATCAGATGGTCTTAAATACATGTACAATTCCGCTTGTATCTGACATGTTAAAGGTACGCCCTATCATTTCTACGAAATGTATAGGGCAGTTTGTACGAATTAAAGCTTGTATCTCAGCCGAAGTCCTTGCAACTTGTAGATCATAGGTTTCTTTGGCCGAGGTCAAAGGCACTGATTGTTGTATAAGCATGGCTTTCATTCTGCTTAAAGTATCAAATCGAATAAAAGAGACATTCAACGAAGGCCATAGAGGCGACTCCCTGACTGTGTCTATTGGGGCAAACAATACTTGCACACAGCAAGTGACCCTGGAGTTGACCGTTACTAGATATGGGATGCCTGGCAACATGCCACAGCAACTCTGATCATTCAACATGAGGTAACTCCCATTAGAAAGTTGTCCAAACGTTGGGTTAATCACAGCAGCTGGTGTACCCTGCTGGTGGCAGGACAAGTTTGCCACAGAACCATTACAAGCCCCGTGTAAAGAAATGTCCTGACAAATTAGTGAACCATGTAGTGCACTTTCACAGTGTGTACCGCTTAGAAACACTTCACGATCCCCACTCCAACATCTATAGGTGTAAGGTAAATTCCAGGATGTCTTAATGTATTCTTTACCCAACCTTTCATATTTGCCTGCTTGCATCTGTTTAAGGCAATACTGAAACTGGAAAGTAGTCACAGGTAGACTAATTTTGCCATGAATAAGCCATTGCGTAGCTGGTTTTTCTGCCACTGTGAATGGTAACTTTTCAAGTTTTTCAATGCTCAATACTGTATACTTTGCTCCCCTTTGTGCCAATTCGATCTGTTTATCAGTTAGATTGTATTCTGCAAACAGAGCCGTTGTGTTGATAAAACGCCAAGGCACATAGCCCGCACCGAAAGATTGCAGCGTCCAGCTTAATAACATAATAGAACGTAACTGAGACTGGCCTTGTTGTAACATGGCTAAATCTTGTTCCAGTATGTCGATAGCAGAGGATACAATACTGTCCAATGAATAAATTCTGGAGGACAAAGTTGTTAACCCATTGTCGACCACAGAGAGAGTTTTCTCTAAATTAATACGATCAAGTTCACGTATTCGTTCTGCGGCCTCCATCTGTGACACCTTCCATGCTTCATTATAAGCAACATAAATGCCGGCATATATGAAACGTTTTTGACTCGGTTTTCTTGGTCCAAGCAAGAATTCCCTAAGGTCTGCGTCTTCTTTAAGTAAAGATAAGTGTTGTTTCACATCCTTAAGTGTAGATTTTTGCAGCCAATCGAGGCATAATTTTCCTACACTGTATGTTGTTACTACCCCCGGATGCTGTCTTTGGACGTATTGTGCGTCTGGCCTATGAATAGTAAACCCCTGTGTTTTATTCAGGAATCTCTCTTGACAGTTGTTTGTGTCTGTGGGCCAGATCAACCATTTTCTCCAATCAGGATTTGTTCTGTTGAGTTGTAGTATGGTGTCAACTGTAACCGCTGCCTGTGTATTGTTATCACTTGCAGGTGTTGGTACAGAAGGATTTTTCATGTCTTTGATCTTGGCTAACCCAAGGCAAGACGTTTGTTGGACAGTGTCATTCAAAAACATTATTTGTTGAAGGACGATACAGGCTCTAAATAAAGCTTCTATCACCTGCACTTGACAATCTTTAGTACCCCAGACAGATTTTGTGTCTATTGTGTCTTCCATAAGTCGAAACCATGTCTAGACAGTTGGGCAATAAATGCTGCAGAGTAAATCTGTTTTGTATTTGTTAACATAATTTTCAGTCCTGTTTTGTTTACATTTCTATAGTAAAATGTTTCTGGATCAGATGTATTGTATCCTGAAAAATATGGAAACTTCTTAGCAAATGTTTTTGAACTACCTTTTGGTGGTGTAGGACAATGCTCCCATTGGTTAAACATAAACACATTTCTAGGTGTTGCAGATTTATGCAAAAAATGATGACCATAGTGGTTATAGCAATACAGCTGTTCATAATCTGATGAACCCTCTAAATATTCATTATTAGAAAATGCAGCAGATTTTTCTAGGTCAAACATCATATTATTCACAGTTTCAAAGTCCCAATCATCAGAAAAGGTAGTGGATGAAACAAAATCACTTAGTGAAATCTTAAATAAATGTGGAATGTTCAAATGTTCCGTCGGGCCAAAGATATCAAAATCAGTTTTGTCCCACACTATACCATCCTGTATAGGAACGGCTGTGATGTTCACTGCAGACAAGTCTCTTGTTTCACGATGGGATGATTTGTGAGGTTTCAAAAGTAAGTTCACTTCTTTTCTTTCAATGTCCAAATGGATGTATCTCCCATTTATAAGCACGCTCATAGTCATAACCAAAGCTAGCCAAAGCAGGAAGAAAAATATTCCAGAAATAACCCAAAGTTCAATCCATGGTGAAACTAGATAAGTCTTTTTCAAAAAATGCAAAAAGTCTTGTACTTGCTGTTTAAAAGTTTTTGATGCTGGCGACGTCTCGGGCTCACTCGGATCCTCAGAAAACATATCAAAGTTAATGAAGTAGCCAGAAGCAGTTCTGTCAATTGTTGGAATTGCATCAGGATTCGTAGAAATCGCTGGGACCAGTTGATCACTTGTTACATTGGTGTAGACAGGTGTATTTGGACGAACTGTTACTTGTGTTTCAAGAGGGATGAGTTCCATAGCATTGTTGCTCAGTCCTTCATCTGTTACTGCTGAAGTCTCGATGGTTATCAGTCTTTCAGTCTGAACCTCTTGGATAGTAGCGAGAGGAGTGTGTCTGCTACTAGGTTGGAGTCCACGAGGCCTACTATTTAGTATTGGCCACATACTGTGGTTTGATGAGGTCGATGGACACAAATCTTTTCTCCTTTTTTCCAGCAAGGGGCGGCAGAAGTACTGTTCTTGTTCCGTGTATGGCTAGGACAGGTACTGGTTGTCTGTATGAAGGTCCAAATTCCTTCTTGTCCGCAATTTTCTCTCTGACTAGATCCCCAACTTTTGGAATCCAGACAGGCCTTGCTGGGACCGCCGGTTTTTCCCCAGTGGTGGTTGGCTGCAGGAATACGTTGCTTTGTTTCGTTCTTATTTCATTTAAGTCCTGTAAAACAGCCAAACGATCTTTGATATCAAAAGGTTTATTTTCCACCACTGTGCCACTGCATTCCAGATCTGGCACCCACATTCTTGTCCCAAATAGGACCTCATATGGAGTGACCCCCTAGAGAACTTCTTGGCAAGTTGTTTAATGAGCGTTGGACCCCATATAGATGTCTGACCCACCCATCACCCGAACCTAATACCCTAGCTGTTATAGACTGCTTTATGTCCCGGTTTTTCCTTTCCACAACAGAATTTCCTCAGGATGAAACGAAGAGGAGTACCGCAATGCAACACCCAGACTGGCCATGGCGTCTTTGTAAGCCCGAGAGCTAAACGCAGGGCCCTGGTCAGAATGTAGCGTGCCTATTGGGTATGTGCCGATAAATACTCGCAAATCTTTTATAAAAGTTCGAGCGTCAGCCGAGCGCTGAGGCCATATCCATAGGAACCTTGATTCAGTATTTGTGGGATTGCATTTGTCCAGAGGGACGCCTGCGCATAGATAGTCTAATGCTGTCTAACAATGGTGTCTGTCCCGGGCAGCTACATTCGTAGCATGGTGTCTGGTGGCTTTCTCGCTGTAATTTACAGTCTAAGCAGTTATTGATGAATATGTGTATTTCTGTATTCATTCCAGGCCACCAGTACATCTCTTTTAATGTCAATATTGTTTTAGAGATCCCTTGATGTGACAGACCCTCCCCCAAATGTGTTTCATAAATCAAAGCTGCTCTACGTTCCATGTTTGGAATTACTCTATCCCCCACTCCAGGGATTCGAGCAAAAGGAACGTTGTTCGCATCAATTACATATGAGTACTTGAGTGGAAACTTTTTGGTAACGCTGCACCACTGCCTTTGCTCGTAGCATTGACAGCCAACATTATCTCACTGTCTATTTTCGTTTTTGAATGAGTGATCGCAGCTACGGAAGCCATCTGAACAGCCCCCTTTGCGGCTTCGTCAGCCAATGAATTCCCTGCAACGTGAACGCCATCACGTTGATGACTCAGTGTATGGATCACGTGAGCCTTTGGTAGTTCGCTTTTTTAACTGAACTACTTGTTCCCAAAGCGTTTTATGCTTTATTGTGCCACCTTTTGCATCTTTGAACCCGTTTTCAAGCCAAGTTTGTATATATTCATTATACGACTGCACACAGTAGAAAGAATCGCACACTATTAGTGTGGGGAATTCTCGATCTGTACTTTCAAGTGCCAGTTTGAATGCTTGTAGTTCAGCTCGTTGAGCTGTGCAATCTCCTAGAGACTGGGTTTTTGTGACCATAGGTCTGAAGTTGCCATCTCGCATGCGACCTTTAACGATTGCACACGCTGCACTGTAAGCTTGCTTACTCCCTGTTGCGGGTTGTGCGGATCCGTCAGTGTAAATTATGAATTCGTACTGATCGAGAGGCAGAATCTCAGTAGGCAGAGGACATTCATGTTCATATTGCAGGAACGCTTGTGTTTTTAGATCGGGATCAAAAACATATTCAACATCTGTTGCAGCAAGAGAATTAACCCATTGTATCCATCTAGGATGTAATGCTTTTGCATTTGGAATGCTCGCTTTAGTTACCGCCTCTAAGGCCGGAACTGGGGTTACGACAATAATGCGTTTCCCTTGGGCTAGAGCTCTTTCTTTTGCTACAGCGGTTTGAACTGCCGTCAGAATTTTTTCTGTTGAAGTGAAGCGCATTTCTGCTTGTGTATACAAATGTGATTTGTATGCAATTGGTACTTTTTCACCCTCATTAAATGTTAAGTAGGTGAATCCGCATTGACCCAAAATTATTCGGATCACTAAGTTGCGTTGACTTACGCGTGTTTGTAAGTGATTTGTTGCTAACATGTTAGCCTGGAGTGAACGCAAGATTTCTGTGTGTTCTTGTGTCCAGTTTTTGATTGAAAAATCAGGTTTGATTAATGCGTAGAGAGGTTTAACCCTTTCTGCGTAATTTAGAATATATGTTCTTCCAAAATTTAGGAAACCCAGGATGGATTGTACATTTTTCAGGTTCTTTGGAGGTTGGAGCAGCGCACACCTTTCTAAAAAGTTGGCTGCCAAGCTCTTGCCTTCACTTGAAAGCTCATATCCTAGAAACAGGACATTGAGATGGGCAATTCTAGACTTTTTGAAGTTGATTGGTAGCCCTCAGAGGCGAAGCCCAGTATAATGGTGCTCACCCTGTTCAAGTGTTTGTCCAGGTCATCGTCTGTCAGATAAATATCATCGACATAGGACAATGCCTCATTGTCATAAATTTGTAGTAACTCCGTTACTCTCGCTAAGAATAACCCCGGGCTGTTCTTGAACCCTTGTGGGAGTCGACAAAATTGACGCTGGGTCCCCATTATTGAGAAAGCTGTTAAGTACCTGCTTCCAAGTGCTATGTTTTGACAAAAGAAACCATTTGAGATGTCTAATGTGGTTTTGTATTTTTTACGCACAATGTTATTCATTAATGCTGTACTATGTGCATTTTGCACTGCAAATGTTTTTGAACAAGTGTTTAAGTGTCTGTAATCCAAAACTAGACGATATGTATTGTCTGGTTTGGAGACAGGAAACAAAGGATTGTTCATTGAAGAGGTGCATGTTTCAATCACCCCTGGTATTCAAGTTGATCTAAGATCTCCCTGACCTGTTTTTTAGCTTCTTGCTTTATTGGGTACTGCCATCATCACCTCTGTGCAGTAGGTTCATTTTTCAGATGTATTTTATGGTGAGGTGAATCCTCATCCCATCCTACATGATTTTTGTATAATGCTGGGGCCTGGGCCACTGCCCATTTCCTGGCATAAGTATATTTTAGATGAATTGGAATATGGTTAGAGAAGGCAGGCATAATAATGTCCTCGCCTTGTGGGCACTCCCTGACAAATTGTGGAGGCCAGTCTTTTTCTGCTAGAAGTATGTCATAGCCCCTTGAAAGTTTTTCCCAAAAAAGTGCTTTCACCTGTCTAGGTATGTCTCCCTCCATCCGGAGTGTTATTTCATATAACTTTTGTGGAGTACTAACCCTGGTGTCTACAGTCTCAACTGTAATGTACTCATTCAAGTCCACTGTCTCCAGAAGTTCCTTCAGGTTCTGGCGAGCTATTGTGACTTCTGCTGCACTGTCCAGCATTGTCTGAGCCCATTCTCCATTCTTGAGTTGTGTTCTCAGAATCCTCGGCATGTCTGACCTTCAGACCTGCTACCTTCTTGTTTGAGAATTGAGGTTTTGATTTGTTTTTCGGAACGTGTTTGTCGTCTTTCGATTTCACGCATTCTTCTCTATGTTCTGACCGTCCTCTTCTTTCCGATGTCTGTGACGAGATCTGAAAGGTACGAGAGGAACGTGTATCAGTATCTTGATACCTGTCAGGCTTTTTCAAATTATCCCTATTCCTGAGGTTATACCTCCTTTCAGAGGCCTCCTTTTGAGGAGACCTACCTCGGGATTGAGAACGTTTCTCGTTTGAATTTTGTTTATTAGTCTCCCACTTCTTTTTAGAAGATGTAGGAGTTTGTTTAATAGAGTCCTTCTCAGGACTTTCAGATAGTTTCGGCTTCACTGGTCTTCCACCCAAACTATCTCTGCCTAATTCTGCATATGATTGTTCTATTATTCTGGGTAGTTCAGTTTGATGTTCTGTAACATCGAATTCCCTTAATCGTTGGCGGATAGCCACTGCTGCTGCCTCCCCTTTAATATTAGATAATATTATTGTTGAGACCTGGTCGAAATTTTTCAGTAATTTCATACCTAAATTTAGAGCAGGCTCTGCCCCGTATTCGTTTTGAATTTGTTTCAGGACATCTGGTATTACTGCAATTGATGGAATACCATGTGTTTTAGTATAGATGGCATCAAAGACTGAGCCCCAAGTGGTGCAGTCTTCCAGTTGTGGTGTGATCCCCATTGGTAAACAGATTGTTAGGATTCTGTGTTTCTCATTCGGGCTAGTATTTGGAAATACTGCTTCGATTTGAGTAAATTTTTGAGCTATCCAAAATGGAACTTGCTCACGTTATGTGGGCTTTTTTCCCATGACTGCGTATAAAGTATGTGGTGTAATTTTTAGTGTGTTCCCCTGTTGAGGAGTTTGATTTGGAAGTGTCAATGGTGGTTGGACTGTGAAAGTCCGCATGACATATTGGACTAGTTGTCTGTAGATTTTTATTAACTCTTGTAGTTGAGTAAGTAGTGCCTCATCTGACATTATATCCAGTTCAGGATGAGGAGCGTAGCCGGCTAGGATCGGCCATGTTGCTCCTCGTCTACCTAGTGGACCGAGCCTGGTAATGTTTCTGTGATGTTTTAGGGCGCCTTTAAACCAGAGCTGATGCTCCTGGTATGTTAGTGGAATTTCAATATCCTCGAAAGGAATATATTCCTCTGGTGGATCATCTTCTTTGTAGAAGTGAATTAGTTTTGTTACTGAATTTGATTTAGGAAATATTACCCATGAATAGAATACCTCTGTCTGAAAGGATTTGTGTGCCTCTATCACGAAAACTGCTCTACCGCCTCTCGGAGGTAGGCCGTGTTTTATAAGTTTTAGAGTGATGGCTCTTCTTAAGTTTGGATGGATGTCTATAACACCCTCCTCAGGTTCATTTAAACCTGTAAAGTTAAAAACTGTTGCTAGGGCTGGTTCAGCCGCAGCTCCACTGGTGTCGGTGGCATTTTCCCTGTTGGACATTTGTTTTTTGAAAAATGTAAAACAAGTTTCAAGGAAACAAAAAGATAAGGTGCACTATATTTTGGAACACTGTATCCTTCAACGTTGAACAAACCAAACAACTAATATATAGGGTGCTTCCCTATTTAGTTATTAAAAGAACAACAAGGGAACCCTACTCACTGGGAGCCTGGGTGAATAAATTGGAAGCGTAACAGTGGCTCCTGTGAACTAGTAAAAATAGTAATAATAAAGATGCACACAATGGCAATGTACAGAGTCACGTTGATGTCAGAGAGAGAAACTAACCACAGACACAGAAGTGTAGGTGTATAACTGCTTTATAAATTTTTGGTATGTAAAATACAAAGTATATAAACTAAAAATACAAAAATGTTTATGTTAGGAAAACAATAGTTTACCAGGTAGTGAATGCGTGTCCCAGTGAAAAAAACATAATAAACCTAGACAGATAGTGACGTAATGCGTGACTTATGTACAAGGTTTTAAAACAATAGGGCGACCATTTGTAGTTTTTACAATATAAACAACACTAAATACAATCATCAATGTTGGATCAAGGTTCGCCCTGTTTAACAGTCGACGGCGTTTCGAATTGTAGGGTCTCTTCAGGACCTGGAAATGTGGGACACCTGAAGGGCGGTAGATCCTGCCTAACGTGAAGAACAGTGCCACCATGTGATAGGGGAGAAGGGAGAGAGAAGGAAAAGGCTACTCACAGGGAACCCGTCCGGGTGCCCATGTGAGGAAGGAGTGTGGTAGACAAGACCTGAACTCAAGACCGGAAATTCCTCAGCAATACTGCAGGCCCTCTTTTTAATCTTTAGTTTTTGGCAATCTTAATTGTTGCAAGAAATCCGATGTATGATTTTCCCTGGGCCTGCTGGAGTGAAGGAGCGTGCGTCTCCTTTGGTGCAATTGATGATTGTATTTAGTGTTGTTTATATTGTAAAAACTACAAATGGTCGCCCTATTGTTTTAAAACCTTGAACATAAGTCACGCATTACGTCACTATCTGTCTAGGTTTATTATGTTTTTTTCACTGAGACACGCATTCACTACCTGGTAAACTATTGTTTTCCTAACATAAACATTTTTGTATTTTTAGTTTATATACTTTGTATTTTACATACCAAAAATTTATAAAAGCAGTTATACACCTACACTTCTGTGTCTGTGGTTAGCTTCTCTCTCTGACATCAACGTGACTCTGTACATTGCCATTGTGTGCATCTTTATTATTACTATTTTTACTAGTTCACAGGAGCCACTGTTACGCTCCCTATTTAGTTATGGCGGATATTTAACCCTACCCACTCCAGACGTCTTATGGAGTATGCGAGTAGGGGTCTCTGAGAAAAGCACGAATGAGTTACTCAGTATCTAGCGTTAAATTACTGCCTTACTAAACCATTGGGCGCCATGTAGTGTAGTTCCTATTTCCCTAATAGGCTCTGCGCATTGGAATAATATAACCTATAGGTTTGACATAGGACTAAGGTCGGTATGTCCCTATCGATTATATTGAACTTAATTACCTGTGCCAGCTAGCTCAGAGGCCACTAGAAACTCCTTGAGAACAAGAAGGGAGTAGTTTCTGGCAACCGAAAAACATGACAACTTTCTTTCCCTTTAGAAGCGGAACATGTCTCAGAATCGTGGAAACAATAGATAACAGTTTCACTCATTCAATCGTGCATGCTTAGTTTCTGCAGAGTTACACAGAAAGGAAAGACGGGCGTTTCAATAAAAAGGGTTTTATTGAACAGTCTTGTTTCTCGTGTAAGAGATATGCGCTGTTATGATCACAAGACAGTATGCAAGACAAATAATGTACAGCGTAAGCAGTAGAAATAAATAATACTACGCTAGCATTATCTTTTAGCATATATTCACGTACATAAATAACATGAGCTAAGAATGCGGGTACTCATTCGATGCGTCTCTTTGCTAGTTCTACCCCAGTGTACCTAACCTAGTCTAGGAGTAGGGAAGAGTAGAAGTAGGTGGAGTATTCTCTAGTATGGTAGACTAAGAGTATGGTAAGTCTAGTATGCCAAGAGTCTCTCTAGGATCTAGTCAGCTCCATACCTTGAGAATGAGAGAGGTGGGAATCTCCTGCCGGATCTTGGAACTCTAACACCCCGCGAAGGGAGTCAGAACACTGGAAGCTGGATTCGCCTGCGTGCAGGAATGACAGCGTCTTCTCAGTGCGTCAGGCCGGGATACGGGCTCCTCTGAAGTCGAGGTCTCTTCTAACTTGCTTGGGCAAGGGAAGGTATATTTATACCTGGTAGGTGTAGAGGAATGTTAGCATTGACGTGAAGTCGGACAGAGGAAGACGTCAGGAATGAACCCTAAAGGTATAACGGTTCATACATAATAGATGAGTTCTTGGAGAAATCAATAGTCCTGTGCTAGGGGAACTCCAGAAGCTTAAGGGTCTGGTTTCTAAGAACTCGTTGTGACGTTAGGGTGGACGGATGTCGGTGACCATGCCTGTATTTGGAGTGCACGGTTAATGCCTAAATAAGGACAGGGATTCTATGCCTATATAAGGGCAAGGCGAATTGTGCCTATATAAGGACATGATTCAGGAAAACCTATATACGGACCCCTAAAGCGGAATACAACAACACCAGAGCCAGTGTGAAAGCTGTCAGTTGTCGGCTGGTGTCTGAAGAGCAGGTGGTCCCCAACACATTCTACCCAGTAGTTGACGCTGACAATTCAGAGTGCCCCTGCAAAGTGGCACAGGTTCCCTTTGAGTGGGGGGGGGTCTCAGGTACCTTGAGAGTAGCTGTGAGGCCAGCCATGCCTGTTGACTCTCTGCTTGGCAATGATTTGGAGAGCTCCCCTTGGGCGAAGGTGGAGCGGAGGTCTCATTTGGAGATGTTGGGTCTGCCTGAGTGGGCATGTGTGACCACTCGGTCAATGGCAGCTGGTAAGGGCATTCAAGAGGACCTGGAGCCTGAAAGAGTGGCCCAGGTACCTGCCGGGAAGAGAAGAGGCAGGGGGCACGGGAAACCAGCCCCCGAAGTTCCCACGGTCCAGGAGGAGGTAGACCCTGAGGGGGATGCCCTGGAGCCTACAGGGGAACAAGTAGCTGAACTGGGGGACTTGCCTGAGCTGACCCATTGGCAGCAAGAAGGAGGACCCACCAGGGAGTAGTTCTGCCAGGAGCAGCAGACGTGCCTTTCTCTCATCGGTTTGCGGCAGCAGGCTGCACACCAGGCAGCAGGTGATCAGTCTGGATCACATTGGATTTACTGGGAGAATGGTCTCCTGTATAGCGAGCCTAAGGTTGCTGAGCCTGGGTCAGCCCGTGTGCTGGTGGTACCCCAGCGCTTCAGAGCCTTCCTACTGGGTCTGGCTCATGATGTGCCTTTGGCAGGGTATTTGGGGCAAGACAAGAACTTTGAGAAGCTTGTCACCCACTTTTAATGGCCCCAAATGCGCAAGCATTCTGATGCTCACTGTAGGTATTGCCAGACTTGCCAGGCAAGTGGTAAGAGTGGGAGGAAGTGTAAGGCTCCTCTCCAACCTTTCCCTGTGGTCAGCACCCCCTTTGAGAGGGTGGGCATTGACATCGTGGGGCCTCTGGATCCCAAGACAGCCATGGGCAACAGGTTCATCCTGGTCTTGGTGGACCATGCCACCCGGTACCAAGAAGCCATCTCTCTCCGGACTGTGACGGCCCCCATGGTGGGTCGTGCATTGATGGGGATTTTCTCCCATGTGGGGTTCCCCAGAGAGGTGGTGTCCGACCGATGTACCAACTTTATATCGAAGTGTATGAAGTCCCTGTGGCAGGAGTGCGGTGTCACTTATAAGTTCACCACTCCTTACCACCCGCAAGGTAATGGGCTGGTTGAGAGATTCAACCGGACCCTGAAAGGCATGATTATGGGTCTTGGTGAACCCATGAGGCGCAAGTGGGATGTCCTCTTGCCATGCCTGCTCTTTGCTTACAGAGAGGTGCCCCAGAAGTCCTTAGGGTTCAGTCCCTTTGAGCTGCTGTACGGCCATCCTGTAAGAGGACCTCTGAGTCTGGTGAAAGAAGGCTGGGAGAAAGCTCTCAGTAAACCTCCCCAGGATGTATATAGCTACATGCTGGCCTTCAGAAACCAGACTAAGCGCTTCAGGCAACTTGCTCAGGCGAACCTGGAAGCCAGCCAGGAGGAAATGAAAAGTTGGTACGATCAGAATGCCACTCTGATCGAGTTTCAGCCTGGACAGAAGGTTTGCGTCATGGCCCCAGTGGAGCCTTGTGCTCTCAAGGATAAGTGGACGGGACCGTTTGAGGTGGTGGAGCGCAAGAGCAACATCAACTACTTGGTGGACTTGCAGTTTCCCAGGAAGCCTTTGCGGGTCCTGCATGTGAACCGCCTGAAGCCCCACTTGGAGAGGTCAGAAGTGGGCATGCTCCTAGCAACAGATGCTGGGATGGAAGAGGAGACTGAGCCTCTTCCTGACCTCCTGTCTGCAAAGGAGCAAGATGGGTCGGTGTACGGTGTGAACCTCTCTACCGCCCTGACCCCTGAGCAGCAGAGTGACTGTCGCCAACTGTTGGGACAGTTTTCTGACCTGTTCTCCCTGACCCCCGGTATCACTCAGTGGTGCATCCATGATGTGGACACTGGGGACAGTCCTCCAGTAAAACAAGATTTACAGAGTGACTGACAGGGTCAGAGCTTGCATCAAGGAGGAGGTCTCCAAGATGTTAGCGCTAGGGGTGATTGAGCCCTCAGACAGCCCTTGGGCCAGTCCAGTGGTCTTGGTCCCGAAGGCTGCCGCACCCGGTGCCACGCCAGAACTCCAGTTCTGTGTGGACTACCGAGGGCTCAATTCAGTCACCTGGACTGACGTGCACCCCATCCCCAGAGCTGATGAGCTCATCGATCAGTTGGGGGCTGCCAGGTACCTCAGTACATTTGACTTAACGTCTGGGTACTGGCAGATCGCCTTGACTGATGGGGCAAGAGAGAGGTCAGCAGTCTCCACACCAGATGGGCACTACCAATTACGGGTGATGCTCTTTGGGATGAAGAATGCCCCTGCCACCTTTCAGAGGTTGGTCAACCAGGTGTTGGTTGGGCTGGAGGATTTCAGTGCCGCCTACCTGGACGACATAGCAGTGTTCAGTGCCACTTGGGAGGAACATCTGCACCACCTCTGGGAAGTGTTGAAGGCGCTGCGGAGGGCAGGCCTCACGATCAAGGCGAGTAAATGCTAGATCGGGCAGGGTTCAGTGGTGTACTTGGGACACCAGGTGGGGAGTGGCCAGGTGGCACCCCTACAGCCCAAGATTGATACCATTCTGGCTTGGGAACCCCCCAAGACTCAGACAGAGGTGAGAGCCTTTTTAGGACTCACCGGGTATTACAGGAGATTTGTCAAGGGGTATGGCACCATTGTTGCCCCCTTGACAGAGCTGACTTCCAGGAAGCAGCCCAAGAAGGTGAACTGGACTGACGCCTGCCAGAAGGCTTTTGATGCCCTGAAATCTGCCATTTGCACAGCGCCTGTGCTTAAGGCACCCAACTTCTCCCAAGAGTTCATTGTGTAGACAGATGCTTCAGAGCATGGTGTGGGGGCTGTGCTCTCACAGCTAAACAAGGAGGGCCTAGACCAACCTGTAGCCTTCATTGGTAGGAGGTTACTTCCACAGGAACAGAGGTGGAGTGCGATTGAGCGTGAGGCATTTGCTGTGGTCTGGGTGCTGAAGAAGCTGAGACCATACTTGTTTGGGACTCACTTCCGGGTACAGACAGACCACAGGCCCCTCAGATGGTTGATGCAAATGAGGGATGAGAATCCGAAGCTGTTGAGGTGGTCCATTTCCCTACAGGGGATGAACTTTACGGTGGAACACCACCCTGGTACAGAACACGCCAACGCTGATGGTCTGTCCAGATTTTTCCGCCTTAGTGAAGAGAACTCCCATGGGGGTGGGTAGTTCTCCCCACAATTCAGCTAGAGGGGACACGTGTTAGACCTGGCACCATTGGCGTGGGTCTCCCTTCCATTTGTTTGCCTTTACCGCCTGTGTTTTGCTGTGTGTTGGACTCCATTTTTGCTGGTCTAGATGCTTTGGGCACTTTGCCACTGCTGTTCAGTGCCAAAGTGCAAGTGCTCCCTTTGTGAATTATTGTTATGGATTAGTGATTCCAAGATTGACTTGTTTGATTTACTTGTCAGACCCTAGTACAGAGCACTATGTGTGCCCGGGGCCTGTAAATCAAATGCTGCTGGTGGGCTTGCAGCACTGATTGTGCCACCCACAGAAGCAGCTTGTAAAATGTGACTCAGGCCTGCCATTGCAGAGCCTGTGTGCAGTCTGGGACTGCCATGTCGACTTGGCAAGTGCACACACTTGCCAGTCCCTAAACCTTCCTTTTTCTACATGTTAGTCACCCCTAAGGTAGGCCCAAGGTACCCCTGTGGGCAGGGTGCATTGTATGTGAAAGGTAGGACATGCCCTGATGTGTGTGGCATGTCCTGATAGTGAAATACTGCCAATTTCGTTTTTCACTATTGCAAGGCTGTCTGTTCCCATAGGCCAGAATGGGGAGTTTGTTTATAACATCTTATAAACATAACTGACCCTGGGAACAAGATGGGAAAATAAAGTTTAGTATGCCTGAACTCAGAATGTTAAAATACATCTTTTAGTGAGGGTGATTTTTACATTCTGTGTTTGAAAATACCACTTTTAGAAAGTAGGTATTTTCTTGCCTAACCATCCAGTGTGCCTCTGCTAGGTTTGTGTATTGTATGTCTGGCTTTTGGATGACAGGGGCTGGAGAAGGGCAGTGGCTCCAGAAGTCTGATGAGTCAGGGCTGGGCTGAATAGACTTGGGCTGCATTTAGAGTAGGGGAGGAGATTTCCTTTTCACCTGAATGGGCCTGGTCTGCCTTCAACAATGCTGTCTCCACCTCCTGCCAGGAAATTGCACCAGTGAGAACAGAACTGGTTTTGGCTGGGTACAGACACTCTCTGCCTTCAGAGAACAAAGAATTTTGGTGTATTAAAAGAGGGGCCCAGACCCCAGACATTTAGATCACTTCTGGGGAATCAAGAGGAACCTTTGCCAAGGAGAAGAGCCGGATAAGCTGAGGAGGAATACTGCCCCTGTGCTGTTTGCTGTTTGGGGTTGGCCTGCAGTGGCTAATTGCTGCCAAGGAAAGGAGAAAAGGACTTTGCTGTTTGCTTTGCCACCTGCTTGAAGAAGAAGATCTCCAAGGGCTTGAAACTGAGCTTGCCTCCTGTTCTGAAGTCTCAGGAACACAAAAACGTCATCCCTTCTGTCTCTCTGCATCTGGAACTGCTGTTTCAGCTGCTACAGAAGAAAATTGCAACACCAACGCCGGCGAGTGATGCCGTAACCTGCATCGAAGCCGTGGGCACCGCTCGTGAAGAGCACTACGCACCGCCCCGACTTGCACTGTTGGCCCGACGCCTGCTGACGCCGCGCTGCATTGACTCCGAAGCCGTCATCGAGGCCGCTGCCTGCACCTGAGCCGAGGACACCGCTTGTGACGTCCACGACGCACCGTCCCGACTCGCACCGCAGCCCCGACTTCATCGACGCCAGGTGCTTCATCAACGCGGAGCCGATCCTCGACGTGGGTGACTCCCGAATCCATCGACATCGGACCATCGTAAGGAACCGCCGCCTCGCCGCCATTTGTGACGTCACCTTCCTGACACAGTAAGGAACCGACGTCTCACCTCCCCTGCGCTGCAGTAAGGAACAGAGGCATCACCTCCCCTGGGGTCGTAAGGAACCGACACCGCAGGCGCCAACGAAGCATCACCTCCCCGATGCCGTGCACCGTCTTTGCTTTCATCAATTTCAGGTACTGTTCTTTGTGGGTCTGCTTGACTCCGGGCCCGACGCCGGGCACCTCGCGGTCGGCACCGTACTTTGGGATTTTCATCTGTCATGACGTCGTAAGCACTCCAGGTGGAGTTATTTGTTGCTAGGAACTTGATTTAAGTGAATAACCTACTTTTAAGGATACTTTTGATACGGTATTGTGGATTTTTGTTGTTTGGTCTTGTTTTGGTTTAGATAAAGACCACTTATTTTTCTAAACAGGTGTGGTGTCCATTTGTAGTGTTTTCACTGTGTTACTGTATGTGTTCACAAATGCTTTACACACTGCCTCTGAGATAAGCTGTCTGCTCGTGACAAGCTACCAAGGGGGTGAGCAGGGGTTATTTTAGGAGTGTATCCCCCTTACCCTGACTAAAAGCAAGGGTCCCTATTTGGACAAAGGTACCTACCTCTGCCAACTAGAGACCCCATTTCTAACATATGTTTTTTTTTATTTATGTTGCTTTCTAATGAAAAAAAAAGAAAATATGGGAAATATTATGGGGCTTGTTTACAAGCCCCTTGCGCCACTTTTGCGTCACTTTTAACATGGGAAAAATGACGAAAAAGTGGCACAAGGGCCTTGTAAATAAGCCCCTATGTTTTCAAATTCTTGCACCATGAGTATATTACGAGCATTTTACTTAAATAAAAAGAGCTATTCTGTTATTTTGAACCGGGCTACGTGTACAGTGACCCTGGCCACCACTTGAGGCCCTACAGTCCACTCTTGTGGTTTTTCTGCATCAATAGGTCTGGCGCGTCAATTTTCTGCTATATGGGTTTTAAAATTCTAGCACTTGAGTGTGGAATGTGGGAGATTTCACACCCTTTTGGTATGAGAACTTGGAGAACATTGTGAGATACCTAAGCCGTCAGCTTCTAATAATACTGATAATAACATTTTATTATTATTATTATGATTATTATTATTATTATTATTAACAGGTTTATAGCTGACATTGTAAAGCTGTGTCTCACAGATTTCAAAATAGGGGAACTTATTCATCAGTAGTCTTCGTCTTATTAACATTAGAAAGATGGAAGTTTGAGCAACTAGGTTACATTATGGATCTTGCCTACACGGCAATCTGTCACCCAACGTCAATAGTGACTGCAGTGGCCACCACTTGCAACCCAACACAACCCATCACGCTATTAGCTGCACGAACGTGCTGTGGTGCCCCCCGTTCATGAGTGAGACTTGAGTGAACCCCTGTACGTAGACGAAGAACTGATTTGTATGCAATGTGTTTGCTGACTTTACTTAATTGGATCACAAAAATGGTTCATTTTAAAATATCTTGCATTGTAAAGGCACCTGCTGCAGAGATCTTTGTGTGCCAAGCAATTTTCAGAGCATAATAATAATTGCAAGATAACTCTGGTGGTAAATGTACTTGCTGTAGCAGCCTGTGTTCAGTCCAGACACTTTTTTCACTCATCATAAAGTATCATAAAGGTTTAATGTGCTTGCTGCAAAGCACAACTTGTAAGATGCCTATTACAAATTTGTATTTAATTGTAGATAGGTCAGTGGGATTTTTTGTCACAAAGATCTTTTTGTTACCTGCAGTTCATAAGTTACAATCCTTCGAATATAACACAGCGAGTTATAAACCGGCATCAAAGCGCTGCATGCAAACTGTTAAGGGATGAGTTCAGAAAGTCGTTTTTTTCCTCAATCATTCCCATTCTAAGGTTGCTAAAATCTGTTTTTTGGGTAGAAATACATTCTTATTAGTATATACAACCCCAACCACTGTGTTATATTTTAAATCCAGAGTTTGTGTTTTTCCACACTAGGGGGCCGATTCCGATTCAGGCCGGAAATCTCCCCGACCGAGCCGGACCCGGAGAGATTTCCGACCGAATCGGACCCTAGCAGCCCGACCGAACGAGTACGATGCGCACGTATGCTATCGGACTCGATTCGGTCGGACTTCCATTGAAGTCAATGGGAGCCAGTCGTACGACGCATACACGGGCTCCCATTGACTCAATGGGCACGACGCAAACAAAGGCGCCCCCTACAGCGGGTTCGCGTCGATGCGGGTTGCGCCGTACATGCACGTGTAGGGGGGACCCATGGGTCCCCCCTGTGTGCGACTCGCGCAGCTACGCTTACAGGGGGGTCCGACACGGACCCCCAAAGTGCGGCTCCGACAGCTCCTTGGAGCCGGACTGCGCGAGTTGGTCGGAGCGGTCGAGGTGCGCATCGTACTTACCCGGCCGGGGAACGTCTCCAATGCGCGGTGCGAGTCGTCCCTGTGCGAGTCGGTCGGAGCGGTCGGGTTCTGCGAACGAGTCGGTCGGAGATTTCGCGAGCGCACGCATCGTACTCGCTCACCCGGACGCACGTACGAATCGGTCGGGAAATAGGGCTCCGAATCGGATATGGTTAAGCCGAATCCGATTCGGTGCCCTACCGGCCGAGATCGGAATCGACCCCCAAGCATTCATAACATACAATTCCTACTGGTACACCTTGTATCCCTCGCTGTCTTATGCAACATTTCCAATACATTGATCTACACATGTGTATGAATCATTGTCTCTGTATAGTACACGTGTGTGTTTAATGTAAAGTGCTCTGCCACCCTATTTGGGACAATTAGCGCCATAAAATGTGAGGAGGGGCTATGAAGAGGTGAGGGCACCGTTGGGTATTAATGTGGGAATCCTTTCAGAAGGAGGTAGGGGGCACCAACAAACACTGTCGCACCAGGTACGGCCAATGCTATAGCCGGCCCTGGGTTGATTGTCTAAAGTTTCCCCTATCCGCCAGGGCTCCTACTTGCTGCAGCATGGAGTTTACTTTCACCAGTTTCCTGTTCACTCGTCGGAAGAGCACTGTCACTCTGTTTAAACTCATCAAGTGCGGTCGATGGTTTCAACGTTTCCACTACACGCCACAGTGCTTCTAACTGCTAACATATCACTTATATTGCACAACTGCTCACCACGCTACAATTTACAACTAAAAAAGCTTATAATTAATCACACACGCAAAACCTATTGTATTTACCAATGCTTGTTAATATAGTTTTGCAGAGGTTTTTGCCAAAGTGGCATACCCAAGAATCCACAGTCCACAATACCCAGCCATACCCTAGAAAGTTCATACTTGGGAAACGGGTACCACACGTGGTAACTTACAAATGGATTCAATCCGTTCAGTCGAGAAGTGACGTTTTCCTGCTGACGTTTTACGACCTGAATACGCGCCTGGAGAATACAACATTGCAATTTCTCTTTTGAAGCGTTATGCCCTTTCTTAGCCAGTTCAATGAGGAGATGGATAGAGTCATTCTTACATTGGTCTGACATAACAGAGGTAACCAGAAGGTCATCAATGTACTGAGCTAAGGTGGTCAAAATAATGGAAGGAGACCTAATATGACCAACCACTTTGTGGTACTGAAAATTCTGGACCTGTGTCATTAACATCATTGTAACATGACGATTTTGGTATCAGCAGACCGGTAATGACAGGTATGCTATATCTGAGTATTTGCGTCATATTCGAGTGACGGGATCACTCAAATATTAACGATTCCCTTGTGAACCCTCGGGTTCCATTTTGTGTACGGCAGCCATTTTGTGGTTGCCCTCACATAAGGCAATGACTAAAGCCAAAACGCGCCTTAGGGGACACGTACACTTTCAGTGACCTGGGCAAGCTGACTCCACTGTCCAGAGCCAGAACCTGTTCGGCCAGTTTTAGTTCCCAGTGGCCGATCGAGATTAGGGGCCCAGGTGCAGCATGCCATAAACCCTTCATTGCACACATCTATATCTAAATCTTATTCACACCTGTCACTGCTCTTTCTTTATGACCTGCTTTACGAGGAGGAGGTGCCCGGTTTTATTAGGGGTCCAGATTATATCTGTTGCAGGTGTTGGGCCTCACTGGGTATTTGGTTGTGGGCTGGACAAACTGAAAATGGGCTTGTCATCATGAATCTGTCTTTTTTGTTGTTGTAAGAAATATGTGAATGACCCACTGTAAAAATAAGGAATGTTTGCCTAAAGCATAATATTCTGTATAAAAGAGATAGCTGGTTTCCATGAGAAGGCAGTCTCCTGAGAACATACACATTGTTGTACTTCTAGGATACCTGTTGCTGGCTGCAGCCAATAAATTGATCTTTGAAGCCACCAAGAAGACTCTGTGTTTCTGTAGTCTGAGACAGGAAGAACTCGAGGTCATTGGGTGTGTTCCCTGGCACCGCTGGGTCCAATAAAACCCAGTACTTCAATTGGCGCCCAACGTGGGGCGATTTCAGCGGTACCGGTCCAAGCCAGAGGTCGTGAGGAGCTTCGTGTAAAATTCTGGAGGAAGGCCAACCACTTCATCGACCCCTGTATGTCGTTCGTGGTCCGAAAGTCTTTGCTGCGAGGTTCCCCGCGTCCCGACGGCTACGAAGGACTGCTGCCCTGACTATCGCCCTGTCTTGGACCCTTTTATGATTTGTAGAGCGAGACAATAGACGAGTCTTCTGGTGACGTCATCGATACCTCAGTTAAGTATAAGTGGAGCGTCTCCCAGTCCTTAGTCTTGGTTCTTAGTTTTGGGTATCCCATGGGATCTTTGATTTGTTAGGATCTTTTGATTTGGAACTTGCAAGTACCAAAGCCGAAGGACTCGTGTATTCACGAGACTGTCGTATTCGATAATCCTTTGAAGTTTGAAGCTAGACTAGTGAGCGAAGATGCCTGGTCTTAGCAGACTTGGAAATTTGTTTTGTCTTGGTTGTAATAGGGATTCCCGATTGGAGGACTCGTGTCCGGTTCCTCCAATTGGAACTCCAACCTATGAGCTCTACATGAAGCATGGAGTGGGCCCTATCACGTATAATAACGTATGGGTTAGGTACACAAGGAAAGATGGTGTCCTAAAGTGGCCCCAATATGGTAGTTTTAACACCGAAATTCTGGATAATTTAGAGGTTAGACTTTTTAAGAAGAAAGCCCGGCCGGCGATGTTTGACTCTTTCCGCCTATGGCGAAAAGAAGCCAAACAGAAAGAAATTAAATTAGTAAAGAAGAATAAAAGAGAAAAGGGTATTTCAATAATGCAAGCTGCTATGCAGTATAAGGATGATGAAGAGGAACAAGCGAGTGAACAGCTGCACAGGCAACGTAAATTGGCAATTGATAAATGTTATCCAGTTTTGCCACCTCTTCAGCAAGATACAGTGAAGGAACTTGAGAAGGATCCTTTAATGTCTCATTTGTTGAATTCACCACCTCCTTATGCGCAGAGTGCTACAGCACCTCCGCAACCTTTAGTTGTACAACCCCCAGTTGTTGTACCTCCGGTTCTTCCACAACCACCAGCTGTTTTTCAGTTGGCACCTACTACTATGGCGCAGCCCCCTCAAGGGCTGCCACCTTTACTACCTGTTCCATCTTTACTTCCTATGACTTTGCCCCCTGCATCTATTTCCCTCCACACTATCCCTTCTGACACTGCCTCTGCATTTGCTTTGTCTCCTCCTGTTTTTCCTCCTGTTCATTTGTCAACTTCTCCTTCTGTCCGACAGAGAATGACAAACACTGTTACTAGTATTTTGTCTCCTTTCTTTGGGTCACCGACTACGACCCCCGTTTTAGAGCGTAAACAATTGCGTAGCCAATTGCCCGATTCTAGAGAGAAGGGAGTATTGGATCATTTGGCGCATAAATGGGTCACTGACCCTACAAGATATGAGTTAGAGTCTGTTATGGATGTCTTCCACCAATGGCAAGCACCGAAACAGAGATATGTTTTTGACAAAATGTGCGAAGTTCTTCTTGAAAGATTAAAAGATTGTGATATGGAGGCCAATCCGCCTGAGTTGTGTCGTGTACGGTTTAAGTTTTCCAAAGGCACGATTGTGGGTTCCGATATTGAGAAAGCAGTTGCGACATTATTATCATTTAGGAGTGAGGGTATTTCTCGACTGTTGTTTGAGCCAGAACCCTCTGTTAAAAGGAAGGTCAGACAGTATCCCATGAGAGAAGTTCCCCCAGTTTGGAAAGAAGGAGACCTAAATGCTGTTCCACCTATTCAGCCTCATTTTCAACGTGTGTGGGTACATGTTCCATGGAAGCGAACTGAAGTCCTGGCTCTTAAGCAGACTCTACCCGACCCCCGTAAAAACCCTGCAGGTTATTATAAGGAATTATCACAGACTGCAGACTCCTGTGTTATGAATTTAGCTGATATAGACATGTTGTTTGGAAATGTGGTCCCACAGCCTTTATGGAGAGTGATCCGTCACACGGATCATGCGCCGGAGTTAGGGGACACATGGATTAATATCAATGCGGCAAATGACAGACAAGTAGGCGGTGCTAAACCAGAGCCTATAGTAGCAGACCTCCCTGGTAGGATCGTTACTTACATGAAGACTTTGATGCCTGCAATGCGTGTAAATTGGGATAAATTGTCTGCATGCAAGCAGAAGAAGGAGGAAAGTGTATCTGACTTCTTCACTAGGTTTGAAGAGACATTTATCGACCACAGTGGTCAGGATATGAGTACAGAAGGTGGTCAAAGGTTGTTTGTTGACAAGTTTGTGCATAATTTGCTTCCCGAATTGTGTAAAAAATTGAAAGATTCAGAGAGTTCTTGGGCCGTTTCCTCTTCAGCACAGATATTGGCTACTGCACAATACTACGAAAATAGAGATAAAGATGAGAAAGATAGAGCAGACAAGAAAACTAAAGAGTTAAAAACAAAGGTTCTTTTACAACAAGCGTATCCGCCTCGTAGTAATCAGCGTGACTATCAGCAACCTCAACAGTATCAGAGGAATTCGCAAAGGTTTGAGTATCCTCAACAACGTGCTCTGATAGGCCCTAACCAATGTTCATATTGTAAGGAAGAAGGTCATTTTAAATATAATTGCCCTATTTTGTTGCAGCGTATGAATGGTATTTCTGGCGCAAGAGGTCGAGGTGTTCCACAAGCACCTAGAGCTAGAGGACGCGGAAATTTCACCCAGAACGCGCGCCCATTTCCTCCTCAAAATTCAATGAATAGTTTTGATCAGCAGAATAACGCGTCTGGTAGGACGACTCAGTACTATGCTGATGACTACTATGCAGAAGGTGAGAGTATGGAAGGTGATGATTGCTAGGACAGCCATAGACAAAGAGAGGGAGTTGTTTCAGTTCCAGTAGATCAGAGTGGACCTTATATTGAGGTGATTACATCAGGTGTGTCAGAGCCTTTTCTGTTGGATACTGGTGCTACAAAGAGTTCTATTATGCACTCTAAATTCCCTGGCGCACCTTTGTCTGGCGAAACTAATGTTTCAGTAGGTTTTTCTGGCGCCCCGGTTAGGAACCCGATTTCTAGCCCTATGTCTCTTTCTGTTGGACCTTGTGAAATCGAAGCACCACTTATTCTAACGACAGGTTGTGGTGAGAACTTGTTAGGATTGGATCTGCTGAAAAGATTGTATGCGACATTGTATTGTTCTCCTTCGGGAGTACAACTCACATTGGGTAAGACAGTGGTTTCACCAATATATTTGTCAAAGGACAAACTTCCAACAGAATTGTCGTTTCTCCCTGATATTCTTTGGGCTACTGGTCCCAATGATGTAGGTCTTTTGGAAATACCGCCATATGTTGTAACGTTGAAAGCCAATGTTAAATGCCGCGCATTCCCCAATACAAGATCTCTAATGAAGGTGAAAAAGCGTTGCTAGCGATCATTTATGATTTGATTGAGAAAAATGTAATTGAAGAGACAAGAGGTAATGTTTGCAATAGTCCTGTTTTACCTGTCTTGAAGCGTACTGACTCTTCTCAGCCACCTGTTTACAGGTTTGTGATTGATCTTAGAGAGGTAAACAAGATAGTTGTGCCACAGTTTCCAGTCGTTCCCGATATCACTGCTTTACTGACAATGATTCCAGCCTCAGCCACTTGGTTCTCGGTGATTGACTTGAAGAATGCTTTCTTCAGCATCCCTATTGCCGTAGAGAGCAGGGATATTTTGGGATTCTGTTTAGGAGGCCGAAGCTTCCGATTTCAGAGAGCTCCTCAAGGTTTTTGTGAAAGTCCTTCTATCTATAGTCAGGCTCTGAAGTCTCAGCTTGACACTCTTGTGTTACCTGATGGCGCTACCCTTCTACAGTACGTCGATGATTTGTTAGTTGCTGCAGATACTAAGGAGATTTGTAAAGAAGCCACTTTGTCATTGTTGCGTCATTTGTCTGATTTACACCACAAAGTGTCTCTTTCCAAGTTACAGTATTGTCGACAAGAAGTGACCTATTTAGGTCACCTCTTATCGAAAGAGGGAAGAAGATTGACCCCAGAAAGAATTCAGGCAATTGCAAAATTAAGTGTGCCAATGACACAGAGAGAAGTGCGTGCTTTCTTAGGTATTACATCCTATTGCAGACAATGGATACCGAATTTTTCATTGATGGCTAAACCTTTGGTAGCATTGACCTATAAAGACACGCCGAATCCCCTTCCTTGGTCCGAAGATTGTCAGAAAAGTTTTTCCGAATTGCGTGATGCATTGTGTTCGGCTCCTGTGTTGGGTACCCCCGACTACAGCAAGCCCTTTACGCTGTATGTCCATGAGAGAGAAGGATGTGCATTATCAGTGTTAACACAGTCTTTTGGGGACAAGCAACGTCCATGTGCATATTTCTCGTCGATTTTAGACCCGGTAGCTAGAGCGTTGCCGAGTTGTTTGAGAGCCACAGCGGCAGCAGCTGTTTCTATTCGACAGTCTGCTGGTTTGGTGATGAATAATACGCTGGTCGTGATGGTCCCACATGCAGTGGATATTTTGTTAAACAGGACCAAGACACAGCACTTAACTAGTGCTCGATTGTCAGGTTACGAGTTGACACTTTTAGCGAGCCATGTGCACATAAGAAAATGCAACACGCTGAACCCAGCTACATTGTTGCCAATTATAACAAAGACAGATGTTCCGGAACAGCATGATTGCTTTCTTAGGACAGAAGAAGAAACGAAAGGGAGAGTAGATCTTAGGGACACTCCTCTTGTAAAGTGTGATGGTACCTTATGGGTGGATGGGTCATGCTTCAAGCTTCCGAATGGTGATACGACTGCGGCATATGCTGTCACGACTTTACATACGATTGTTGAAACTGCACGTATCCCACATAATTCAGCTCAAGCAGCAGAGTTGACTGCACTTATGAGAGCGTGTGTATTATCAAAAGGAATGAAAGTGACCATATATACCGATAGCCAGTATGCGTTTGGTGTGGCCCATAGTTTTGGACGCTTGTGGAAGGAACGTGGGTTCCTCACGTCTCACGGTACGAAAATACAGCATGGTCAATTGGTGAATGAGCTCCTGGAGTCACTTACTTTGCCATTGCAAGTCGCGATTGTGAAATGCAGTGCACATAAGAAGATCACTGACGACGTTGGTCGCGGTAATATGTTTGCTGATGAAGTTGCGAAAGAAACAGCAAGAGATGTGATGAGTCGAATGTATGTTGCGGGCCCTGCAAGATGGATTGGTGACGTTGGAATGTGTGAAGATACGATAGAGAGTGTGAAGTCCATCCAAGCTGAAGCTACGGAGAAGGAATTAAGTACGTGGAGAGAGAGTACGGGTAAATTGGATGCAAATGGTTGTTGGGTTGAATTGTCGGAGCATCAGCGATGGTTGTTACCCGATACATATGTGCTTGCAGTGGTTACAATGGCACATGGGATGGCCCACATCAGTGTGAAAGGAATCTGTAAGTTATTGGCTCCAGTGTGGCAAAATGCTGGAATTCCCAAATGTGCAGAGAATGTGGTCAAAAATTGTATGGTTTGTTTGAAATACAATCCTGGTAAGGGAACCCCAACTCCAGCTGGTCATTTTGCGCCTCCAACGTATCCGTTCGAGGTTTTGCAGCTAGATTTCATCCACATGGAGAGGTGCAACAATTTGAAATACGTACTCATTGTTGTTTGTGCCTTTTCAAGATGGGTAGAGGCATATCCTCTGAAAGATAATACTGCCTTGTCCACAGCGAAAGCCCTTCTCAAGGAGTTCTTCCCTAGGTTTGGTTTGCTGAGAATGGTGTGGAGTGATAATGGGGGTGAATTTGTGGGTCAAGTGATGAAACGAGTGTGTGAAGGTTTAGGAATCCGGCAGAAATTTCACGCTGCAAATCATCCCCAATCAGCTGGATTAGTTGAGTGCTATAATGGCACTCTTAAACTAAAACTGGCCAATATACAAGCAAGCTCTGGCCTTAAATGGCCTGATGCGTTGCCATTAGCACTGTTGTCAACTAGGATGACCGTACATTCCCGAGTAGGACTTAGTCCTCATGAGATAGTGTTTGGTCGCCCGGCTAACATATGGGGAGTGCCGAGGCCAACGAAATTCAGCGAGATTGAACACCCTGTACTGCTTGATTACTTGCATGATTTGACGGCTAAATTGCGTGTTTTACACCAACAGGTTCATAATACACTGCCTCAGGCTTCTAAAGATCCAGGGCATGCAATCAATCCCGGATCGTGGGTGTTAATCAAGAACTTTCAGCGGACAAAGAACGATCAGCCCAGCTGGATTGGCCCCTATTTGGTGATTTTGTCCACAAGATCTGCAGTGCGAGTACAAGGGAAGAAAAACTGGATCCACGGCGTACACTGTAAGAGGGTCCCTTTGCCTCTACCATATGACCGGTGGGTCCAGGAGGGAATTGCTGACTCGGAAACTGAAACAGTGCCTCGTTTTCTGCCTTTTAGTGACGCACGCGTCACAGGGACAAATTCTGAGCGAGAAAGTGACGATCTTCTCCAAAGAGCAATACCATCACCACTTCGATTGGACACTACTGAGCCTGAACTTTTGTTTTGCGACCAGACATTGCCTGGAAAAAGCCGTTATAACTTGCGACCGAGAGTCATGGACAAATAAAATGACATTTTGGTCCTCCCATCCGAAAACCTGTTTTTGAACCACCATCCGGGTTCAGCTGTAGGGTCGTGGTGAAAAGACTTGAGTGTGTAGCCTGCGGACACAAGGTCTACGGGTCTGGTTTGTTCTAGGGCGTTCCCTGGGACATTCAGAAACACTCTCAAGTGAAGAAAACCAACCGCCGCGAACAGCACGTTAGAGGATGGAGCCTTTTCAGATGGAGAGACCTGTTGAAAGAATAAGTTTCAAGAGGAAAATATGTGCAACCATGAGCAGAAAATGTTTTCTAATTATGTGTCTTTGTATTTTACTTAGTCTAATGATGTCTTTAGTGGGGTATATCATATTCTCTTTTCAAGTGACATCTGCACCCACTGTACAGCCCATGCCTTCCTCTACTATCTCCTCACATTCTTTTCACCCTCTACCTGAACACGAGTCCGTTAGAAGATTAGAGTTTATGAACAACTCCTTTGTTCAGCTCTTACACCAACACCAGCTAGTAGTGAACAGAACCAACTGTTGGGTGTGTGGCCTTATGCCTCATACTACTGAGAAAGGTATTCCCTACCTAGTGCTGCCATTCAGCTACAATGGTTCTGTGTGGGCATACCGAACGATGTTCATCTATGCTCGCGAAATCCACCCCCTACGTTCCGTCAAAGACAACCCAAAGAATAGTGCTCTAGTTAAGGGGATAGTCGACATGATAAGGGGAACTAGTTCCTACGAAACTATCCCGGAAGATGAGACACTAGCGTATATTGGATGGAACGTGACTGGATATGGAGCGAGTCTGAGCGAGAACCAGCAAGCAAAAAGATCCGCTCCAATTTGGATTGTACCCCATCAGGGTCATCTATGTCTGCAAGGTAATGGCAAGAATCCAAGAGCTCAGTTAGGGAAGAGTATCTGCACTGAAACGTATATTTTTGCGTCTCAGACTTCCCCTTTGTTCTTAGCAGCTAGGGGTACCTACTTTATCTGCCATGATAGGGCCTACACGTGGTTGCCCCCTGACTTCTCGGGCACATGCTTCGTTTCATTCCTGTTGCCTCCCACCTACACAGCTGCGGCAGATTACCATAAGATAAGAAGAATTAGGGGTGTCTTCAGCAAGGAAGACACTGCAGGACAAGAAGCGGGAGACTTCTTTAGGGGTTTTCTGCCGTTCTGGGGACCTATGGCTAACAACAGGAATGTGAGGCAATTGACGCGAGTGGTTGAATCCACCATAGTCGAAACTGTCGGTGCCCTTAATAATTTGACTGCTGAGCTCCAGTCGGACCGCCTTATGACCCTGCAGAACAGGGTCGCGTTAGACATCATACTTGCAGACCGTGGTGGGGTATGTAGAGTGATCCAATCCAGTTGTTGCATTTTCATTCCAGATAATGCTCCAACAGTGTACCAGGCCATCTCCAAACTACATAGGATCTCTGAATCCATCCATATAGATGAAGGAGACTGGTCGTTGATGGGATGGTTCTGGGAACTGTTATCCACCTGGGGATGGAAAGTTCTGATGGTCATTGGGATACTTCTAGCCATCCTTTTCCTGTTTTGTCTGTGCATACAGTGTGTTCCTGCCATATGCGGCCTATGTGTTACATCATGTGTAAGGAAACCTGTATCAAGGGACGAGCTAAGTAATAGGATGATGCTACAGCAACATCTCAATGAATTCATGAACATAGACCTAGACTCAGATTAGCATGAGTGTAAGTAAATTGCCTATGTAAGGGCAAAAGGAGGGTCTGTGGTACTGAAAATTCTGGACCTGTGTCATTAACATCATTGTAACATGACGATTTTGGTATCAGCAGACCGGTAATGACAGGTATGCTATATCTGAGTATTTGCGTCATATTCGAGTGACGGGATCACTCTAATATTAACGATTCCCTTGTGAACCCTCGGGTTCCATTTTGTGTACGGCAGCCATTTTGTGGTTGCCCTCACATAAGGCAATGACTAAAGCCAAAACGCGCCTTAGGGGACACGTACACTTTCAGTGACCTGGGCAAGCTGACTCCACTGTCCAGAGCCAGAACCTGTTCGGCCAGTTTTAGTTCCCAGTGGCCGATCGAGATTAGGGGCCCAGGTGCAGCATGCCATAAACCCTTCATTGCACACATCTATATCTAAATCTTATTCACACCTGTCACTGCTCTTTCTTTATGACCTGCTTTACGAGGAGGAGGTGCCCGGTTTTATTAGGGGTCCAGATTATATCTGTTGCAGGTGTTGGGCCTCACTGGGTATTTGGTTGTGGGCTGGACAAACTGAAAATGGGCTTGTCATCATGAATCTGTCTTTTTTGTTGTTGTAAGAAATATGTGAATGACCCACTGTAAAAATAAGGAATGTTTGCCTAAAGCATAATATTCTGTATAAAAGAGATAGCTGGTTTCCATGAGAAGGCAGTCTCCTGAGAACATACACATTGTTGTACTTCTAGGATACCTGTTGCTGGCTGCAGCCAATAAATTGATCTTTGAAGCCACCAAGAAGACTCTGTGTTTCTGTAGTCTGAGACAGGAAGAACTCGAGGTCATTGGGTGTGTTCCCTGGCACCGCTGGGTCCAATAAAACCCAGTACTTCAACTTGACCTCAGTTGTTGTGGAGCTTCTTCCAAGCTTTACAAAATTTGAATACTAGCAAGATGGGCTCCGAAGTCAGTAAATGCAAAAGAATCTTGTTAGCCTTCAGATTTTGTTTGTGCTATTTATTATTGTTCTAAGTTTTTAGGAATGAACTGAAGCCAAAACATGTTTCGCGAGTTTCAAATTACTTTGTTTTGTTCATGCTTGCAACATGAATGAACATGACAAGGAAAAAAGTAGGTCAAAATAAAGATGCATGTACGATAATGAACCCAAAGCAAGTGAAGTTACATTTAAGGGGTAGAAAAAGGGAAATGAAAATATAACAATTAATGAAACAGTACATGACAATAAATTAAATATAACAATGAATTAAGCAAAACTCAGCAATAAAAGGAAGCCAGTGCTAAATTATTTTAAGCCCTTGTTGGGGCAATACAATAAATCAAATGAAATCAAATAAAATTAAACCATGGAGATTAGATGCATTTGTGACTTTTTCACTTTGACAAATGATACTTGTTTCGCTTTCAGTGCAAGAGAACACAGAGAACAGTCTGTAGGACACTTAGGGGCATGTTTATGAGAATTGTCACGCAGTGCAGCACAGCAAGTCACCTTGCTGCGCTGCACTGCGTGACAGGGAAAGGGCAGGAATGTTCCCTATTTAAAAGAATACAGCACATTCCTGACTTTTCCTCTGCGCTGGCGCTGTTTTGGCTGTGAGTGCCAATGCAGGTGACTGTGTTGCATGCATGATTTTTTTGTTGTTCAGGAAGGGGCACCTTCCTGCACAAAAATAATCCTGAGAGGCATTTTTCTCTATCTATGTGTGCTGCCGAATGCATCACACATAGAAAGAGAGAATAATGAGGAGAAATAAAGATATTTCTCCTTATTATGTCTCTCCAGAGAAGGCGTATTCTTTGGTGAGTTTCCAGGTTTACCAGTTCAGGTAAATTTGGGAATGTGACAAAAACCATGGGAGTTGTTTGGGAACACCCATGCAACACCTATTGAACGCTTCCCTAGCAAAGACTAAGGCAATGCAGTGATAGCCTCTCCCTGGGTATCATCAAAGCAGCCTAGTTAATCCTGTTCACCCCGACCAATCAGGGAAGACCACAAGAAGGCTGAATTTTAGCTTACAGACAAGAAAGTCTTATAACTTATTTTCTGTATACTTTAGGATACATTCAACAAAGGCATATTGTTGAATTTATCAATGCCATTCTCCTAAATCATTGAATGGTATTTTATTTAATTCCTAGCTGTATTTATGCATTCATAAACTATTGCCATGTTATCCTATGGGGCAAGGCATCTACAATAGGGAAATTGCAATGTGCAATTTCTACAACATCAGAGCATATGGAACACGCCCTATAAACTATAAGGCCCTTGCTTATAGTTACATGACCCCCCCGCCCCCACCCCTGGGACACCTAGGGGAGACGTTGGAGGCTCTAAATATGCAAAACTAATGTAGATCCACACTCCACAGTGCTCATAGCACCAAAGCCGATTTTGGGAAGCACTTTACTACAATGGGGGAAGTGAAATATGCAATTTCTATATCCTCGGGGCATATAAAACATGTTTTATAAGGGCCCTCCTTATAATTACATGAACCCCCACACCTGTTATACCTAGGAGAGACCATGGGGGTTCAGAATATGCCAAAGTATTGTAGAATATCACTTTGTAAGTGCACCTACCACCAAAGTCGAGTTTGCAGTGACTTTACTTTTAAAAGCAGAGCTGCAACACAGGGCTGCTTTTCAAATGACCTCAGGTGCTTAGCAATACACACATGCAAGTGCAGAAAGGGCTGCTGGCCTCTAAACTGCCATGCCCTTTTATATACTAGAGACTTATAGGTAGTTTTAATCCCCCTGCCCTATTATCTACTAGGGACTTATAGGGTAGGTCAAGCCAATTGTAAGTGTATCCTTGTGTTTTCAACATAGCACTGGCCCTGGTTAGACAGAGCCCAGGGGCAGTCAGAATCAGTTGCCACCAGTATCAGTCAGCAAAAAATGTGGGTGCACTGGGCACACAGGATGTCTTTTCAAAACTCACTCACATGCCAACTCTGTTATTCACTCACTGTTGTACATACTTCGTCATTTCTCTGCTCATCACTCATCCCTTTTGAAGTGAACAACACTGTCTTTACAGGACAGTTTCATTTCATGTGAGGCACAGAGAATTCAGAAAATAATGATTGTTCACACTCAATTATCTTGCCACTTACCAGAATAAAGACACACAGAAATAGCCATAAACCAGTTTCCTTACTATGAAGAGTTACTTGAACAGAGTATGTCTTGAACTTGTTGTCACCTCTTGTGGATTTCAGTAGCCACTCCCTATCCACCCAACTTAGTCAGCCTCCCTGACATATGGTGAAGGAGAGCGACCCAGTGCCACTCTGGCAGCTCTAATCTGCCCTAACAGAGGGGAAAATGAGGTACCCATGGTGCACGATGCACAGGGCATGTCAATATGTGGAGCGGCACAAGTAGTTGATAGATTTCGCCAATACTATGCTGACCTATATACCTTCCGACAAATGCAGAATGAAGGAACTACCCCTGAGTAACTATCCTATATCACTATGAAGTGGATCTCCAATACCCACAGAGAGAGACTGATGGCCCACTCTGCCCAAGCGAGATAGTAGCCGCGCTTAAAGACATGCCGAGTGAGAAGGCACCAGGCTTGGATGGATTAACTATAACCTTTTATAAGGCCTACCAGGACAAGCTTATCCCACATTTGATCAATCTCTTTGAGGAAATGGCCCGAGAGGGCATTATGCCTCAAACTATGCCGGAAGCGCTGCTGATAGCGTTACCAAAGCCGGGTAAGCCCCCAGAGCAGTGTACATCATACAGGCCTTTATCACTAATAAATACTGATACAAAATTGTTTGCTGAAATATTAACAAATAGATTGGCGCCCCTCCTTCCCATTCTTGTGCGCTCTGAAAAATCTGGGTTCATCTCTGTGCGGTCTCTAACTAGTAATCTTTGTACGCTATTCAGTGCGATCTTCGAAATTGACCCCAGTGTTCGTGCTGCAGCAGTGTTCCTAGACGCGGAAAAAGCGTTTGATTCAGTCGAGTGGTCCTTTATGTTGGCGGTGCTAAACGAGTGGGTGTTGGTGACGTATTTCTTAAGTTAATTCAAGTTCTGTACACTAAACCAACTGCACGTGTGCACATGAATGGGATACTATCTGACCCAATAACAATTACAAGGGGAACAAAGTAAGGATGTCCACTCTCGCCGCTGTTATATCCACTGGTAGCGGAGTCACTGGCTTGCGCTTTGTGCGAATATCACTCTCATCGGGGCATTAGATTCCCCAATTACAATCTGATAATCTAGGCGTATGCAGTTGATACGCTACTGTATATACGTGACCCTGAACATAATTTAGCCCTGGTATTGCGCGAGGTAGTGATGTTTGGGGGCCACTCAGGTTTACGTATAAACTGGAATGAGTCAATCATATTCCCACTAACAGCGCACACCGCTCCCATTCAGATGGAACATCCACTGGTGTGGACCAATGAACCTGCACGCTATTTAGGGATTGAGATACATATCGATCCAGAAATGATAATATGTGAAAACTGTGGGCGAGCTGTACAGCACCTAACAGAGGCCATAGACAGATGAATCCGGCTGCCCCTTTCATTGATAGGCCACATAGCTATTTTGAAAATGGTTATTCTCCTGCGCTTTCTATTTTTGTTTGTCAATACACCCATATTACTACCCAAGTCAATGTTCCACAATATATGCACTCTGTTAATCCGCCTAAGCCTGGGCTGGTAAGCAGCCGCATGTCAAGTGGTCCACATTGGCTCTACCCTATGCATCGGGTGGACTTTATGCACCTGACCTTGAGGTATACTACAGAGCAGCGCAGACTATACACACGCATCAATGGATACACGGACCACCAAATCTCCCTCACTTATATTTGGATAAGGAGGAAGCCGACCCACTAACACTCCCACAATATTTACTCAGTACTACTCGCCGCCGATATCATAAAATAGACCCAATAGCCGTCACTAGATACCTGATGCGGAAAACGGCAGAAAAACTGCAGATTAAATCGCTATACTCATCGAAATTGCCAATGGAATGGTGTGTATGGTTCCCTCTGTGTGCAGACAAATCTGCAATGCAGCCACTGCATGCCCTGAAAATATACACTATGGGAGACTTCTTTGCAGATGGGGTACTCAACACTTGGGAACAGATTCACTCAAAAGCACCTGACACAACACTGCTCCCTAGATATCACTTTCATAGAGCACGTCAATCACGGCGTGCATTGGTAGGACCCGACATAACAGAACCACCGGAAATAGCTCCACTAACATATCTATTGCAGGCAAGTTCCCCCCGCAGGGGAATCTCAGTATTATACAAGCTTATGAGATCAAATATTGACCCAACAAACTCAAAGGCCTGGCAGGAAAGGCAGGAAGACCTAGATATAGAAATAACAGACAAGCAGTGGATATACTGTTGCTCGATAACTAAAACTATATCGTAAAATGGGCGACACCGTCTGGTACATTTTAAATACCTAAATCGGGCATACTACACCCCGACACGCTTATACAAATACGAGCTGAGAAGTGACGGTAAATGCTTGAGATGCGGAACCGAAGGAGACGATTTTGGACATCTGGCTTGGTTTTGCCCAGGGATCCGCAATTTCTGGACAGCAGTGCTGACTGTTCTACAGGAAGTGGCGGGGCTGACACTTCCAGAGTCACCGTTGACGGCCTTACTGGGGTTCGATTGTGATGTTTCTAAAACGTACAGGTGCCTGGTGGCTTTGGGCCTTTTAATGGCAAAGAGAAGAATTGCTATACGATGGTTGAGGGGCTTCCTGCCAACGATACAGGAATGGCACAATGACATGACCTATTGTAATACTCAGGCAGACACCTACAATGCACTCATGCCAATATGATATAGACCGCATGAAATATGGGGGCCATATTAAATGTACTTGAATGACAAGGCAAATACTGAAGATGAAGATAACAATCAGAATGCAATGGAAGCAATACAAGGAGCAGTCAACATAAATGTGGAATGATTTGGTGTTGGTGGGCGCAGGGTATAGTGCAAAGTGCAATTCACCTGACAGAACTACTGTTTTAAAAATAAGGTATGTGCTGTAACGGCTCCATGTATAATCTTGGTCTGTTCCTCGCTCCAGACTCCACCAAATGGAAATTTACTTTCTCATCATAAGGGAATGCTTATTACTTACTCAAGCTGTAATTGGTGCTATCAGATATTATAATGTACGACTGTATACAAAAAGAAAAAAACGTAGTCAGCCTCGCTATCATCTGTGCAAGTATAGTCAAAAACATGCGCATTCTAAGTAGAAATCTAAAACTGAACTCACAGTGAACATGACCACCAAAAGTGAATACATCATGGTCCAACTCAAATCAGTGCTTTTCAACTCTCCCTAGCTACAGAAAATGATGGGCAGCTCCTTAATCCACTTTAACTGATAACGGCAACCTGGATTACTCTAACCACAATTATTATTACTGGAATCCCCTTTAACATTTAAGGAATGCTCTGAGCAAGCTCAAGACTGCCATCATGTTCTGTTCTGTTCTATTATGTTAAGTTATGTTATCTTATATGTTATATTTTTTTACTTTCAAGTGTACGTACACAATCAGAAATTCGTGGCACTGACTAAAATCACAAATACCTAAAAATGAGTGACCATCTAAACGTTCTAAACAGAGATGCTGTTCTAATCAGTGAACAATTGGGATTTTAACCATTTTCGTAAATGTGGAAAGATAACTTAGGCTCCTAACGAAAAAGGAAGGGAATCCCACATCTTGGCTGCTGTGATGGAGAAAGTTCTGTCCCCCTAAGGCACCTTATTAGATCTTGAGACAGAGAGAAGATAATGACAAATAGAGCACAGTGTGTGCAGTGGATGGTGAAAGGTAAACGTTCCCATTAGCAAAGTGGCAATCTTTGTGGTATACTGCCTGTGAACAATGTAAAGCATTAAAAAAAATTCTGGAGCTTATGGGAAGCCTATGGTATGACTTCAGAACCGGTGTTATATGATCATGATGTGGTGCTCTAGTGATAATCTGGACCAGTTGCAGACGTAACTCAAGGCAGATAGAGTTGGCATAGTGCCACCTTGCATGGATGAAAGTGTTTATCGCAGGGATAGACAAATGTGTTTCAATACGCATATCACAATCTGTGGAAAATGAAAACAACTATGGCCACTTTGTAGATCTGTGGGACAGGACCAACTGTGAGCCAAACATTGCACCAAGATACGAAACGACTCTGGATAGGGGAGGCGGGACTGGTGGGCCCATAGCCTGTGGACAAGATGCCAAAACCCAGTCACTGAGCAGTGAAGCAGTTGTAAGTATTTTGGTCCTAGATGGTTTGATTTTCAGTAAATTTACAGGTAGGCCCAACAGACTACTGACTAGCTCTCCCTCAATAAATCTGCAATTTGTGAACTGGAATTGCACAATGATGACCGAGCCAGAGTGTAGAAGAATTGCATAGTACCTGCAGAAACACAATCCGACCTGATGGAATGATGTGACCAGTGGTCTCATAGAATGATTTTAAAAAAAGTTAACAGGAAATACACCGCACCCTTTCTGAAATCAGTCATTTAGATACTCAAAATGTAAGTGTGGGAGCTAAACACTACGCTAAAATCAAGACTACCCAAAATTTTCCTCAAGCAGTTTTTCGGCATTTCACTGGATCGGAGACAGTGTTAAACCTCAATTTCATGAAGCGATTGTCCCCGTGTTAAGGCACCGCCCCCCCCAAAGCATCAAAATCAGGAAAAATACAATTTCAATAAATAACTCCAGTTTAAGATTAATTGGGCCCACTCAATACCTGAGTTCTAGACCAATGAAAATGTAAAGAGTTTATTATAAAATTCAAAAGTAAAGAGATACAGAATCAATCCATTAAGGCTCTCAAAAGCAAAGTTCGCCCAAACTGGCAGAAAAATCAATAGAAAAATAGACAGCATCCCTAGCAGCATCTAGATCTTCAGGAAAGTCCTCTTCAAAAATCTCTGGCTCACTCCCAAAATCAAGGGGCTTTTATATGTTATTCTTGCATAATAAATTAAAATTTCTGCAGATTCACCGTGGAGTGAGCAAATGTATCCTTTCTTCAGCAAATTATAGCACATGAAAAATAAATGTCATATTGCCTTAACATCTTAACACTAACCCACTGCATAAATAATTATTCAGCATTCTCTATGTTAATTGCATCCAGAGATGCTCGAACAGGACAAGGTAAATTAACAATAACATGTTATGTGAATGAATAGGGTTCACTGACAAAATATCGATGTTAAAAATCTAGAAGTAAAAAATATCGATGCAAAAATACCGACTCCCTATACTTAAACAGGTAAGTACAAATATATTGAGAGAAAAAAATATCGATGTAAAAAATATAGTTGTACAAAATATCGAATTTTATGTATATAAAATAAAATAATAAATATTAAGGGGCCGATTCCGATTCGGGCCGGAAATCTCTCCGACCGAGCCGGACCCGGAGAGATTCTGACCGAATCGGACCCTAGCAGTCCGACCGAACGAGTACGATGCGTTCGTATGCCATCGGACTCGATTCGGTCGGACTCCCATTGAAGTCAATGGGAGCCAGTCGTACGACGCGTACACGGGCTCCCATTGACTCAATGGGCACGACGCGAACAAGGGCGCCCCCTACAGCGTGTTCGCGTCGATGCGGGTCGCGCCGTACATGCACGTGTAGGGGGACCCATGGGTCCCCCTGTGTGCGACTCGCGTGCCTACGCTTCCAGGGGGTCTGACACGGACCCCCAAAGTGCGGCTCCGACAGCTCCTTGGAGCCGGACTGCGCGAGTCGGTCGGAGCGGTCCAGGTGCGCATCGTACTTACCCGGCCGGGGAACGTCTCCATTGCGCGGTGCGAGTCGTCCCCGTGCGAGTCGGTCGGAGCGGTCGGGTCCTGCGGACGAGTCGGTCGGAGATTTCGCGAGCGCACGCATCGTACTCGCTCGCCCGGACGCACGTACGATTCGGTCGGGAAACAGGGCTCCGAATCGGATCCGGTAATGCCGAATCCGATTCGGAGCCCTACCGGCCGAGATTGGAATCGACCCCTAAATATTTTAAATAATAAAATTAATATAAAAAAATAAAGTAGATTTAATATAAATTAAAAAAATATAATAAATAAACTTAATTTAAAAAAAGTTAAACACACATACATAATAATTCATATATATTTACTTTAAAACAATTAATAAACTATTAATTTTATTTTATTTTATAATTTTAAAATTATATAAAAATGTACAAATATATATATATATATATATATATATATATATATATATATATATATATATATATGTGTGTGTACCAATAACATAAAATCTAATTAACAAAAACATTCTATTATAAATTAAAACATTGAACTATTTAAAAATCTTCAAACTTACATTTTCCACTCCAGTGAGTGCAACAGTAGGGAAAGTGTTGGATAGCGGAGGAGTAAAAATTACTATTCCCACTCCAGTGAGTGCAACAGTAGGGAAAGTGTTGGATAGCGGAGGGGTAAAAATTACTATTCCCACTCCAGCGAGTGCAACAGTAGGGAAAGTGTTGGATAGTGGCGGGATAACATTTACTATTCCCACTCCAATAATTGTAAAAGTAGGGAAAGTGTTGGATAGCGTAGGGGTAAAAATTACTATTCCCACTCCAGTGAGTGCAACAGTGAGGAAAGTGTTGGATTTCAGAGGAGTAACAATTAATATTCTCACTCCAGTCAGTTCAAAATTAAAAACAAACAACATTTTAACAATAAAAATATTTAAAAAACAAAATAAATTAAAAAATATATAAATTTGTTAAAAATTCAAATGCAAATATATTTAATATTAAAAACTTTAAAAAACATATTATAATGTTAAATACATATAACAAATACCTACAAATATTATATTAAATAAAATAAAAAACAATTTCCAAACAAATAAATATTTTTAATTACAAATTATTTAGAAATCTCTGCATAGTTGGGGATAGGGGCAGTTTTCAGCCCTGATTGCAGAGAAGCAGGGAGGGGGTTTGGGGTTACATTTACGTTTTATACATAGTTTAGATGACACCACTTTAAAGCAGAAGTGGAGATCACGCAATTTCTCTACATCTTACATAGAAATGCACGCACCAGCCTGTCTCGAAGTATTGTTCATGAATGAGAAGGGGCGTCTTGCGCAGGCGCGACCACTTAGATCACAGAGTGGAACAGACTCTTATAGTAATGAGTTCATCTGCAAGAAAGGGCATTAGTTAATTGTCTTGGAATGTGAATGGTCTGGGAGACAAGCTCAAACGGGGAATAGTGCTCCAATACATAAAGCGACACTCACCAGACGTGGCTCTCCTGCAAGAAACGCATTTGATAGTGAACACATGCGGGACCCTGACCAGGTGGGGTTATAAGCTTGTGGCGCACTCGGCATTTACCACCGGATCCAGGGGAGTAGGCATAATGATCAGGAAAAATTTCCCAATAGCAATTGATCACACATGGACCGACAAACAGGGCAGATATATGGCAGTCTCGGGGAGATGGGAAGGTGAAACACTAAAACTAGTATCCATGTATGTCACACCAGGCCTCCACACACTAGCCTTTAAAGATTTGGGTGACCTACTGCTCGCCCTTCCCGAGGGAAATCTTTTAATGGGAGGAGACTTTAATTCGATCGTGTCGGTACAACTGGACCGATATCCTTCGAGGAAAGTACCACCCTCATGAACACAACTCTGTGACTTTCTGGGAGCTATCGGACTAGTTGTCACATGACGCATCCTCCACCCCACTGAGACGCAGTTCACATTCCATTCTGGAGCCCACAATAGCTTCTCAAGAATAGACTACATAGTAGTACCGGCAAATCAGGTGGGACAAATCAAAGAGGTGCGCCACCTAGCAAGGGATATATCGGATCATTCCCCAGTATGGGCCCTGGTAGAGGTGGGAGAACCCCCGTCAGGAAGAATAGCTCCGATAAATCACTGGTTCCTAAAGATCCAATCAGTCAAAGAAAAAGTAACACAAGAAATTGAGCTTTATTTCCACGAGAATGAAGGATCAGTTGAGTCCGCTCAAACGCTCTGGAAGTCTTTAAAATGGTGATCAGAGGCCACGCGGTCTCCCAGATCGCTGGGATCCGAAAAGAGAAAAATGCCAATCTTGCCAGGTTGGAGGCTGACATTTCACAACTGGAGAGGAGGGTACGGGGAGAAGATGCAATAGAGATCAAGCACATGCTAGAGATTAAAATAAAAGAGTACAGGGCCCTTGCCACAGATGCTGCACAGATACAACACAGGGACACACTTTGTAGGGTCTACGAAGCCGGGGACAAAGCAGGGAAGCTGTTGGCATGGCTCGACAGAAGAGAACAGGCTAACAGGCTGGTTGCAGAATTGAGGGATGAGTCAGAGGCACAATTGAGAGACCCACAGGAATTTGCGAACCATTTTCAGCGCATATATAAGTCCCATACAGCCTCCACAGAAGAGGACGCAGAATCCCTATTGTCAGACATGCCTCTTCCCACCCTTTCAGCAGAAGACTCCTCTATGCTAGATAGCAAACTCACAAACACAGAAGTGGAGCGAGCCATTGGGGACCTGCAGTCCGGGAAGGCGATGGGCCCCAATGGTCTGCCCATCGAATTATATAAATTAGCTCCCAGCAAGATAGCGCTACACCTCACCAAGATGTTTTTAGAAAGTCGGGAACAAGGGATACTTCAGGCAGACCAAAGACTAGCCACCATAGTGGTCATCCACAAAAGCAGTAAAATAAATGCTCCCCATATAGGCCGATATCTTTGCTCAACGCTGAAGTAAAGATCTTGGCTAAGCTATCGGCCACCCGTTCTGTAGTGTAGTTCCTATTTCCCTAATAGGCTCTGCGCATTGGAATAATATAACCTATAGGTTTGACATAGGACTAAGGTTGGTATGACCCTATCGATTAAATTAAACTTAATTACCTGTGCCAGCTAGCTCAGAGGCCACTAGAAACTCCTTGAGAACAAGAAGGGAGTAGTTTCTGGCAAACGAAAAACATGACAACTTTGTTTCCCTTTAGAAGCGGAACATGTCTCAGAATCATGGAAACAATAGATAACAGTTTCACTCATTCAATCGTGCATGCTTAGTTTCTGCAGAGTTACACAGAAAGGAAAGACGGGCGTTTCAATAAAAGGGTTTTATTGAACAGTCTTGTTTCTCGTGTAAGAGATATGTGCTGTTATGATCACAAGACAGTATGCAAGATAAATAATATACAGCGTAAGCAGTAGAAATAAATAATACTGCGCTAGCATTATCTTTTAGCATATATTCACGTACATAAATAACATGAGCTAACAATGCGAGTACTCATACGATGCGTCTCTAAGCTAGTTCTACCCCAGTGTACCTAACCTAGTCTAGGTGTAGGGAAGAGTAGAAGTAGGTGGAGTATTCTCTAGTATGGTAGACTAAGAGTATGTTAAGTCTAGTATGCCAAGAGTCCCTCTAGGATCTAGTCAGCTCCATACCTTGAGAATGAGAGAGGTGGGAATCTCCTGCCGGATCTTGGAACTCTAATGTAGGAGAGTAGGATCTGCTTCACATGGGTACCCCCACTTTTTGCTGATGCTTCACTGTTTTTCGACCTTAGTCTGGCTGGGGCCCTGCTAATCAGAACCCCAGCCTAGCTGCTTCCTCTTTAAAATGGTTTCCATGTGCCTTAGGCACATCTCTGATTGGAATCTGGAGTGCCCTTATAAGTCCCTAGTATATGGTATACTATGTACCCAGGGCATAGGTACCTCAGAGGCCTACCAGGGGCTGCAGCATGTATTGTGCCACCCCTGGAAGGCCATCCAAACTGACACCACAGGTCTGCTACTGCAGCCTGGATAAGGTGGTGCATGCACCCCTTACTGTGATATAGGCTACCTATATCACTACATTCATACACACATATAAACCTATAAGTCACTCCTATGGCAAGCCTTATCAATCCTGAAGGCAGAGTGCGTGGTTCCTATGTGAGAGGGTGCCCCTGCATGAGCAGGGCCCCTCTGCAGCGTTCGGAGACCCTTCTCTGATGCTGTTTGTAGTGCAGCCTGACAATATACTCTTAAGCGCATTATAACCTCGCGTTAAATGCTAACTTTGGGATGGCTGCACGGAAACATGTCGTGTTTGGTGTCAAACATCTTGGAATACTACCCCCCGCCAGTTCTGGTGGCGGGGGTAGCATTCCACCCTTCTAGAGGGAAAGACATGTACACACCGGTATACCCGGTACTGACTTTCCAGAGCCCTGGCATCACAAAATGGATGCCGCTGCCACAGACACGAGTCTGGCCTCCTGCTGCTGACCGAAACTCCGGCAGGGGAGGCCTGGACAATAGGTTTCCTGTCCCAGGGAGGTGTGACCACCTCCCCAGACAGGATAGTGTGTATTGGGGCTGGGCAGGAGCACTCTCTGGTGCTTTGAAGTCCTGCACTGGGGGCACACTTGGTGTCCCTGTGCATACCCCAGTTCAAACCGGCTCAGGGGCTTCCAGCCCCTGCTCTGGCGCAAAACTGGACAAAGGGAAAGGGGTGTAACCACCCCTCTGCCCTGACCCTCCCATAGGTGGGGCCACAGAGTATGTCCAACCCCCTACCTTAGTATAAGTAGGGGAACCCAGTCCTTAGGACTTTAGATTTACCTGGACGAAACTCTGACACAGAATCCTGGACCTTCGACGCTCTACTTCAAGATTAGAGGACTGAAGAATCTCCCTTGGGGTCAAGGAGTGACTCCCCTGCTTGGCAGGCACCAAAGAAGCAATTGTCCGGTCTGCATCGCTGAAGCTCCCGTCGGACGCCGAAGTCTTTGCATCACCAGAGGTAGATTTCCAGACTTCACCGAGGCTGCCCTGAGTCCCCAGCAAAGCTGAGGCCCGTAGCTGTTGTGGGTAACATGGAACCGTGACCCCTGGACACCGATCGCATTTGCAAGTGCATCCTCTTCTGGGTCTCCCACGAAGTTGAGCTTTGGGTTCTGAGTAGCCCCAGCCTCCAGCACCAACTGCACCGAAGATCACTGGCCTCCACTCCACGAGTGTCCTGTGAGCCAGCTCCATGTGCATCGTCTTGAGGCTCCTTCATGGTCGCTAGTCCGTTGGCTAGTAGGCCCTCCCGAAGGCCAATCTTTTTCTGCTTGGGCTCCCTGGTTGCTCCAGGTGTGCCCTGACTTATCTTTGCTGGGTGAGTCCCCCAGATCTTGCTGGTCTGCAACATCGTCCTTCTTTCCTTTCCACAAGACTTGCCGTTGCCAAGGTTTGTTGGGTCCAATCTGGTCGCCGACACCCCTGCAATCGACAGACGTCATGGGACAGCTCGAATCCAGCTCCTGGTTGTCGTCGACGCCTCTTGGACCTCGTGGCTGAAGAGTCAAGATGACCGTCAACCTACCTGAAGCACTCGACATCGGTGAGCATCTGCTCATCGCCTTCCTGGTCACTGGCTATTGACCCAGACTCTGTCCCCTCTGCTTTCAGGTTCTTCAGATCTTCGATCCACCTTTGGATCCACCCGAACACTTTCGACTTGGTCGCCAGCAGCACTTTGCAGCAGATCGCCATAGAAAGCGACAGACGAAACCCGACCCCGAAAGACACCTATGCACCCGGCTCCCCTGGGTGAGGTAGCTCGAGTACTCCGGTGCTCCCGTGGGTATTGACACTAGAACAGCCTAGTTCTCAAAGGGTTTGCTCCAAGTCCTCCTCTAAGTGTCCCTTTTCTTTTAAATTCTAATCGCGACTTTCCCCATAGAAGTTAACGGTGGTTCGCGGCTGTGTTCATACACTGCACGCGTCCCCGTGGGTCCCCTGTGTCACTGCCTTGGGTGGTTCCTTGTGGTCCAAGCACTTCTACAGGCTCTAGGCCTTGTGTCTAGCTCAGTCGTGGTTCTTATACCACTTTATTGGTATATGGTTTGGTACGCCCCTGGGGCTCAAACGTGTATTTGTGCTATTACTGTAGATAACTAACTCGTAACGTATGTACTTCGAACTCTAGCCTCATAAAGAGACTAGAGGGGTGTGTTTAGTAATAAATACATATATTTTGAATATATACCTGGTGTGGTCCTCTTTCATTTGGTCACTCAAGAGATTATAGACTGGTAAAACAAGCTGCTTTACATTCCTTCAAGACTTAGCCTGAAGGCTGCTCTCCATAGCTACCACTAGGATAGCTTTCAATAAAGGTTGTCTTTAACCTATCTCCAATAAGGGGTTGTTTGGACTGGTGCAAGGTGCCCACTATAATTAGTGGACAGCATATGCCAGGCCAACTTCTCACATTGGTGTGCAGCGTGTGGGATTCCAGCTTGCTATTGTTTTACCAGATAATCTCAATTGAATTGATCAACTGAAAACCACTAAGGGTACCTAAGGTACATATAAATCAAGCTTAGTAATACAGTAAGTTCTACTGAACTTAGAGTTGTGTGTTAAGGGACAGCACACCCTTTCTACAACTCAAGAGAGTTTAGTAGGCCACACTAGAGTAGGTAGTGCATACACCACACCTCACTAGTAATGTCTTCAAAGCCAGGACCCAGTGAGTCCTTGCCAGAAGCCAGTGGGCTTCTTCCCTCCAAGTATGATAAACTCCCATTCTTGGAATTGAGAGCATTATGCAATACTAGGAAGTTGAAGGCAGGCAAAAGTGCCAGCACCCAACACCTCAGGGAGGTGTTACTAGCTGATGATCTCAGCAGGCCCCTAGGGTCTGAAGGGGTAGGCAAAGAGGGTGGGGCAGAAGATGAGGGAGGGGCCAGGGGTGAAGAAACCCAGCCCCCCCCCTCTGAAACTGGCCAGGAAGGTGAAAATGACCTTTCCTGGAAAATCCAATTCCTCCTGTGGAGGAGGAGGAGGGAGAGGATCAGACTGACCTCCCCTTTGTCCCCCAGGAAGAGTTCTGAGTGTGCCCAGAAGGTCTAGGTCTCCTTCTCAGGAGTCTAACCACTCTGACACCTCAATAGGGACCTCTGTCTCCTCTCATAGGAGGGAATCCTCTCATGAGAGGAGAAAGAGACTGATTCAATATGAGCAAACTCAGCTTGAACTCAGGAAACAGCAATTGGCTATAGACAGGGAGTCCCTAGAGCTCTATAGAGAGAGACAAAAGTTGGGCTTAGAGTCCCATGGTGGCAGCAGTTTCCCCAAAGATAGGGAAAGGTCTTATGACCATAGAAACCTGAGCAAGATTGTCCCTCCCTACCAGAGTGGGGATGACATCCACAAATGGATAACTGCTCTAGAGAGGGCCTGTAAAGTACAGAGGGTCCCTCAGGAGCAGTGGGCAGCAATCTTGTGGCTCTCCTTTGCAGACAAAGGTAGAGACAAGCTCCTCACTGTTAGAGAGGAGGATGCTGATAATTACAAAGTCTTGAAGAGTGCTCTAATTGATGGGTTTGGCCTAACCACTGAACAATACAGGTTAAAGTTCAGGGATACCCAAAAGCACAGACTCAAGACTGGGTGGACTTTGTTGATTGTTCTGCCAAGGCTCTGGAAGGTTGGTTATTGGGCAGTAAGGTATGTGACTTCACAGGATTGTACAATCTGATAATGAGGGAGCAGATTCTTAATAACTGTCAAAATCAGCTGTTGCATCAGCACCTGGTAGACTCTGATCTGACCTCTCCCCAAGAATTGGGAAAGAAGGCAGACAAATGGGTCAGAACCAGGGTGAAGCAGAAGGTACAGAACCAAGGTGGTGACCCTAAGAAGCAAGATTCGAAAACCTCTGATAAGGGTGGGGAGAAGGGTATGTTATGTTATGTTAATCGAACTTATAAAGCGCTCTGTTACCCGAGGGTGTCCTGGCGTTATGCACTGCCTGCTGAACCTGAGAATAAGTTGACACAAGGATTATTGGTCAAACAGCCAAGTTTTGAGACCCTTCCTGAAGGAGAGGAGGTCTGTGGCACTCCTCAGTTGAAAAGGAAGCTCGTTCCAAGATTTGGACGCACTGTTAATAAAGCTTCTGCCTCCCCAACCTGCCTTCTTAACAGTGCTAATTGTGACTTTCTTCGCCCCCAATGATCGTAGCGCTCTCCTAGGAATGTACCACTGGATTTTTTGTTGTAGGTAGTCAGGACCTTTACCATTAAGGGCTTTAAAAACGGTACACAATGCTTTGAAGCGTATTCTGTGTCTGACAGGGAGCCAGTGCAACCGTTTGATCTCTTCCTTTACAGATGCAAACTTTGAGGTCCCTGACAACAATCTGGCTGCCGCATTTTGGACCATCTGAAGCTTGTTAATAAGTTGTTTTTGAGCATTCATGTAAAGCCCATTGCAGTAATCCAGCCGGGACATAACAAGGGCCGAAATTACTGTTTTGAGGCCATTAATATTGAGATAGGGCTTAACCTTGTTTATGATCTTTAGAACATAAAAGCAGGCCGAGGTAACTGAGCTAATTTGGTCACCTAGTGTTAACTTATTATCCATTAACACTCCCAGGTTTCTGGCTTTCTCAGTAGGTGTGGGGCATGTGCCAAGGTCAGCCGGCCACCAGTCTGGGGTCCACAATAGCGGATTCTTCCCAAATGTTATTACCTCTGTTTTATTGGAGTTGAGCTTTAAGCAATTTTCCGACATCCATCTGGAGATGGCAGCCATACAGTCATGGAAACGGGCACCAGTTTCCTTTTCAAAGCCCTCCCTTAGTGACAACACTATCTGGGTGTCGTCAGCATAGGAGGACAGCTGACAGCCGAAAGACCTGATCACACCAGCAAGGGGAGCCACATAAACATTAAAAAGCGTTGGGCTGAGGGAGGAGCCCTGTGGGACCCCACAAGGAAGGGTGAAAGGTTTAGAATGACAGTTATCCATGTCCACAGTTTGTATTCTATCAGAGAGAAATGACTGCAGAAGTTTCAGAGCAGACCCCCTTAATCCGGCCCCAAACAAACGGTCCATCAAAACTTTGTGATGGACCGTGTCAAAGGCCGCGGACAGGTCTAACAGGATCAATACTGCACTTCCTCCACTATCCAGGGCCTCCCGAATTTCTTCCGTAGATTTAATTAGGGCAAGCTCAGTGCTGTGTTCTGCTCTAAAGCCATATTGTGTTGGATCAAGAGTCTGATTAAGTTTAAGAAAAGCATTAAGTTGAGTATTCATTGCTTTTTCCAAGGCCTTGGCAGGAAGCGGGAGACGAGATATAGGCCTATAATTATTGGGGTCACCTGCATCAAGGTTCTGTTTTTTCAGGAGGGGGAGGATGGAGGCGACCTTCCACTTCTTAGGAAACGTGCCAGAGCTGAGTATCTCGTTCAGTAGGGGCATGAGAGCCGAGCCAATGACTCCTGAAATTTGTTTTGCTAAATATGCTGGACAGGGATCAGAAGGGGCTCCCGAGTGAATAGAATTCAGAATAGTGACAGTCTCAGGAACCGTGAGGGGTTGAAAGTGCTCTAATACGGCAGAGGTTGTAGAACTGTCTTGGCCGAAGGTAATTGACTGTTCAGGCTCCTTATTATCTGCTAGGGAGAAGGAAGAAAAAATAGATTCCACCTTAAATTTGAAGAAGTCGGCTAGCTGATCGCAGAATTTAGGGCTACAGGAGCTCTTAGGGGCAATAGGTATGGTTAGTTTTTTGAGTGTCTTGAACAGTTCCTTGGAATTTGATTTGGCTTGATCTATTTGATCCTGAAAGTATTTCTTTTTGGTTTCCAGCAACATTCCTTTATAGATGGCGATGCTGTGTCTATAGGTATCCTTATCTAGCTTATTGTATTCTCTCCTCCAAGCCCTTTCTGACTGTTTACAGTTCAGTTTTTGAGCTTTAAGCTCTTCGGTGTACCAGGGGCCGAAGGTGTAACACGTTTTGGAAACCATTTTTTGACAGGGGCGAGTGTATTACAAGTGGACTCAAGCCATGAGGTGTAGACTGAGGTAGGCTCTTCAACTCCAGCGGGGAGAGGACGCAGATGTTTCCAAAGCTCCTCTTCCAATTTGGAACTGTCTACCTCTTTCCAAGCTCTGGTCTCAATCTCATTAGCGATAGTTGGCGGAGTTATGGGATCAGCGGGTGGGTTTAGTTGAAACAGGATAAAGATCAAAAGATCAAAAGTCTTCACAAGGCCCCCAAAAATCTTCTTCAGGTGGGGATTCACAGTCTACCAAAGGGAAAGGCCAAAGGAAACCATGGTGCAAGGTCTGTAAGCAAAAGACCCACTGGACCAGTGATTGCACCAAGTCCAAAGACTCGACTCCAGCCCCCACCAATGCTCCTAAGGCACCTGCTCCCCCTAGTGCAGTTACAGTTGGTGGTGGGACTACACAAGCCAAGGGTTTAGTAGGGTTGACCCTGAGTAAAGAGATGAGCTCTGACCTAGTCAGAGAACTCACTCAGGCTGTCCTAGTCTGTGATGGAGGTATGGATATGACCTCCTCTGTGAGTCCCAGTAATCTGGGCAAGTACAGACTACAGCCTTTAATCAATGAAAGAGAGGCTTTGGCATTTAGGGACACAGGGGCAAGTGTCACCATGGTGACACAAGACCTTGTGAATCCTGGGCAGATTATACTTGGTGAAATGTACCAAGTGACCAATGCTAGCAACGTCAGAACAGACCATACTCTGGCAGTTGTTAACTTCTCCTGGGGAGGGGTAACTGGCCTTAAGAAGGTTGTGGTAAGTGCAGACCTACCCGTTGAATGCTTGCTTGGCAATGACTTAGAAACTTCAGCTTGGGCAGAAGTGGAGCTCAGGACCCATGCAGAAATGCTGGGGATCCCTGCAGATGTGTTTGCTGTGACCAGGTCACAAGCCAAAATGTCTAGCACTGAACAGGCCTTGGATTCTGGAATAATGGACCAAGTGCCCTCCAAGAAGAGGAGTAGTAGGGTAAAGGCAGTGCCTTCCCCCTTGGCTCAGAAGGAAGATCAGTCCCTTGAGGGGATGATCTCAGTCCTGAGGAAGGAACTGTCCCAGAGGAGCTTGAACCTGACCAGGTTGATTTCTTGGGGACAGGGGGACCTTCCAGGGCAGATCTGAGCCAGGAGCAGCAGAGCTGCCCCTCTCTTGAACCCCTCAGACAGCAAGCTGCTGCTGAGGCTGCTGGGAAAGCTAGTGGTCCCCATACTGTGTATTGGGATGATGGACTCTTGTACTCAGAGTGTAGAGACCCCAAGCCTGGTGCTACCAGGAGGTTGGTTATACCTTTGAAGTTCAGGGGCTTCCTATTGACCCTAGCCCATGATATTCCCTTAGCAGGTCACCTGGGCCAGAACAAGATTTGGGACAGAATTGTCCCTCACTTTCACTGGCCCCACATGTCTGAAGACACCAAGGAGTTTTGTCGCTCCTGTGTAACCTGCCAGGCCAGTGGCAAGGCAGGTGGCACTACAAAGGCCCCCTGAAACCACTACCTGTGGTGGGGGTTCCCTTTGAAAGGGTGGGGATTGACATTGTTGGTCCCATGGATCCCCAAACAGCATCTGGGCACAGGTTTATCCTGGTGGTAGTGGATCATGCCACCAGGTACCCAGAGGTTATTCCCCTTAGGACCACTACAGCACCTGTGGTGGCAAGAGCCCTCCTGGGAATTTTCTCAAGAGTGGGCTTCCCTAAGGAGGTTGTATCAGACAGGGGTGCTAACTTTATGTCTGGATACTTAAAAGCAATGTGGAAGGAGTGTGGAGTGACTTACAAGTTCATCACACCCTATCACCCACAATGCAACGGTTTAGTTGAGAGATTCAACAAAACCTTGAAGGGCATGATTAAAGGGCTCCCAGAAAAGCTTAGGCGAAGATGGGACATACTCTTGCCCTGCCTTTTATTTGCATACAGGGAGGTGCCTCAAAAGGGGTTGGCTACAGCCCTTTTGAACTTTTGTTTGGTCACCCTGTCAGGGGTCCACTGTGCTTGGTGAAGGAAGGATGGGAGTTACCTCTCAAGCCCCCAAAGCAAGACATAGTGGACTACGTACTTGATCTCCGCTCCCGGATGGCTGAGTATATGAAAAAGGCAACTAAAAACCTTGAGGCTAGCCAGGAACTTCAAAAGGCCTGGCATGACCAAAGAGCTGTACTGACTGTTTACCAGCCAGGACAGAAGGTGTGGGTGTTGGAGCCAGTGGCCCCAGCAGCTCTCCAAGACAAATGGAGTGGACCCCACACCATTGTTGAGCAGAAGGGTGAGGTTACCTACTTAGTAGACCTAGGAACACCCAGGAGTCCCCACAGGGTTCTCCATGTCAACAGGTTAAAACCATATGTGGACAGGGCAGACATGGGCTTGCTCATGGCGGCTGATGAGGGACAGGAGGAAGAGAGTGACCCACTCCCTGACCTGCTCTCACAGAACCCTGGTGATGGGTCAGTGGATGGTGTAGCCTTGGCAGGCAGCCTCACTACCCAGCAGCAGACTGATTGCAGACAGGTGCTCAATCAGTTCAGACACATATTCTCACTGACACCCAGTCAGACTACCTGGTGCACTCATGAAGTGGACACTGGGGACAGTCTTCCTATTAAAAATAAGATTTATAGGCAACCTGACCATGTCAGGGACTGTATCAGGACAGAAGTCCAGAAGATGTTGGATTTGGGAGTTATTGAACCCTCAGATAGCCCTTGGGCTAGTCCAGTGGTCCTTGTGCCAAAACCTCACACCAATGGTGGGAAAAGAGAGATGAGGTTTTGTGTGGACTACAGGGGTCTCAATGCAGTCACTAGGACTGATGCCCATCCAATACCAAGGGCAGATGAGCTAATAGACACTTTGGCCTCAGCCAAGTATCTAAGCACATTTGACCTGACAGCTGGCTACTGGCAGATCAGACTAGCTGATGATGCAAAGCCAAAGACAGCATTCTCAACCCCTAGTGGGCATTATCAATTTGTGGTGATGCCCTTTGGTCTGAAGAATGCACCTACCACTTTTCAGAGGTTGGTGAATACAGTGCTTACAGGTCTGGAAGCCTATAGTGCAGCATATCTAGATGATATTGCTGTCTTTAGCTCCACCTGGGAGGATCACCTGGTCCACCTCAGAAATGTTTTACAGGCCCTGCAGAAAGCAGGCATGACTATCAAGGCCACCAAGTGCCAGATAGGGCAGAGTCAGGTTGTGTACCTGGGCCACCTTGTGGGTGGAGGCCAGGTTCAACCACTGCAGAGCAAGATCCAGACCATCATGGACTGGACTGCTCCAACTACCCAGACTCAGGTGAGAGCCTTCTTAGGCCTGACTGGGTACTATAGGAGATTTGTCAAGGGGTATGGATCAATAGTGACACCCCTGAATGACTTAACTTCCAAGAAAATGCCCAAAAGGTTCAGTGGACAGTTAGCTGTCAAAAGGCATTTGATGACCTGAAGCAGGCCATGTGCACTGCTCCCATTCTGCAGGGTCCTGATTACTCCAAGAAGTTCATTGTTCAAACTGATGCATCTGAATTGGGGGTAGGGGCTGTACTGTCACAATTGAATGATGAAGGTCAGGATCAGCCAGTAGCTTTCATTAGCAGAAGGCTGACCCCTAGAGAGAAATGTTGGTCAGCCATTGAGAGGGAGGCCTTTGCTGTGGTCTAGGCTCTGAAGAAGTTGAGGCCATACTTGTTTGGTACTCACTTCCTTGTTCAAACAGACCATAAGCCCCTCTTATGGCTAAAGCAAATGAAGGGTGAAAACCCCAAACTGCTTAGGTGGTCCATTTCCCTACAGGGGATGGACTTCACAGTGGAACATAGACCTGGGAGTAACCATGCCAATGCAGATGGACTCTCTAGGTACTTCCACTTAGAACATGAAGACTTAACTGGGCAAGGTTGGTTTAATGTCCCTACGTTTGGGGGGGGTTGTGTAGGAGAGTAGGATCTGCTTCACATGGGTACCCCCACTTTTTGCTGATGCTTCACTGTTTTTCGACCTTAGTCTGGCTGGGGCCCTGCTAATCAGAACCCCAGCCTAGCTGCTTCCTCTTTAAAATGGTTTCCATGTGCCTTAGGCACATCTCTGATTGGAATCTGGAGTGCCCTTATAAGTCCCTAGTATATGGTATACTATGTACCCAGGGCATAGGTACCTCAGAGGCCTACCAGGGGCTGCAGCATGTATTGTGCCACCCCTGGAAGGCCATCCAAACTGACACCACAGGTCTGCTACTGCAGCCTGGATAAGATGGTGCATGCACCCCTTACTGTGATATAGGCTACCTATATCACTACATACATACACACATATAAACCTATAAGTCACTCCTATGGCAGGCCTTATCAATCCTGAAGGCAGAGTGCGTGGTTCCTATGTGAGAGGGTGCCCCTGCATGAGCAGGGCCCCTCTGCAGCGTTCGGAGACCCTTCTCTGATGCTGTTTGTAGTGCAACCTGACCATATACTCTTAAGCGCATTATAACCTCGCGTTAAATGCTAACTTTGGGATGGCTGCACGGAAACATGTCGTGTTTGGTGTCAAACATCTTGGAATACTACCCCCGCCAGTTCTGGCAGCGGGGGTAGCATTCCACCCTTCTAGAGGGAAAGACATGTACACACCGGTATACCCGGTACTGACTTTCCAGAGCCCTGGCATCACAAAATGGATGCCGCTGCCACAGACACGAGTCTGGCCTCCTGCTGCTGACCGAAACTCCGGCAGGGGAGGCCTGGACAATAGGTTTCCTGTCCCAGGGAGGTGTGACCACCTCCCCAGACAGGATAGTGTGTATTGGGGCTGGGCGGGAGCACTCTCTGGTGCTTTGAAGTCCTGCACTGGGGGCACACTTGGTGTCCCTGTGCATACCCCAGTTCAAACCGGCTCAGGGGCTTCCAGCCCCTGCTCTGGCGCAAAACTGGACAAAGGGAAAGGGGTGTAACCACCCCTCTGCCCTGACCCTCCCATAGGTGGGGCCACAGAGTATGTCCAACCCCCTACCTTAGTATAAGTAGGGGAACCCAGTCCTTAGGACTTTAGATTTACCTGGACGAAACTCTGACACAGAATCCTGGACCTTCGACGCTCTACTTCAAGATTAGAGGACTGAAGAATCTCCCTTGGGGTCAAGGAGTGACTCCCCTGCTTGGCAGGCACCAAAGAAGCAATTGTCCGGTCTGCATCGCTGAAGCTCCCGTCGGACGCCGAAGTCTTTGCATCACCAGAGGTGGATTTCCAGACTTCACTGAGGCTGCCCTGAGTCCCCAGCAAAGCTGAGGACCGTAGCTGTTGTGGGTAACGTGGAACCGTGACCCCTGGACACCGATCGCATTTGCAAGTGCATCCTCTTCTGGGTCTCCCACGAAGTCGTGCTTTGGGCTTCGAGTAGCCCCAGCCTCCAGCACCAACTGGACCGAAGATCACTGGCCTCCACTCCACGAGTGTCCTGTGAGCCAGCTCCACGTGCATCGTCTCGAGGCTCCTTTGCGGTCGCTAGTCCGTTGGCTAGTAGGCCCTCCCGAAGGCCAATCTTTTTCTGCTTGGGCTCCCTGGTTGCTCCAGGTGTGCCCTGACTTATCCTTGCTGGGTGAGTTCCCCAGACCTTGCTGGTCTGCAACATCGTCCTTCTTTCCTTTCCACGAGACTTGCCGTTGCCAAAGCTTGTTGGGTCCAATCCGGTCGCCGACACCCCTGCAATCGACAGACGTCATGGGACAGCTCGAATCCAGCTCCTGGTTGTCGTCGACGCCTCCTGGACCTCGTGGCTGAAGAGTCAAGACGACTGTCAACCTACCTGAAGCACTCGACATCGGTGGGCATCTGCTCATCGCCTTCCTGGTCACTGGCTAGTGACCCAGACTCTGTCCCCTCTGCTTTCAGGTTCTTCAGATCTTCGATCCACCTTTGGATCCACCCGAACACTTTCGACTTGGTCGCCAGCAGCACTTTGCAGCAGATCGCCAAGCGACGACGAAACCCGACCCCGAAAGACACCTATGCACCCGGCTCCCCTGGGTGAGGTAACTCGAGTACTCCGGTGCTCCCGTGGGTATTGACACTAGAACAGCCTAGTTCTCAAAGGGTTTGCTCCAAGTCCTCCTCTAAGTGTCCCTTTTCTTTTAAATTCTAATCGCGACTTTCCCCATAGAAGTTAACGGTGGTTCGCAGCTGTGTTCATACACTGCACGCGTCCCCCGTGGGTCCCCTGTGTCACTGCCTTGGGTGGTTCCTTGTGGTCCAAGCACTTCTACAGGCTCTAGGCCTTGTGTCTAGCTCAGTCGTGGTTCTTATACCACTTTATTGGTATATGGTTTGGTACGCCCCTGGGGCTCAAACGTGTATTTGTGCTATTACTGTAGATAACTAACTCGTAACGTATGTACTTCGAACTCTAGCCTCATAAAGAGACTAGAGGGGTGTGTTTAGTAATAAATACATATATTTTGAATATATACCTGGTGTGGTCCTCTTTCATTTGGTCACTCAAGAGATTATAGACTGGTAAAACAAGCTGCTTTACATTCCTTCAAGACTTAGCCTGAAGGCCTTTATTGAAAGCTGCTCTAGGATAGCTTTCAATAAAGGTTGTCTTTAACCTATCTCCAATAAGGGGTTGTTTGGACTGGTGCAAGGTGCCCACTATAATTAGTGGACAGCATATGCCAGGCCAACTTCTCACATCTAACACCCAGCGAAGGGAGTCAGAACACTGGAAGCTGGATTCGTCTGCGTGCAGGAATGACAGCGTCTTCATAGTGCGTCAGGCTGGGATACGGGCTCCTCTGAAGTCGAGGTCTCCTCTAACTTGCTTGGGCAAGGGAAGTATATTTATACCTGGTAGGTGTCTTGGAATGTTAGCATTGACGTGAAGTCGGACAGAGGAAGAAGTCAGGAATGAACCCTTAAGGTATAACGGTTCATACATAATAGATGAGTTCTTGAAGAAATCAATAGTCCTGTGCTAGGGGAACTCCCGAAGCTTAAGGGTCTGTTTTCTAAGAACTCGTTGTGACGTTAGGGTGGACGGATGTCGGTGACCATGCCTGTATTTGGAGTGCACGGTTAATGCCTAAATAAGGACAGGGATTCTATGCCTATATAAGGGCAATGCAAATTGTGCCTATATAAGGACATGATTCAGGAAAACCTATATACGGACACCTAAAGCGGAATACAACACCCACTCCACTTTCGAATGAACGATAATACTAAATGCTAAACATTTAAATGCTAAACATAAAATTGAGTACCACATGTTGCTAAAACATTTCTAAAAGCATTTTAAAAGAAGCTCAAAACCGTTGAAATGCAATAGGTACTGTACATTTAAAGCATCGGTTTCATTCTAAGCATATAATGGAAGTAAAACGCAACGTGAATGAAACAGAAATATATACATATGACGAAATGGTCGATAAGTTCTTAAAATAAAAGCCATTGCATATCATAGAATTAAATGAAATGTTAGACAAGTAAGGTGACAATGTGTCCCTGGAAGTATTCAAAGAAGTCCGTTTTATAAGACTAGTTCTACTGTAAGCAGATTGTTCATTTGCCATGTCATTTTAATAATTTAAAAAGAAAAAGTTCAATTCTGGGAAAAGTTCCAAGTTTGAAAAATATGAAAACCAAATTTCATTGTTGCCCTGGTACACTGTGAGCCGAATCAAAGTCAGTGTATGGGTCTGGCGTAAACATTAGATCATTTATTTCCGTAGCCAAAATATCGTCCACCGAAGTTGGTGACATTTGGAACACCTTGTTCAGTAGCTTGATTGCACAGAGATGAGAAACATCGCTTTCAGCAGAAGAAGCAATGTTCGCGTCCGTTGTTACCTGTGTGCCCGTTGATCCATCTCGTACCTCAGCAGCAGCCGGAAGCGTCTGTGAGATCTCAATGAATGCCGCCATCAGGATTGGAAGCCTCTGGGGACAACACACAGCATGGGCCGTTATCGGGTCCAGCAGAGTATCGATATCCGTTGGCATGACTGATGGGAGTGTTAGACAGGTGTCTAGCACGCATTCTTCACCGCAAAACAGGCAGCGTAGAACAGGTAAGATGCAATCTTGCCAGATTGGTCTGAATGACAGGAACCACATTGTATTAAGTTCCCGTAGACGAGGCATGCCCAAAAGCTGTACTATTCGCTCATGGCATTTCCGTTCAAGGAGGGCTCTCTCCACATCGCTCGGAGTGATGTTGGCGAAGAGGCTTGCCATAGCGTAGTAGGAGGAATAAAAACAGAATTCCTGCAACAAGTGCTAGAATTAACGGCACACCACCAAACACCGAATGTGCGAAGTTTGGGATGATTCCGAGGACAGCCTGGAAAGGTGCTAATAGTCCAGAACAGATGGTCTTAAATACATGTACAATTCCGCTTGTATCAGACATGTTAAAGATACGTCCTATCATTTCTACGAAATGTATAGGGCAGTTTGTACGAATTAAAGCTTGTATCTCAGCCGAAGTCCTTGCGACTTGTAGATCATAGGTTTCTTTGGCCGAGGTCAAAGGCACGGATTGTTGTATAAGCATGGCTTTCATTCTGCTTAAAGTATCAAATCGTATAAAAGAGACATTCAACGAAGGCCACAGAGGCGACTCCCTGACTGTGTCTATTGGGGCAAACAATACTTGCATACAGCAAGTGACCCTGGAGTTGACCGTTACTAGATATGGGATGCCTGGCAACATGCCACAGCAACTCTGATCATTCAACATGAGGTAACTCCCATTAGAAAGTTGTCCAAACGTTGGATTAATGACAGCAGCTGGTGTACCCTGCTGGTGGCAGGACAAGTTTGCCACAGAACCATTACAAGCCCCGTGTAAAGAAATGTCCTGACAAATCAGTGAACCGCTTAGTGCACTTTCACAGTGTGTACCGCTTAGAAACACTTCACGATCCCCACTCCAACATCTATAGGTGTAAGGTAAATTCCAGGATGTCTTAATGTATTCTTTACCCAACCTTTCATATTTGCCTGCTTGCATCTGTTTAAGGCAATACTGAAACTGGAAAGTAGTCACAGGTAGACTAATTTTGCCATGAATAAGCCATTCTGTAGCTGGTTTTTCTGCCACTGTGAATGGTAATTTTACAAGTTTTTCAATGCTTATTACTGTATACTTTGCTCCCCTTTGTGCCAGTTCGATCTGTTTATCAGTTAGATTGTATTCTGCAAACAGAGCCGTCGTGTTGATAAAACGCCAAGGCACATAGCCCGCACGCAAAGCTTGCAGCGTCCAGCTTAATAACATAATAGAACGCAACTGAGATTGGCCTTGTTGTAACATGGCTAAATATTGTTCCAGTATGTCGATAGCAGAGGATACAATACTGTCCAATGAATAAATTCTGGAGGACAAAGTTGTTAACCCATTGTCGACCACAGAGAGAGTTTTCTCTAAATTAATACGATCAAGTTCACGTATTCGTTCTGCGGCCTCCATCTGTGACACCTTCCATGCTTCATTGTAAGCAGCATAAATGCCGGCATATATGAACGTTTTTGACGCGGTTTTCTTGGTCCAAGCAAGAATTCCCTAAGGTCTGCGTCTTCTTTAAGTAAAGATAAGTGTTGTTTCACATCCTTAAGTGTAGATTTGTGCAGCCAATCGAGGCATAATTTCCCTACACTGTATGTTGTTACTACCCCCGGATGCTGTCTTTGGACGTTTCGTAGGTCTGGCCTATGAATAGTAAACCCCTGTGTTTTTTTCAGGAATCTCTCTTGACAGTTGTTTGTGTCTGTGGGCCAGATCAACCATTTTCTCCAATCAGGATTTGTTCTGTTGATTTGTAGTATGGTGTCAACTGTAACCGCTGCCTGTGTATTGTTATCACTTGCAGGTGTTGGTACAGAAGGATTTTTCATGTCTTTGATCTTGGCTAAACCAAGGCAAGACGTTTGTTGGACCGTGTCACTCAAAAACATTATTTGTTGCGGGACGATACAGGCTCTAAATAAAGCTTCTATCCCCTGCACTTACCAATCTTTAGTACCCCAGACAGATTTTGTGTCTATTGTGTCTTTCCATAAGTCGAAACCCTGTCTAGACAGTTGGGCAATAAAAGCTGCAGAGTAAATCTGTTTTGTATTTGTTAACATAATTTTCAGTCCTGTTTTGTTTACATTTCTATAGTAAAATGTTTCTGGATCTGATATATTGTATCCTGAAAAATATGGAAACTTTTTAGCAAATGTTTTTGAACTACCTTTTGGTGGTGTAGGACAATGCTCCCATTGGTTAAACATAAACACATTTCTAGGTGTTGCAGATTTATGCAAAAATTGATGACCATAGTGGTTATAGCAATACAGCTGTTCATAGTCTGATGAACCCTCTAAATATTCATTATTAGAAAATGCAGCAGATTTTTCTAGGTCAAACATCATATTATTTACAGTTTCAAAGTCCCAATCATCAGAAAAGGTACTGGATGAAACAAAATCACTTAGTGAGATCTTAAATAAATGTGGAATGTTCAAATGTTCCGTCGGGCCAAAAATATCAAAATCTGTTTTGTCCCACACTATACCATCCTGTATAGGAATGGCTGTGATGTTCACTGCAGACAAGTCTCTTGTTTCACGATGGGATGATTTGTGAGGTTTCAAAAGTAAGTTCACTTCTTTTCTTTCAATGTCCAAATGGATGTATCTCCCATTTATAAGCACGCTCATAGTCATAACCAAAGCTAGCCAAAGCAGGAAGAAAAATATTCCAGAAATAACCCAAAGTTCAATCCATGGTGAAACTAGATAAGTCTTTTTCAAAAAATGTAAAAAGTCTTGTACTTGCTGTTTAAAAGTTTTTGATGCTGGCAACGTCTCGGGCTCACTCGGATCCACAGAAAACGTATCAAAGTTAATGAAGTAGCCAGAAGCAGTTCTGTCAATTGTTGGAATTGCATCAGGATTTGTAGAAATAGCTGGAACCAGTTGATCACTTGCTACGTTGGTGTAAACAGGTGTATTTGGACGAACTGTTACTTGAGTTTCAAGAGGGATGAGTTCCATAGCATTGAGGAGTGTGTCTGCTACTAGGTCGGAGTCCACGAGGCCTACTATTTAGTATTGGCCACATACTGTGGTTTGATGAGGTCGATGGACACAAATCTTTTCTCCTTTTTTCCAGCAAGGGGCGGCAGAAGTACTGTTCTTGTTCCGTGTATGGCTAGGACAGGTACTGGTTGTCTGTATGAAGGTCCAAATTCCTTCTTGTCCACAATCTTCTCTCTGACTAGATCCCCAACTTTTGGAATCCAGACAGGCCTTGCTGGGACCGCCGGTTTTTCTTCAGTGGTGGTTGGCTGCAGGAATACGTTGCTTTGTTTCGTTCTTAGTTCATTTAAGTCCTGTAAAACAGCCAAACGATCTTTGATATCAAAGGGTTTATTTTCCACCACTGTGCCACTGCATTCCAGATCGGGCACCCACATTCTTGTCCCAAATAGGACCTCATATGGAGTGACCCCCTCTAGAGAACTTCTTGGCAAGTTGTTTAATGAGCGTTGGACCCCATAAAGATGTTTGACCCACCCATCACCCGAACCTAATACCCTAGCTGTTATAAACTGCTTTATGACCCGGTTTTTCCTTTCCACAACAGAATTTCCCTCAGGATGAAACGAAGAGGAGTACCGCAATGCAACGCCCAGACTGGCCATGGCGTCTTTGTAAGCCCGAGAGCTAAACGCAGGGCCCTGGTCAGAATGTAGCGTGCCTATTGCGTATGTGCCGATAAAGACTCGCAAATCTTTTATAACAGTTCGAGCGTCAGCCAAGCGCTGAAGCCATATCCATAGGAACCTAGAGCAAGAATCCACTGTGACCATGATATATTTATAGTTACCATCCCTTTGCAAGGGACCGCAGTGGTCCAGGTAAACACAAGCTAATGGTTTGTCTGAAATTAACAGGGGTGTCTGCGCAGGACGTTTCACTGTGGAGACTTTGATCTGTTGGCAAATTTCACATTCCAGAACATAGTTCTTGGTCTGTTTCCTAATGCCAGGCCACCAATATCTTTGTGTTAGTAAAGATACTGTTGCAGAAATGCCTGCATGGGCAGAGGGTATCCCTTGGTGTGCTGCTAGGATTAGTCCTAATCTACGTTCCTTGTTTGGAATTACCCTATCCCCCACTCCAGGGATTCGAGCAAAAGGAACGTTGTTCGCATCAATTACATAAGAGTACTTAAGTGGAAACTTTTTAGTAACGCTGCACCACCGCCTTTGCTCGTAGCATTGACAGCCAACATTATCTCACTGTCTATTTTCGTTTTTGAATGAGTGATCGCAGCTACGGAAGCCGTCTGAACAGCCCTCTTTGCGGCTTCGTCAGCCAATGAATTCCTGCAACGTGAACGCCATCACGTTGATGACTCAGTGTGTGTATCACGTGAGCCTTTGGTAGTTCGTTTTTTAACTGAACTACTTGTTCCCAAAGCGTTTTATGCTTTATTGTGCCACCTTTTGCATCTTTGAACCCGTTTTCAAGCCAAGTTTGTATATATTCATTATACGACTGCATACAGTAGAAAGAATCGCACACTATTAGTGTGGGGAATTCTCGATCTGTACTTTCAAGTGCCAGTTTGAATGCTTGTAGTTCAGCTCGCTGAGCTGTGCAATCTCCTAGAGACTGGGTTTTGTGACCATAGGTCTGAATTTGCCATCGCGCATGCGACCTTTAACGATTGCGGACGCTGCACTGTAAGCTTGCTTACTCCCTGTTGCGGGTTGTGCGGATCCGTCAGTGTAAATTATGAATTCGTACTGATCGAGAGGCAGAATCTCAGTGGGCAGAGGACATTCATGTTTATATTGCAGGAACGCTTGTGTTTTTAAATCAGGATCAAAAACATATTCAACATCTGTTGCAGCAAGAGAATTAACCCATTGTATCCATCTAGGATGTAATGCTTTAGCATTTGGAATGCTTGCTTTTGTTATCGCCTCTAAGGCCGGTACTGGGGTTACGACAATAATACGTTTCCCTTGGGCCAGAGCTCTTTCTTTTGCTACAGCAGTTTGAACTGCTGTCAGAATTTTTTCAGTTGAAGTGAAGCGCATTTCTGCTTGTGTATACAAGTGTGATTTGTATGCAATTGGTACTTTTTCACCCTCGTTAAATGTTAAGTAGGTGAATCCGCATTGACCCGAAATTATTCGGCTCACTAAGTTGCGTTGACTTACGCGTGTTTGTAAGTGATTTGATGCTAACATGTTCGCCTGGAGTGAACGCAAGATTTCTGTGTGTTCTTGTGTCCAATTATTGATTGAAAAATCAGGTTTGATTAATGCGTAGAGAGGTTTAACCCTTTCTGCGTAATTTAGATTGTAAGTTCTTCTAAAATTTAGGAAACCCAGGATGGATTGTACATTTTTAAGCGTCTTTGGAGGTTGGAGCAGCGCACACCTTTCTAAAAAGTTGGCTGCAAAGCTCTTGCCTTCACTTGAAAGCTCATATCCTAGAAACAGGACATTGAGATGGGCAATTCTGGACTTTTTAAAGTTGAATTTGTAGCCCTCAGAGGCAAAGCCCAGTATAATGGTGCTCACCCTGTTCAAGTGTTTGTCCAGGTCATCGTCTGTCAGATAAATTTCATCGACATATGACAATGCCTCATTATCATAAATTTGTAGTAACTCCGTTACTCTCGCTGAGAATAACCCCGGGCTCTTCTTGAACCCTTGTGGGAGTCGACAAAATTGACGCTGGGTCCCCATTATTGAGAAAGCTGTTAAGTACCTGCTTCCAGGTGCTATGTTTTGACAAAAGAAACCATTTGAGATGTCCAATGTGGTTTTATATTTTTACGCACAATGTTATTCATTAATGCTGTACTATGTGCATTTTGCACTGCAAATGTTTTTGAACAAGTGTTTAAGTGTCAGTAATCCAAAACTAGACGATATGTATTGTCTGGTTTGGAGACAGGAAACAAAGGATTGTTCATTGAAGAGGTGCATGCTTCAATCACCCCTTGGTATTCAAGTTGATCTAAGATCTCCCTGACCTGTTTTTTAGCTTCTTGCTTTATTGGGTACTGCCTTTGTGCAGTAGGTTCATTTTTCAGATGTATTTTATGGTGAGGTGAATCCTCATCCCATCCTACATGATTTTTGTATAATGCTGGGGCCTGGGCAACTGCCCATTTCCTGGCATAAGTATATTTTAGATGAATTGGAATATGGTTAGAGAAGGCAGGCATAATAATGTCCTCGCCATGTGGGCACTCCCTGACACATTGTGGTGGCCAGTCTTTTTCTGCTAGAAGTATGTCATAGCCCCTCGAAAGTTTTTCCCAAAAAAGTGCTTTCACCTGTCTAGGTATGTCTGCCTCCATCCGGAGTGTTATTTCATATAACTTTTGTGGAGTTAACCCTGGTGTCTACAGTCTCAACTGTAATGTACTCATTCAAGTCCACTATCTCCAGAAGTTCCTTCAGGTTCTGGCGAGCTATTGTGACTTCTGCTACACTGTCCAGCATTGTCTGAGCCCATTCTCCGTTCTTGAGTTGTGTTCTCAGTATCCTCAGCATGTCTGACCTTCAGACCTGCTACCTTCTTCTTTGAGAATTGAGGTTTTGATTTACTTTTCAGAACGTGTTTGTCGTCTTTCGATTTCACGCGTTCTTCTCTATGTTCTGACCGTCCTCTTCTTTCCGATGTCTGTGACGAGATCTGAAAAGTACGAGAGGAACGTGTATCAGTATCTTGATACCTGTCAGGCTTTTTAAATTATCCCTATTCCTGAGGTTATACCTCCTTTCAGAGGGCTCCTTTGAGGAGACCTACCTCGGGATTAAGAACGTTTCTCTGAATTATTTTTATTAGTTTCCCACTTCTTTTTAGAAGATGTAGGAGTTTGTTTAATAGAGTCCTTCTCAGGACTTTCAGATAGTTTTGGCTTCACTGGTCTTCCACCCAAACTATCTCTGCCTAATTCTGCATAAGATTGTTCTATTATTCTGGGTAGTTCTGTTTGATGTTCTGTAACATCGAATTCCCTTAATCGTTGGCGGATCGCCACTGCTGCTGCCTCCCCTTTAATATTAGATAATATTATTGTTGAGACCTGGTCGAAATTTTTCAGTAATTTCATCCCTAAATTCAGAGCAGGCTCTGCCCGTATTCGTTTTGAATTTGTTTCAGGACATCTGGTATTACTGCAATTGATGGAATACCATGTGTTTTAGTATAGATGGCAGCAAAGACTGAGCCCCAAGTGGTACAGTCTTCCAGTTGTGGTGTGATCCCCATCGGTAAACAGATAGTTAGGATTCTGTGTTTCTCATACGGGCTAGTATTTGGAAATACTGCTTCGATTTGAGTAATTTTTTGAGCTATCCAGAATGGAATTTGCTCACGTTTTGTGGGCATTTTTCCCATGACTGCGTATAGAGTCTGTGGTGTAATTTTTAGTGTATTCCCCTGTTGAGGAGTTTGATTTGGAAGTGTCAATGGTGGTTGGACTGTGAAAGTCTGCATGACATATTGGACTAGTTGTCTGTAGATTTTTATTAACTCTTGTAGTTGAGTAAGTAGATCCTAATCTGACATTATATCGAGTTCAGGATGAGGAGTGTAGCCGGCTAGAATCGGCCATGTTGCTCCTGGTCTACCTAGTGGACCGAGCCTGGTAATGTTTCTGTGATGTTTTAGGGCGCCTTTAAACCAGAGCTGATGCTCCTGGTATGTTAGTGGAATTTCAATATCCTCGAAAGGAATATATTCCTCTGGTGGATCATCTTCTTTGTAGAAGTGAAACAGTTTTGTTACTGAATTTGATTCAGGAAATATTACCCATGAATACAATACCTCTGTCTGAAAGGATTCATGTGTGCCTCTATCACGAAAACTGCTCTACCTCCTCTTGGTGGTAGGCCGTGTTTTATAAGTTTTAGAGTGATGGCTCTTCTTAAGTATGGATTGATGTCTATGACACCCTCCTCGGTTTCAATAAAACCTGTGATGTTATAAGCTGTTAAAGCTGGTTGACCCGCAATGTCACCGTTGTCGGAGTCAGGCATTTTGTTTTAAAAAAAATGTAGAACAAGTTTCAAGGAAACAAAAAGATAAGGTGCACAATACTTTGGAACACTGTATCCTTCAACGTTGAACAAACCAAACAACTAATATATAGGGTGCTTCCCTATTTAGTTATGGCGGATATTTAACCCTACCCACTCCGGACGTCTTATGGAGTATGTGAGTAGGGGTCTCTGAGAAAAGCACGAATGAGTTACTCAGTATCTAGCGTTAAATTACTGTCTTACAAAACCGTTGGGCGCCATGTAGTGTAGTTCCTATTTCCCTTATAGGCTCTGCGCATTGGAATAATATAACCTATAGGTTTGACATAGGACTAAGGTCGGTATGTCCCTATCGATTATATTAAACTTAATTACCTGTGCCAGCTAGCTCAGAGGCCACTAGAAACTCCTTGAGAACAAGAAGGGAGTAGTTTCTGGCAACCGAAAAACATGACAACTTTGTTTCCCTTTAGAAGCGGAACATGTCTCAGAATCGTGGAAACAATAGATAACAGTTTCACTCATTCAATCGTGCATGCTTAGTTTCTGCAGAGTTACACAGAAAGGAAAGACGGGCGTTTCAATAAAAAGGGTTTTATTGAACAGTCTTGTTTCTCGTGTAAGAGATATGTGCTGTTATGATCACAAGACAGTATGCAAGATAAATAATATACAGCGTAAGCAGTAGAAATAAATAATACTGCGCTAGCATTATCTTTTAGCATATATTCACGTACATAAATAACATGAGCTAAGAATGCGAGTACTCATACGATGCGTCTCTAAGCTTGTTCTACCCCAGTGTACCTAATCTAGTCTAGGTGTAGGGAAGAGTAGAAGTAGGTGGAGTATTCTCGAGTATGGTAGACTAAGAGTATGTTAAGTTTAGTATGCCAAGAGTCCCTCTAGGATCTAGTCAGCTCCATACCTTGAGAATGAGAGAGGTGGGAATCTCCTGCCGGATCTTGGAACTCTAACACCCCGCGAAGGGAGTCAGAACACTGGAAGCTGGATTCGTCTGCATGCAGGAATGACATCGTCTTCTCAGTGCGTCAGGCCGGGATACAGGCTCCTCTGAAGTCGAGGTCTCCTCTAACTTGCTTGGGCAAGGGAAGGTATATTTATACCTGGTAGGTGTCTTGGAATGTTAGCATTGACGTGAAGTCGGACAGAGGAAGACGTCAGGAATGAACCCTTAAGGTATAACGGTTCATGCATAATAGATGAGTTCTTGGAGAAATCCATAGTCCTGTGCTAGGGAACTCCCGAAGCTTAAGGGTCTGTTTTCTAAGAACTCGTTGTGACGTTAGGGTGGACGGATGTCGGTGACCATGCCTGTATTTGGAGTGCATGGTTAATGCCTAAATAAGGACAGGGATTCTATGCCTATATAAGGGCAATGCGAATTGTGCCTATATAAGGACATGATTCAGGAAAACCTATATACGGACACCTAAAGCGGAATACAACAGTTCGGTCGAGGTTATCTCGAAACTCGTCCACCCCGATCAATCAGGCTTCATGCCAGCAAGGAATACCTCATTTAACCTTCAACGTCTACACGGAGTAATGGGAAGAACAGACACACTGAGGGAGGATGCAGTGGTGGTGTCCCTAGATGCCACCATGGCATTTGATACGATTGAGTGGCCATACATGTTCGCGGTTCTCAGGAGAATGGGATTCGGCCCCAACTATATAAGGTAGATAAAACTTCTGTATAGGGAACCCCTGGTGCAAGTAGGGGTTAACAATAGGAAATACGTATTGTTTACTCTAGAGAGGGGGACCAGACAGGGCTGCCCCCTATCCCCGTTGCTCTTTGCGTTGATGCTGGAGCCCAGTGCTTAATTTGTGCCGGTGCTTTCCGGTGCTCAGCACCGGCACTTATTTTACCGGGCCGGATTTTTTTCTGAGTCTTGGCCCGGTAATTATTAAACATAAATTCCTGCTCTCCTTAAGTGGCTACCTGGTATGTCCTCGGAAGTCCCACCCAGGTCCAGGCATATCGAAGGAGCGTCAGCATCACGTTAGTGATGTCACGTCGCGCCTGATTTTCCCGGAACACATTGGTTTATTTCCGGCCGTTGGAGAGTGGCTGAGGGCGGGCTGTTGGCTGAGCTGGGGGCGGCAAGGCATGCTGGAAGTGTGCAGGACTGCCAAGAAATGTTTTACTATAGTACCAAGTCCAGCAGAAGTGAATATGTACGAGCGCCCGCTATCAATATAGGTATCATTTTCATTTATAGATTTTACTTGCTTCAAAAAATGACAAGCGCCGCTCCAAAAATAAATATCCAGCATTAAGCACGTTCTTTTACTCTCCTGTCTCTCGTGCTGACTGAGGGCCTGCGCTTCAGATTTATGGCCTTCTAAAATACGGACGATGGTTGCCAGAGGCTGCTTTGCTTGAGTTTCGTTATGGTTTGGATTTGCTAGCATTTAGCAGGATTCCATGAAAAGGAAATCCTTCGTAGATTTATTTTGCTGCCTTGCCTTTCTGAAATTAAAAAATAGCGCGTAGCATGCATTTCTATCAGCACTGACCTAGAGCTGTCTGTAATGGTGCATTCGAAGTACTCATGGCTCACCACTAACTATGGTGTGCACTTGCTGCTCTGCACTCATTAGTCCAAGTCCGTTTTTGTTGGTCGGTGCCTAAAATGTTTTTTTGAGTGGCTTACAAATGTTGAAAGCTTATTTCTATGCCTTTAGGCTATGTTTATCCAAACAACGATGATCGAATGCACACCATTCTAATACCTTTATTCTACGTTGCTTGAAACTAATTTGACTCTTGCATGCAGCCTGGGCTTGCGTGCTCTGCCCCTGTAACACGCATGTATGATATCAACAAAACTGGAATGTTTGTACAGTGTAATTATAGCTGCCTCGTCGATCATTTGCACCCAGGAAAGTTTAAGCAGAATAAACAACATGATGTTGCATGTAAGGTGATTTGGTAACATCACTTCCACAAGTGGTAATTCACGTTTAGAGTTATGGACTAACAGACTGTCATTGCAGATCATCATTGCCTGTATAAAAATGCTTTTTCATCAACAAATGATCAGTGCTATGTAGAACATCTAAATTGAAAAAATGTTATGTTGTATAACAAAAATTTGGAAATCGTAGCTATTAGAAAGTTATTGGAAGGGTGGGCCATAGGATTTGATGGGGCTGGAATTTTGAAATACACAGGTTCTTGAATGTGTAGTTAGAAGCCAGGGGTTAATTAGTAGGTGTAGGTAGGTTCACAGAGGGGCAGGAAGAAGCATTTGGTTAATCAGCAGGGTAATAGTAGGGTGTGGTCATGCTGAGTGAGCTACAAAGGGGAGGATCACATGATAGATGCAAATTGAGCACTTTCACGCAGAAGATGTGGAAAGCGGTTGGAGTTCATGCACTGTGAAATGGAGAATGCAGGTACACAAGAAAGCTCAGTTCATTTTGGTTGTGGCTATGTCTGTTATTACTATAGAGTCAGTTTTTAATCAGTTGATTGTGAACACAATGTATGTGATCTCACAGCCCAAGTACTCAGTCAGGGTGCATGCGAACATGGATGTAGAAGATAGAAGGAGGGCACTCTTTGGGAGAGTTTCTAAATATGTTTTTATGGGCACATTTTGGATGAGTATAAACACGTTCTTGAGGGGGACAATGAAAGGGTGTCTTGGACAGCACAACTGTGCATTGATGAGACAGGCCAAGAATGATACAGCCTTGTCACCCCTCAACTATACATATTTAATTATTCTATATTTAATAAAGCAGTGGTGTACTCTTTTCTTGCTCTTCCCCAGTATCTTCCTTCCATTCACACCTTACCCTTCCCTTCTCTCCATTCTTCTTTCACTTTCTGCCCTACGTACATGTTTCCTCTTAATCGCCACCTCCCCTCATTAACTGCTTTTCATTTTTCACCTTCTCATCTTTCCCTTCCACTTTCTTTTCACACACTCCCCGCTGTCTGCTCTTCCCTTTTTCCTCTTTCCTTTTTCATTCTCATCATGTTCCATTCCAGTCTTGCACTCCCTATCTCTGCTTTCCTCACTTCTCTTCACATTCTTTGTGTACCATATCTATCTTTGCCTTCAGACCTCTCCTCATTCTCCATTTTATGTTTTCCCTTCTTGCTCCTTTCTTTATATCCACTCCAGGAATCTGTGTTTGTTCTCAGGGTCATAAATTTAAATCTTGGTGCGGCAACTCAGTCTTTCATATATCTGAGGTCGATAAAATGTGTGCCAGTGAGCTGGATAACAACATTTTAAATTCAGTGTTAAGGCCCCTTTTGGTGAATATGTGCTTTGCAAATATACATGGTATGTTAAGGACACAAATGTATTTCAATCTTTTGTTTTTCAATTTCTATGCAATATTACACTGTCATTATCCTCTCTCCTTGACCCAGTACCTTTCATACTCATTCCCCTGACCTCCTTTCTTTCCTTCGTCTCATCTTTTTCTTTTCCCTTTTTTCTTCCTCAGCACCCCCAGCCATGCCTCCTATACCCTCTTGCTTCTTGCTTCCTTTCACCCTCATTCCATTCTTGCTTCATTACACCCTATTCCATTCTTGCTTCCTTACACCCTCTTCCATTCTTACTTCCTTACACCCTCATTCATTCCCCATACTTCCTCCCTGGGTGCATTTAATCCTTCTTCCTCCATTCTTTCCTTACTCTTTTTCCTGCTCCTTCCTTCACCTCTTTAATTTTTTCCTTTCTCAACCATTCCTTATGCTTATCTTGCTCCTTTCCTTTCTTCTTTCTTTTCATCCATCACAGATAATTCACTTCCTTTCTCCCTCTATTCCTTCATTTCCTCCTTTCACATTCTTTTCTTATTCCCTCCTTCTTTCATCCATTGCTCATATATATCATCACTCCAGTACTCCCCTTCCTGCCTGCATTTGTTGCTGCCTTCTTTAATGTATTCCTTCCTGCACTCTTCCTTTTTTTAAACAGCACAGTAGAAGCACATTCTCTTTAATTTGCAAAGGTACCTCTAAGTCCTCTAATGACCGTTCCTGAAGCTGCATTTTGAGATTTACACACATTCTCCAATTTGAGTTCACTTTTAAGTTGTTGTCATAGACTTTCCATATGTTACATTATGTTAAGTTATATTTGAGTTGTAGAAAAACTAATCACCCAAGAGGGTATCCAGGCACTTGGGCAGGTGTGAGGTCCGCGAGGTGCTTATGTGAAGAGCCAGGTCTTCAGCTTCTTGCGGAACTCAAGATGTGAGGAGGTGGCTATGGTGTGTTGAGGCTTGTGGATGTGGGTGGAACCGATAAAGGAAGTGGGTGGAGCCTCTGGCGGAAGTGGGTGGAGCCGGTAAAGTGGGTGTGGCCTCCTAAAAAATATTTGAGCACCTGCACTTAATATTTTACAAATTAAGCACTGTTGGAGCCATTGGCACTGTGGATACGAAAATACCCAATCCTGAAGGGACTTAGGTGGTCGGAGGATTGGGAGGACCGAATCTCCCTGTATGCCGATGACATACTGTTATATCTGGCATCACCGAGAGCCTCAATAAACAGAGCACTTCATATCTTTACAAATTTCGGGAAGTATTCTGGATACACCATAAACTGGTCTAAGTCAGTCATTTACGTATTGATGGGTGATTTTCCCCCACTACCTAAAGGTTACGCAATAACAGAGGCAAGTGAGGGATTTAAATACCTGGGCATATATGTCACTAAGGACCCAGTATTGTATTACGACCGAAATCTCTTGCCCCCGCTGCAAAGGCTCAAGAGCGACGTTAAACACTATAAGTCTCTCCCACTGTCATTATTAGGGCGTGCCGCATTATTCAAAATGATGGCCCTGCCTCGCTTTTTATACATACTACAAAACTCACCGGGCCCAGTTCGCACTGACTATTTCAAAACCATTGAGGGTGAACAGAGGAAACTCCTGTGGGAGGGGAAGCCGCCAGTATAGCGAGTCAAAAACTAACAAGGAGGTGGTATGATGGTGGCATAGGACTCCCATATATTAGAATATATTATTGGGCTGCACAATTAGCAGCTATTAATCCATGCGTATATAGGCCCCAAGATGATCCCGGATACAAAATGGACATGTGGCTTCTTCCAGATGGGAACTATTCAAGATCACTTTATTCCAAACACGCAAGATTGAAATTAACAGGCCCAACTGAACAACACACAGTTAACAAGAGCATGGCATGGGCAGGGAAAATCATGCAAGTCACCACCCTGTGGGATGCGGAGATATTTGGCACCCTGAGAAACACCGAGGGCTTCGATCGCTGGGATATGATCGGTATCTCCCGGGTCGGGGACCTATGGAAAAAAGGTGGGGTGATCCCCTTCACACAGTTACAAAAGGAATTTGAGCTGGCAGATTGTTAGAAATGGGATTTCTAGTTGGCTAGGGCTTGCGCCTAAGCCAGGCAGAAACCACCACTCTAGTCAGGGCAAGGGAGTTGCACGCTAAAGATAACCCCTGCTCACCCCCTTGGTAGCTTGGCATGAGCAGTCAGGCTTATCCCAGAGGCAATGTGTAAAGGGTTTGCGCAACACACACACAGCAGCGACACACTAGGCACACTACAAAAGAAACTCCACACAAGGTTATATAAAATAATTAGCCTTTGTATTATCATAAACACATTAGATCATAACCACACACATATACACTGTGCCAACTGGCACCAGGTAGTAATTTACAGGGGATTATATACATGACCGGGCCAATCGGGCCACGGTCAGACCATCAGAAAGCACAAGTAATGACACAACCAGTAACTACTGGTAAAATAATGAACTCAGCATTATCACATTAGGCATAAACACATTATGCAATCTCATTAGGCATAAACATCATAGCATGACATTTGCATTAGGCATCACATTAGGCATACATCCTAATACCCAGCAGTGCACACCAGTAACACTAGGGAGGTGTACACATCTCCTGGGGGCCTTACGCCACACCAGGACACCAAGTGACCCCAGGCCAACTGGCCTTCTCTGGGGCCCAAATGCCCTCTGTCCCAAAGTCAGGGCTCTAACTGGGGCCTTCCACCAGGCCCTCCGGCTGCCTTGGCAGCGAAACCAATGTGCGCAATGCACTGGGGGCGGGGGAGTGTATCTCACTACTTCCTTGTCAAGAAACAAACGTGCCCCCGTCATTGCAGCTGCCCGCGCTCTCGCGGTGCAGCTGGAGGAATCACCCTTGGCACCGCAGTGCCTCTTGAGCCCCACTCCGGGTCTCTAAAAATAAAATGGCCTCCGCGTTGCAGGTGCAGCAGCAGGCCCGTAATACATCGGGGGCCGGCACTGCTACCAACAGGTAGCGCAATGCTCCTGGGGGCGGGGAGACCTCACTCGGTCTCTCCCGCATAGGCAAACTCCTCGCTGGCCAGGGAGAACTCTGCCGATCGGCACGAGGAGCCCTCGAGGCTCCGGTCGAGCCCCTCCTCTCCGGCTCCTCCCTTAGGCAACTCGCGTGCTCTCCCCTTTTGGCGCCACTCACCAGGGCTTCCTCCTGATGGCAGGGCCACGAAGGCGGGGTGGGCTCCCGCCGGACTTCAGGCTCTACGGAGCAAGGTCTCCGGTCTCGTCAGGAATCTACCAGCGCGGGGTGGGCTGCCGCCTGGATCTCCGGCTTGGCTCACGATCACGGAGGCGGGGTAGGCACCCGCCCTCCTCCAGGCACAACTCTGCCTGTCTTCTGGCCGGCACTTCTCTTCCGGCCCCGCCCACAATCAGGCAAGATGCCTGACTTCCTGGCCGGCCGCGCTTCTTCTCCTGGGCACAGAAAACACGGCGTAGGCTCCCGCTTCTTCTGGGAAACAATGAGCAGCGCTAACGATGCGCTTTGAGTGGGCAAGATCCCCCCCTTCCTCAGGGGCATCAGGGGTCACAATTGTGAGGTGCCCACGAAACGCTTTGGGCAGGCAGGAGCCCTTTCCTTAGGGGCGCTGGAATGCAGCAAAATACTCCTCACTCGTCCTGGAATAAGGATATAGCGCTCACGAGGCACTAAGCCCCAAGAGTTCAGAGGGGCAAGGCTGGGCCCAGGCAGGCCAGCTCACAGGGCCCTCCAGCAGAGGGGCAGTCCCTCGTGGCGGTTCCTCCTGGGGCCCAGCAAGCAGCAAGCACCACAAAGCAGCACACCTTTCATGGGGTCGCAGCCCCAGTATATATACTAAATTTTCCTTTGTTCTGCCCTGGCACAGGGCTTGGGGAACCAGTCTCAACTGGTTCTGGGCGGTATTGGAGCACATTGTGTACAGTGCTTCTACTCCCCTTTGTCAGGTGGGAGCTCGGTCATCAGACACACCACAGGGGGGCGGAGCCAGCATTCACCCAGGAAGGCACAGACCTATTCAGGGTCAGGGGACTATTCCTCCCACTACTCCAAATGCAGATCTCCTATTCAGCCTAGCGCTGACTCACCCTGCTCTCCCTGGAGCCACATACCTCACCAGCCCCTGTCACTCCAGAGCCAGACATGCAATACACATCAGGCAGGCAGACACATAGCACACAGAAATGCCAACATCTAAAAGTGGCATTTCTAAAACAGTGATAATAAATCTGCGCCCACCATTGCGCAGCATTTATTATTACTATTCCAAACATACCAAACTTGACCACGCTGCTCCTCTCATATCAGGAATTACCACTGAAACACTTATCAGGGAATCCCCAATGCATTCCTATGGGAGGGCAGCCTCACAGTAGTGAGAAACCAAAATGGCTGTTTGTCACTACCAGGACATGTCACACACTTAAGGTACATGTCCTACCTTTTACCTACAATGCACCCTGCCCATAGGGCTAGCTAGGGCCTAACTTAGGGGTGACTGACATGCAGTGCAAGGGGGGTCACAGACGTGGCACACACTTTAGGTGTCACGTCACAGCAGCAGTAACACTGCGCGCACAGGCCCTGCATTGGCAGAGGCCTGAGACAGGTTGGAAAGGCTACTTTGGTGGGTGGCACAATCAGCGCTGCAAGCCCACCAGTAGCATTTAATTTACTGGACCCGGGTATATTAGATACCACTTTACTGGGGACTGATAGGTAAATTAAATACGCCAAACAGGTGTAGACCAATCTTAACATGTTTACCACAGAGAGCACACGCACTTTACACTGGACAGCAGTGCTAAAGTGCCCAGAGTCCTAAAACCACCAACACCAGGTCAGAAACAAGACTAGGAGGAAGGCAAAAAGTTCAGGGATAACCCTGTAAAAAGGGCCAAGTCCAACACTGATGCAGAAACATTCTGATACCTGCAGATAAAACACGCCCTTCAGGCAGTTATTCTAAAGGGGCAGTCGCTCCCAGAGTCCTCCCCTCTCGAGGACAGAATCCTGGAAGAATATATGCCCAACAAAACTATCTCTATGACATATCAGAAATTAATCAATAACATGCCTGACCCCCTCCTACAACTACGCAAACATTGGGAAAATATATTGCTGATTTGGAGGACGATGACTGGCAAGAGGCCTTAGCATCCCCTAGAGAAATCGCGATCTCCTCGAGATTAAGACTGGTACAACTCAAAGTGCTGCATAGAATATACTGATCAGGTACAGCTCTTGTGAAAATGAGCTACAGAGACGATCCTGGGTGTTGGAGGAAGTGTGGCCAGGAGGAACATTCATCCATACCATCTGGGAATGTGTTCACATTAGACGTTATTGGGCAGAGGTGACCCAGTGTATGGGGGAGGTGCTGGGGGCGCAGGTAAATGTATGGGAACCCACAGACCTAAATGGTAGGGAGAAGGTCTGGACGGCGCTGGGGATGATAGTTGCTAAGTGAAATACTGCCAGACTGTGGAAAGCACAAGAAGCACCAACAGTAACTGCATGGAAGAGAGACATGGATTGCTGCATGTTAATGGAAAAGACAATATACGAGTCAAGAGGCTGTCCCAAAAAATGCTTACAAATATGGGAAAAGTGGAATGAATATAGAGGGAACATTTGTGAGCCCCCGCAAGCAACACACCACTCCGCCTCGAGCATAGAGTAAGAAACAGTATACAGAATATAGGAATAGTATCACCAACGGTAGACGCTAAAGATAGGAATGTCAAAGCATGATTCACTGTAAAGGCATTGCTATGTGTGATATTTGCAATAACAATTGTAATGTATTAATGTTGTCATCAATAAAAAGAAAAGTTTAAAAACATTTTATTTAGAAACAAAAACATTGATTATTACATAAATTTTCTTTTTTTATTTCCTACCCTATAACACCACACAATTCACAACCCACATCTAAATTTAAAAAAATGTATTTCCTCAACTAATATAATTAATTACCAATTAAAGAAATATTATTAATTAAAAAACAAATTAAAACTCATAAAATTATTAAACTGTAAAAAAATTAATTACACAATTAAAACTTATTTTCAATGAAAAAGATAGTATTTAACAACTAATTATAAAGTAAGTAAAATGTATTTACTCTCCACACTGTATGCCTATAACAATAAAACCCACACACAAAAAATGTAAACAAATACCCTAATTAAATATAAATTAATTCATTACTATTAATGATCAACTAAGTTTTAATTAATTAAACAAAAATTACTTCCCACCCTTAACCACTATAAACCCCACAACTCACACCTAAAATTAATTACACAAATTCCATATTTAATTTTCAATTAATTAATTAATATTAATTAACAACTAATTATCAATTAATTAAACATAAATTACTTCCCACCCTTTACCCCTATCAACTCCACAACACGCACCAAAAATTAATTACACAATTTCCGTAATTAATTTTCTATCAATTAATTAATATTAATTAAGAACTAATTATTAATTAAATAAAAATAATTTACTTCCCACCCTTTACCCCATAAACCCCACAACGCACACCTAAAAAAAATCACACAATTACCATAATTAATTATCAATTAATTAGTTAATATAAATTAACAACTAATTATTAATTAATTAAACATAAATTACTTCCCAGACTTTACCCCTATAAACCCCACAACCCACACCTAAAATTAATTACACAATTTCCACAATTTATTTTCAATCAGTCAAAACCACTTTATTCGGTTAATAAAAACCATAAAAGTACAACACATATGACAAATTACGCTACACAGTAAAAACATCTAAAATACAAATCATCAATAAATATGGGAGACCTAAAAAAGTGGTAAAAAAAGGTTACAAAGCCAGATTCCATTAACACACATAAAAACCCAAGCTGCCGTTAGTACCAGTGGCGGCTCGCATAGGGCGTGCTCCGGGGCAGTGGGGCGGGGGAGGGGCAGGATGGGGGGCAGTAAACTCGGACATACGACGGAACGGAGGAAAGTAATAATTACGTTCGGACATACGACGGAACTGAGGAAAGTAATAATTACGTTCCTCCGTTCCGTCGTATGTCCGAATTTACTACCCCCCACCCTGCACCCTCCCCCGCCCCGCCCCACCGCCCCGCTGCACGCCCTATGCGAGCCGCCACTGGTTAGTACATATATGGTAACAAGTCGCCTAGATAATAACAATTCAAAGTTAAAATGCCAGCATAAGGACGGTAATCATTTAAGTATAACGGGTACTCTTAAAACACTTGTCATAGGATTCCGTTTTCTCTTAAGTCTAACAGCTGCGACTAGGAAACTTGCAATGTTAAATGTCTCCCATGGGTCTTTCAGCATCTGAAGATAGAGTAAGACGGGTCTGACCTGTATAAAACCTTTTCCCCTTAAAATTGGAAATAAAAACCTCCTACGATTAACACTGTAATGATCACAAAACATTACAAAATGCATAGTGTCCTGGGTTGAGAAACTGTCACATGTGCAAGGGCCTAAGTCACACAGCCTGCTCCAGCCTTGCAAGTCGCCTAAGAAAAAGTGAATCAAGTTAAAACGAAACCTAGTTAAAAGCAGGTGATGGAAGGGCTTAGTGACAATTGTCAAATAAGGTTCGAGCTGGGGATAGGTTTTTAGCAAGAAATAGGCTTTTACTGAAGATTTCGTTAGCTCAGTCGCCTCTCTCTCTGCCGACACTAAGTTAAAAAAATGTGGTTTTACCCACACCAGGTCCTCTTTTCTTGTTTTATCTGGAAAATCAAAGAGATCTGGGCGCCCTAGTTTGTTTAAGGTTTGCTTAACATATTGTAGCCACGGGATACAGCTAACTCGCTCCAGAGAGACACAGTCCCTAATGATCTTGTGGTTCAGGGTTAATTCTGGATTAATCCAGGTCTTATACCAGCAGACCACCGGGCCAACCTCATCCTATCTGATACATATCTAACACCTAACTCTTGGTGTATTACAAAAGTTGAGGTAGATTGGGGGACCGACAAGAGAGTACGTAAAAACCTATTTTCAACTGTCTGTAACCCCTCCAACGGCTTGTATCCCCAGATAGCAGATCCATACAGTGCAATGGCTATGCATTTGGACCTATAGATATTAAGCATGGCTGAGATTGGCCTGGCCCCCAATCGCTGTTCAAAACCATGAACAGCAGCCGTGGACCTTGCCATTGTGTTTATTTTTACTTTCTGTTGGGTGACCCACGTACCCTGCTCGTCAAATAGTACCCTGAGATAGGTAAAAGAGGTCACCCTGATCAGCTCTGCACCTGCACAATAAAAAGTTTTTGGTCTTCTTTGTTTCTGGCCCATAGTCATTGTATGTGATTTAGCTATGTTGACTACTAAATCCAGTGATTTCATATAGGCCCCAAAGGAGTCCAGAAGCCTCTGAAGCCCTACGGCTGTACGGGCCAGTAAAACGGCATCATCCGTGTATAGGAGCACAGGGATAGCCCTGTCCCCTATTCGCGGTATATCTAAGCTGGCAGAGTCTAAAAACTTTCCTAAATTATTTATATATAAGGTAAAAAGCAATGGAGCTAGAATACAGCCCTGACGGACACCTCTTCTGGATTTAAAGTGCTTTGTGCATTTACCTTCTTGGTTGACCCTCACCCTTGTGGAGAGATCCCTATGTAAGTCAGTCAATAAGTGAACTAAACATGGGTCTATTCCCATATCTAGCAGGATAGACCAAAGCTTCGATCTATTTACCAGATCGAAAGCTGAGGAAAGGTCCATAAAGGCCAGGTGTAGTGTCCCCGCTTTGGCTAATATGTATTTCCCTGCTGTTATGTGTAAATTTAAACACTGATCCAGTGTACCCCTTCCTCGTCTAAAACCATATTGGAGGCTTGTTAAAACCTCATTCTCATTCAGCCAGTCCATTAACTTAGTTAAAATCACTCTCCCTAAAACTTTTACTGCAGAGTCAATTAGAGATATCGGCCTATAACAGCGTGGGTCCCCTCTCTGGCCTTTTTTAAAAATTGGGAAGATAATGGAAGACAACCACGATGACGGGAAACCCTGATGACTTGACACATTATAGACATTTGTCAAAATTTTGGCCCAAAAAGTTGGGTTCAGTTTGTATAAGTCGGCCGGGACACCGCCCGGGCCAGGGTCCTTATTACTGGTCATTTGCTTTATTGCCAGTTCTACTTCGCCTTCATAAAAAACTATTTCAGGGGGTTCCCTTCTGTGTTCTAGACTAACAGGTAAATCCGAAGTGGCAGAGGCCTCATATATAGATTCAAAATGAGAGAGCCATTGAACTTCTGTGATGTTACAGTCTAGGGGGCATTCTCTATTCCAGAAAAGAAAGGTTTATTTACAATAGCCCAGAATCTAGAACTGTCCTTTAGGACCTCCACTGCTAGTAATTCATTCCATGCATCCTCCTTAATTTCATTTTTGCAGGTGTTTAGGGCAGACTTATACAACTTTCTTAAAGTGGCTATATGAACCTTGTCTCGTGGGACCTGTTTCAGTGCGAATACCAGTTTACGGTGTGCTTCAGAACAGTTAGTATCGAACCATCTCTCGCCAATATGCTGCCCAGTTCTAGTGGGCACAGAGAGGTCTAACGCTACTTGCGCACAAATGCCTTCGAAAGCTGTAAGTACCTCCGCTCCCTGTTTGGAATTATCAAGGCAGGTTACAAGCTTTTCATCAACCATCTCGCAAAGGTCCTGAAAAAAATAGATCCGGGATTACTTTGGCCCATTTTAACCTCCGTCCCTGATCAGTTGATTTTAGACAAATGTCAAAACCTTGAATTTCCAATTTCCCCTTTAGGCCACAGCCCCTGCCCAGCACAAGAAGGCCCGGTTGTGGTCACTAAAATGGGACCACCTAGCATTATAAAAAATTACTTGAGATAATAAGACTGGGGAGATAAATATAAAATCTATTATAGTATCCCACCCTCCTGCTTTAATGGTAGGAATCCTATCCTCTGAGGCGATAAAGTTAGGTTCGGTAAGGTCTACAACAGTCAAAAGCTCCTCCAGACATTCCCCATACTGCGTATGCTCAAAATGAGGAGTGGCGGAGTTCGCCGGCCCTAAAAAGTCTTCAACCTGACAATTCATATCACATACATGAATATTAAAATCGCCCATAAGTATAATAGAATAATAAGTGGTTTGCTTCAATCTGTACTCCTCTAAAAACATTTCAAATTGCATAAATGTTCATTTAAAAAACAGCTCTCACCAGAATTATAAAAATTAACAAATAATATTTTGGATGAGTTGGAGTAAGTGAATTCAATTGCCAAACAATTATGAGAACCAACATCCACCCCTACTGTGAGTACCTGACAATTTAAGTGAGAATAACATTAGGAGGCCTCCTTTTGCTCTGCCTGACGAGGAAGGCTGTGCAGGCACACCGTAGGATTTAAACCCATCCACCCAGAAATTATTCTCCAAGTCCCAGGTCTCCTGTAGGCTAACTATGTCGTAATCTTTTATAAAATCAAGCCACCTGGAATCGTCTTTTTTACTTCTCAAGCCGGCTATATTCCAACTAACAATCTTACAATTAAGGATTTCATTCTCATCAGACCCCTGACCATTAATGGTATCACTGATGGAGCTCCGATGACAGGAAGGCGGCTCCAGTCAGTCGTTTTCATCTAGGAGAGTTAATGGGAGGAATCTGTTTTGGCAAGCTAAACTATTTTCTCCTTCTGCCATCTCAATGGGCAGAGTTGGCAATTTAAATGCAGTCGATGAACTGCAGGTAGACATGTCAGATAAAATCTCCTCCCTGGGGCTTGGATGGAGAGAGGGATGCCCCCATCTGTCTGCTGAGGGCCAATCCCCCGGGAAGATATACCAGATGGCTGTACCCCCTTGGGTGGTGGATAAAAAATACCCAGGGGTAGGGCCCCTAATACCCCCCTGGCCATCCTTAGGGTCTTCCCAAAATAACTGCCCGCTATATCTGCACTGTCAAAGTTGACGACGATACAATCGCCTACTACCTGTTTAGGCCTATGGCCAACCCAACCCACTCCCCTGGACATTATAATATGGGAAGAAACCCTGGCCCTGCTACTAGAATGTTGATCACACCAATGTTTAGTTTTACGTAGCAACTCAGTAGTGGATTCCAAACAGTGCTCTCTAAGTGGGGGAACCCCTATGAGAATAGCAACTAGGGGAGTGGCTTCTGGTGGCAAATTGAGTCTACAGCTATTTGTCACCTTGTTATCCTCATGATTACTATGAATCCTACCCTGAGCCGGAGCCTCGTGATTGGGCACAGAACTTGGAGCTGTCTGAGTGTGATTGCAGTTAATGCCCGCTGCATGTCTCCCAGAGGTTGCAACTAAGTTGGTTATGGAAATAGACCCCTGCCTGATCTTTGGTAAAATTTGATTAACGAGTCCCTCTTCCCTTTTGTTAGCTATAGACTGCATTTGTACCTAGTGGTTGACACAATTATTAGAAATCACACAGGTATTTTTTGGACCCCCTAACTGGGTCTCAAGGCGCTCTAATTTCCCCATTACCCCCTCTACTAGAGTGTTCAGCGAGTCTATAATATCTTTAGCAACAGTCGAGAATACGGACTCCAGCCACGAGTTAAAAATTTCCTCCATAGCTTTCCGAACAGCTGAATAAACACATGAGTCCAAGTCGCCAGCATGATTAAAGGACGTGTCAGCAGTTAAATGTCCAAATTTAATTGGTCTTTTTTTCCCTGGGTGTATCAGATGGGCCTTCTGCAAGGGAGCAACCACTCTGAGTGTCTCTTCCTTGGTCTCTCCCTCTGCGTCCCGTGGCATCCTATCGTTATGTTGGGGGCCCTCCCCCAATGTTCCCTGCACAATAATCGGCGCTCCCGGCTCGGTAGGGACAGAATTTTGAGGAGAGGCGACTAGTGGATTATTTGTCCCAGGGTGATCAGAACTCAGGCACAGTTCGACCTCCACGTTTTGAATTTCCTTATTTAGAGCCCCCACTGCGGAGGTCAAATATGATATAATGGAAGCTGAGATCCTGGGCACCTTAACTCTAACACTCCCCTGGTCCTGGCTACAGGGTTGTTTGCGCTTACCAATGGTTGTTATTGGATGCATTGCTGTTAAAGGGGTGGCCCAGCCCAGCCTCCTCCAGGCTCTGACGGGCACAGATGCGCCCTTCCTTGGCCCGGGCATGGCCCGGGCACGCCTTCGCGCATCCCGCGCTGCGGGAGCCCTGGCCGGTTAATAAGCGCCTCCTGGCGCGAGCAGAAAGCGTTGGCGGTGTCCTCGCCGCAAAGCAGGCTGGGGGCTGTGGTTCCTGCCCCCCCCACAAACAGAGGAACAGTGGCGGTGGGAAATGTATACTTGGGCTCCCCACAGCCCTCCGCAGTAGCAGCAATGGTGGTAGTTAGCTGAAATGGGCTCCCGCGCTGCAGGAGCCCTGGCCGGTTAATAAGCGCCTCCTGGCGCGAGCAGAAAGCGTTGGCGGCGCCCTCGCTGCAAAGCAGGCTGGGGGCTGTGGTTCCTTCCCCCCGCGAACAGAGGAACAGTGGCGGCGGGAAATGTATAAATGTATACTCGGGCTTCTCCGCGGCCCTCCGCAGTAGCAGCAACGGTGGTAATTAGCTGAAACGGGCTCCCGCGCTGCAGGAGCCCGGGCTGGTTAATAAGCGCCTCCTGGCGTGAGCAGAAAGCGTTGGCGGCGTCCTTGCCGCATAGCAGGCTAGGGGCTGTGGTTCCTGCCCCCCCCCGCAAACAGAGGAACAGTGGCGGCAGGAAATGTATACTCGGGCTCCCCCGCGGCCCTCCGCAGTAGCAGCAATGGTGGTAGTTAGCTGAAACGGGCTCCCGCGCTGCAGGAGCCCTGGCCGGTTAATAAGCGCCTCCTGGCGCGAGTAGAAAGCGTTGGCGCGTCCTTGCCGCAAAGCAGGCTGGGGGCTGTGGTTCCTGCCCCCCGGGAATAGGGGAACAGTGGCGGCGGGAAATGTATACTCGGGCTCCCCCGCAGCCCTCCGCAGTAGCAGCAACGGTGGTAGTTAGCTGAAACGGTCTCCCGCGCTGCGGGAGCCCTGGCCGGTTAATAAGCGCCTCCTGGCGCGAGCAGAAAGCGTTGGCGGTGTCCTCACCGCAAAGCAGGCTGGGGGCTGTGGTTCCTGCCCCCCGCGAACAGAGGAACAGTGGCGGCGGGAAATGTATACTCGGGCTCCCCCGCGGCCCTCCGCAGTAGCAGCAACGGTGGTAGTTAGCTGAAACGGGCTAATGAATTAATTAATATAAATTAACAACTAATTATTAATTAATCAAAAATAAATTACTTCCCACCCTTTACCCCTATAAACCCCACAATCCGCACCTAAAAAAAATTAGACAATTACCATAATTAATTATCAATTAATTAATTAATAATAATTAACAACTAATTAATAATTAATTACAAATAAATTACTTCCCACAATTAACGCTATAAAATCTAAATTAAATAAATAAAAAATAATCATTAATTTATTATAATTAAATAACTTCCCACCCTATTCCCCTATAAACCCACAACCCGCTACGGAACTAAAAAATGCAAAATCTTATTAAAATAAAATTCATAACTACTAAAAATGTAACACATATATTAAAAAACATGAACAATACATATACAAAAAACATACATGACATACATTTAAAATATAAACTAAGATACATAACACTAATTAAAAATCGATATTTTAAACATCTATATTTTTGCAAACAATATTAATGACATATATTTTTAAAACGATATTTCTTACCTTAAATTCGATATTCTTGACCACGATATTCTTGCTGTCGATATTTCTGAATCACGATATTTCCAACTCGATATTTGTGTAAGTCGACATTTACTACTCGATATTCTGTCTCAGCACCAATGAATACACCTCAGTGAACCAGTGGAAGAAAATCAAACATGTTGCAAATTACAGCTTAACTCAGGAAGGTTAATCAGGAGAACAAAAATAACAGTTGGAAATAACTCAATATTACAGCTTGACTTTTCGCTTTGGAGCTTGTGGGGAGAGGATGTGTGCAGTGGGAAAGCCCAGAATGAGTGACAGGAATGTCTTCCATTTTGAACAAGATAGTATTTTGCACGCAAATGTGGCCTAGTTAACATACATTGAAAAAATGCACTTCTATATGTCATAGGAAATTCGGTTCAAATACAATCACAATATATCGGTCTATACATAGGAAATTGTGTGTGTAAATGCATACTTCACACTATTAATAATGCACAAAATACAAACCCATGCAAATCTTTACCACAAGGAATATATTTAAGTTTCTATGTCTTAGATGCAAGTGTCTCCATTGATGAACTCTCTTCCATCCCTTTATCTGAGGGAGAAAATCTCTCTTTACATTTCTAACTGGCACCTGGGATATGCCAAGCTTTCCCTTTCATCTAATTATCTATCCACATATATGTCCATATCCACACCAAATACAGATACACAGGCTCAACTATAAAATTGTAGAAGCAACTTCCTCTGGAAACAAGGGCCACACAAAGTTTTGGCCTGACTGGTGTCTTAGATGGTTGAACATCTGGAGCATCACTATTTCACCATCTTAGATGGCAGTGGTGAATGGTTACTTTTCATTGGAACTTTAAACGCATGTGCTGCTTTTGGCGTTGAACTGTAGTATCATTTATTGACGTATCTAAATTAAACAGCAGAAAATACCACAATAACATTAAAAAAGCATCAAAGTTCAATTGGTGGGAGAGGTGTGACGCGGCGGCCAGAGCGGCTGACTACGGAGCGCAGGGCTAATGGTTCGGTCGCCGGCGGCAACAGCTCAGCATCATGTGACTCTGGGCAATAGCTCACTTAATTTCCCCGATGGCCCCCAGTGCCTGGATACCCTTAGGGGTGATAAGTTGCGCTTTACAAATGCGGAATTTTAATTATAACATAACAGGGAACAAAACAACAGACAGTCAAAACACAATACAGCATAACAACCACAGTAGTAAAACACAAGAACATCACATTCCAATAGTGCAATACAAAAACATAGTGGCATCAAAAGACAGAACTTGTCACCAGCGCAACAAAATGCACACAATAAATGTGCACATTCTTCTCACACCTTAGAACCTCAGGAACCCTGTTTTCATAACACAGTGGTAAAATGTGCTTTAGGTAACCACCACAGGCATAAAATGCAGCCAATCAAAAATGTTTTGTGATTCAGCCTTCTTTCCCTACTGCAAGCCTGCCTCTCCCTTTCGCCGTCTTGGCCAGGGTTCTTCTTCTATTCTTATGCCTAGAGACAATTTGGTTAATAGTGCATGAAGGCAAATTGGTTAGTAGTGCATGGATGAAATTTGGTTAGTAGTACATGCTTTACAAATACTGTAAAAACGGTCATGCTCCTCGGTGAACAGCAATGATCCAGGCACACTGAAATTAATATTGGACTGTGTGGCTGAAAAAACTTGCCCCAAAGTATTTAATTAATGAAGTCCCATTTTTACTGCCATGGCCACCACCCATATCTAAGATTGTTCCAGGACCATTGACAATGTGGCCTGAGATTTTCAATGAATTTGGCAATTTTTTTTTATTTTGTAATTTATAAAGCCCGAAGGGGCATTTAACACAGAAGTAAGCTCATGTTATTCACCACAAGTAGAGATACAACGAAAGAGAGTCACTAACCAGAAGAATGGCTATCACGGATTGTCTTCCATTTGTTCATATTTCAGAAGCAAATGTTTAAAACCAGGCGGACGTCACATCGTGTGTGGTTTGATGCTGAAGATTAAGTGCTCTCTATTCTACGGCAAAAGCGATTAAAAAGCAGTCGTTTGCACGAATGCAGTTGATTTGCATTCCATTCACTGCTTCTTTCGAATACGGATTTACTATGCTTTCCAATAACTCATGAGGATATTTTACAAACGATCTGCATAACTAGCGCGAGAAAAAAAAATCCTGCGCAATGTTAATTGACGTCATTTTTTTTATAAGATTAGGCCCCCGTGCGTTGCCATAGTGATTCATGCTGCTTAGATGTGGCAAAATTGAGGTTTTTTAAAAATCAAAATACAAATAATGAGGCCAATTTACTCAGTGTTATCTGCTGAGCTTCTGTCAAAGCTTAGTCTGGCGTAATGAAGGTTAGAAAGTTGTCAGCTGAATATATGTTTTTCTCCCTTTACTCTTTTTCCCACTCTTCACTTAACTTCCTTTATAAGAACTATTCTGTCGTGTTGTAGACCAGGGTGAATCTGCCATTGAGCGCAGAATCTCATCGCCACTATCCCTGCGCCCCCAGAAGGTGTTGTGCTAAAACTGGACGCTTTCCTGCAGGGGCCCAAAGTTTTTCTTAGGAGCCCGCTGCTGGCCCAGCCAAAAGTTGATATTGCCGAATACAAGGGGTGCCTAGTCTTAACACAGGGGCGCAACTAGACCCAAACTTTGGGGGTAGAGGGTAATAGGTCAACCACTGGAGACACGGTTAACACTTGAGCCAATATAAGTAAATAGTGATACATTGTGCATTTTAAAAATATTGGCCATTCAATTACAACAAACGTTTTAGTGTATTTGACAATGTTTATAGGCTGCTGACATGTTTTGGTGGAATTTAAATTTTTTAATAGGCTAATGACAGAAATCTTTAAAAAGGTGAATGAGTGTTTTGACAACTAAAGAGCGGCTTGTATAGATTTCAATATGAAGTACTTTGCAACCAATTTCACAAAGTTCCTTCTGTGAAATGACAATGAGATCATTAAATATGTTTAATTCCATCTTCAGAAAGATGCTCCTGTATGATTGACCAAAGGTATGTTTTCAATCTGCTCATCGGGATGTTGCAACATATGCTTGTTTGAGACCGTACACATGTGTAGGTCTCAAAATATTGAGCTTAGTGGGTTAACACATGTGATTTTGAGATGTGTGACTGGTAAGTGGGACGAATTATAGCCCCCCGGGAGCCCCAAAATGCCAATATAAATGGGTGGAACCCATTAAATCCGCTTGGGCATGGTCAACATCTAAAACATGGCTGGGAGGGGGCGAACTACTGGCAACCACAGAATGCATACCCACCCACACAGAACCAGTTGAAGTACAAGCCCAATCTATACAGTGTATTTTTAACAAATGTCCCAAAATTAAATCAAGGTGGCAGAGAAGACGAGGACTCTCTGATAAACAAATCGATCCATTGGATCAGATATAAGCGCTAGTGCTTTTCTGTTGTAAGATCGGACATTGCGAGAGCTGAAAGAATCCAGCAGAGAGGGGGAAGACTGGACAATATAAAGTTATCGTTTCAGTCAAGGTTTATAGCGGATAGCCTAATTGACATGAATCTCCGGTCATATAATTGTGTTGACTCACCAATTGGTATTAGACTAAATATTTCTGACCCAATCACCGGTATCAATCAACATCAAGATATGCAGGAAGCAAGGAATTTAGACTCAGTAGATTGACTGGTATTGCAAGAGGGTGAGGATAACATGGTAAAGAAAGCCTTCACTGAGCAACATATGAACACGGTCAGCCCTAGCTTCTGTCTTGACCCACAACTAGTTTCTGAAATCGAGCACTATGCACCACAGCTTGTAACTGGGAAAAACAACATCCACATAATAGGACAAGGTAATTTTAGTTCTGCATCATATGATACGCAGACTAACTACACATCCCAGAGCCCAAACGGGATCAAGATAATCTCCTGGATTATAGCTGGCCTCAAGCAAAAATCAAAGAACCGGATTGGCAGAGCTACGTTGAGGACTTTGACCTCTGCTTATTCCAGGAGACGTGGGCTAGGGAATCGTATCATAAACTAGGATATAGAACTTTTAGCATTGAGGCACTGCAAGTAAAAAAAGGGAGGGTATCGGGAGGTTTGATAATATGGGTAAAAACTAGTTTAAATGCTACCATAAAAATTTTACCCATAGATTTGCAGGATATTTTAGGCCTGAAACTCAAGTTTGCTAATGCTACTCCACTGTATCATTTTAATATATATGTTAGTCCGAGGGAATGTTCTAAAGAATCGCCGTTATTGGAACACTTTAAGGAGGTCTTGGAGTCTATTGACACAAAAGATGCCACCATCATAGGGGGCGACTTTAATTGTTGCTATGAACCTATGGTAGGACTTGATATAGTCACTGAAGAGGAAGACCAAATAAGAGGGATTCCACTCCTTCAAACAAAAAGCACAGCGAGGTGCACTATCTCTGCCATTCAAATGCTTAATTTCACTGTTGAGAAAGGTCTTAGAGCATTCAATGGATGTTTTATTTCAGACCTTGAATGTGCAAACACCTTCTCAAGGGGAAACTCTAGTTCAAGAATAGATTATATACTTATTTCTACTTCCCATTGGGCATATGTACATGATTTTAAAGTAGACATAAGAGCAGAGAGCGATCATTTTCTGCTATGTCTTATCCTTGATGGGACTTACTTTCCAACCCATGTATTATTAGAATCCCACCCAAGAACTGAAATAAGACAGCCCCTGATATCCAACAATAGAAGGTCGGTTAGATGGCCTGCTGTTTTAGACCGTGTGGAACCCCTAACCTGTATCTATAAAGCTTTCTGTGATATTGTAGGACCTTACCTGGACAAGATCGGGAAATTAACAAGATAACAGATATTCACCAAAAACTGGTAGAGGAATTACAAGCTCACTTAACCAAACCACTGATAAAAAAGGCCGCATTAAACATAAGGGCACAATCATCTAGTACATGGTATAATGGGGATTGTAGGCTGGCCAAATCACATCTTATTAATGCCATCAAAAATAAAAATCCATTGGAAATTAAAATAGAAAGATTAAATTACAAGCAAATTCAAAAGATAGCCCAAAGGAAGTGGGAAGATAGTACCTGGGAAGAGCTTATCGTAGCAGCAAAGAAGGGGGATCAAGCCATATTTTGGAAGTTAATGATGCATGGAACCAAGCATGACATGATGGCTTCTGATCATTATCTAGATCCCATCACTTGGCAGAGTCATTTTACAAAATTATACCATAGTGCTGCTAATTTGGATTCAGCCAGTCATTCTGAAAATAATTCTTGGGGACTTCTGACTACAAGTCACACGTCCTTCTTAAAGTTCAGTATGGAGGACATGGCACTTGCTGTAGCAGCGATTAAGTCATCAAAAGCACCAGGCCCCGATAAAATACCGGGGGACCTATTTAAACATAGCGAGGAAGTCTGGGTGCCTTACATAAATGAACTAACAAATGCAATAGCCAGGGGACAGCCGGTGCCACCATCCTGGAAGGGAGCGGAGATAGTTCCCATTTATAAAAAAGGCAGTAGGGAAGAGCCGGCTAATTATAGGCCTATAAGCCTAATAGATGTCCTACAGAAGGTCTATGCTAAACAAATCCTAACTAGGCTTACTGACTGGATAGTTGCAGAGAATATATTGTCACCATGCCAGGCTGGATTTAGGCAGAAAACTAGCACAATAGACCAAGTGTTCAGACTCTTGTTTTTAGGCTGGAAATACACTAGATTACGATCTAGCCACTTATATGTCGCCTTTATTTATTTAAAGGCAGCATTCGATTCCATTCCAAGGATTCAGTTGTGGGAAAATTTAGGCCAGCAAGGCGTACCTGAGGAGATTTTAACCCAAATCATTAGGTTACATCAAGATAATTATGCTAAGGTACGTTGGGGCAAAAATGGCGAGCTTACTGAGGAAATTCCAATTAGGAGGGAAGTGCGCCAGGGCTGTGTCCTGGCGCCAACTCTGTTCCTCCTATACGTAAATGATCTGGTTGAACACCTCCAAAACTGTGCACATGATTCACCAAAACTAGGGGGCAATTACATCTGTGCCTTAACATTTGCAGATGATACTATTCTGTTGTCCCAAACACCTAAAGGTTTACAGAATCTACTCCACAGTCTTAAAAACTACTGTAAAGGAAAAGGCCTAGAGGTGAACCCAACAAAAACAAAATATATGACAATAAGGCCGCATAGAAGCTTTAAGAATAAAACATATTTGAATGGCACACAATTGGAACGGGTAAATTTTTTTGTATATTTAGGGGTTACCCTGGATTCTAGACTCTCTTGGTCCACACAGATGGAGAAGTCAAAGGCTATACTGATGCAAAATTCTATCCCCATTCTCAAAAAAATGGCTGCAACATCCTCAAAGGCCATTACGCCAGCATTGGAAGTGTATAAGGCAAGGGCACAAACCGCCGCCCTGTATGGTGCAGAGATTTGGGGAAGTGGCAATCTTAAGCCCTTAGCCACTACTGAAAACAAAATTCTGAGAATGTTTGTTGCCCTTCCCCAACATACCCCATTGATTCCTTTGACATACGATTTGGGTATTAAACGCCTGGAGCCTCTTGCAATCTGGAGAACCCTGTCCTTTTGGATTAGAACTTGGACAACCCCGGAGTTAGTAGTGTATAGAGAGTCACTTACTGAACTACAAGCACTTGACACTCAAGTTACTTTTCCCTGGTTAAAACATATTCGAGGTTGGCTTTCTGATCTAGGTTTGAGCAGGTACTAGTTGAATCCTGGTCTGCTGACCCCTGGTTCAAAAAGCGAGATTAAGTCTTTATATTGGGACTTTATTAGAGATAAGGAAATTACAAGTGGAACGCAGGGCAGGCTTACTGTGCAATTTCTCCAGTATAAAATGACCCCCAGCTTCGAGTCATTTCTTGATGAGATAGAACCGCAACAGGCTAAGAGTTTATATCTGAAATTCAGATATGGAATATTGCAAATAAATACTTTTGTTGCTAAATGGTCTACTACACAGCCTGAAGAGGGGGAGTCACATTGCACTTTGTGCCAGATGGGGGTTGCTGAAGACATTTCACATGTTTTGTTGTTCTGTTCAGCATATAAAATCGCTAGAAGAAAGTGGATAAAACCGAAAGGAAGGTGCCTTAGTGTGAGGAGAATGGATGACATGTTGAGAATATTAAGAACAGATAACTCCCGCCTAATAGTATTTGGAGTGAGCCGCTTCCTATTGGCTATCAATTTTACCAGGAAAAAGAGGGGACACTGATTGTAGATTTGTATATAGGCTGCTATTGAGAAAAACTTAACTTGCAGCAATGGCATAGGCCTTGGCAAGAGAAGTAATGTTTGCATATTAATATAAATGAATATAATAGCTGTGTAGTAGCTTGCAATCTTTATCTCTGAAAATCATTGATTCGATAGGATCCAAGGTGACGATGTAATTATTTTAGATGGTCAAGACGTGTGGGGAAGAACGCTTGCCAAGATTATATGCCCACGAAAGCGAAACTGTTCCTTTCCTGTGTAAACATTGAAGTATTTTTTAACTGACTTGTGTCTTTTAAAACTTATGGTTTTAACAGCAGTTGATGACTTTATGAATTGACAGATCGAGTTCTATATAAGTTTTTATCAATTCTTCTGATGAATGTTTTAATTTTATTTTGGAATATCATAACAATGGCGATTTTGCACATCGGATCACATATGCACTTTTCTAGAAATCGATATTGATTTAGAATAAATTTGCATATTGTTGCCCTCGTATTCCTATATAGGCATTTTTTAGAAGAACAATTTAGTAGGGCAATATAGACTGTCAAGATCAAATTGTGGAATTTTCCCTAATATAAATTGATGTATACAGATGTGATCAAGTGACCAAAGGAAGATTGTATTTTATGGAATTGCTTTTCTGTGTATTGAATTTTATTGTGTTTTTTACTTTAATGGTCTCAAAGGCCGAAATAAAGTATATTGAAATGAAGTCACAGCTTTGATTCCAAATGCATCTTCCATTCCTTCTGTAGTTAAGTGAGTGCGAATCAGGTGGCACTATTACTGCCTGTTAATTATTTTGCAAGGAAACTGAGCTATCATAATAAAATAGTAAAGTAGCACACAACATTGAGCAGTTCATACGTGAGATGACTGAGCTGCATCTATACAGTAAGCCACCAGGCATAAAGAACTGGCAAAAAAGGTAGTGGCCTTGAAATAATTATGCAACATGAGGCGTTCTAGCATGGCAAGAATGCAAGTGTTCCTTCAAGGTTCAGCACACATAGAATGTGTGGCAGACGGCCAATAACCTGCAAAGAGGTCACTCCAACAGAAAGAGAAATATTGTCTCTTAATAACGTATGTTATAATAACAAAAACATTCTTTCATTTCTGTCCTGAAGATCAGTACATAAAGAGTCAAATCCACCAACGAATCAATGTTTAAATTCTGCAGAGGCAATTTGCATTATAAAATGTAATGCTTGTTACGAATTTCTCCACAATCCCTTTTAGAAGAATTGCCATATTCTCTATATTGATTGTTCCTAAATATCTATGCTAATTATAGCAACTAGCCTGGCCTGGGTAGAGAATGGGGAACGAGAGAGACACCAGACAGACATCATGGTTACCAGTTTGTCATAGAAACACTGGAACAAGTAGTGCACAACGAAGTGTTTCATTGTGCAATCCATTTGCATTGAAAACCTTTTATACACAATATAAGTGTCATACTGCTTTTGAGAGACACAGACAACAGAATAAGGTTTCATAAGCATTATCCTGTCAAACTACACTAGTTTAACACAACAGAATGCGCCCGTTGACGCCCAAATGGATAGAGCACTCATATATCTGTGCAAGGTCTCGCCTAATACACGCTTTAAATATATACAGCATAACATCTTGCATAGAGCTTATCTGACACCGGCCAAACTCCATAAAGTTTGCTCCGCAGCATCACCCAACTGCCCCCTCTGCCACACCCCCAAGAAGACATTTTCCATATGTTTTAGGACTGTCCAGTCACACGCATTTATTGGGATACGGTTTGCATGGTTCTTAAGAGAACCACGGGCTGGCAGAACCTGAAACAGGCAGACTGCTGTCTGCTGGGCCTCTAAACACACAATACCAATAACTCTGAAACACCCAGGATGTGGGGCTAGGCTCTTAGTTGCTGTTGGTTACCTTTACTTTATTTTTTCTCTCGCTACTATTTTGAATCGTCAAGAGTTGGAATACACATCTTTGACTGCGAGACTAAACAACCCTGACTTGGAGGACAATGGCTTGTTTCTAAGCCCAGGAACAATCAAATTTATCTGGAGCACCTAATATACAATGTATTCCAAACAGGGTTCTGACAGTAGTAGCATTTATTCAAATATAAGCTACAATGGACCAAAAAACATATACATACAAGGTCCAATATTTTATAATGCAATAAGAAAAATAACACAAGTATTCCAATTGACATAAGACAGTGTGTAATTCTTCAGAGCACAACCCAAATATAATAAGTACAAAGGTCTTCCAAAGTCTTCTGGTAAATGTTCTATTTGATCACAAATAAGACATTGACATCAACAAAATCTTCCACGCCTGATACATATGGTAGAGACAGCCAACAAGTGTTGCTTCTGCTTAACTTAGAGGCATGTATTTTTGTTGTATTCAGTAAACTTATGACTGTCATGATTTATGCTTGCTTGGGAAGGGAAGATTACTAAATATGCACAGAAGCCGTAACTTCAGAAGAGCTCTTGGCTACTTACAAGAGTTGAAAACTCTGCTTGTTCCAGTAAATTTGACCCTAAGTGTTTACATTCACAGCCTACCAGTGTGCTGCATATGAACACTACTCACTACCTCTTCACTTAGTTGCATTGTCAATGATGCAAAGTGATGTAATGCTGTTTGACCACTACTGAAAAACTCAATAACGATGGTTTAAAAAAATGTTTGATACAACAGAATAAAACAAAAGAAAAGAAGAGACAGGACATGCACAGTCATGAAATGTGCACACAAGGGGAGTGGGGTGTACTGCATCTATATAGACATCACCCCAGAAATAAATCACAAGCCATATGTGAAAGCAAATTCTACATCTGTTTTACTATGCACTCTGAGAAACTGATCATAGAGGTGTTTGCTTTAGGTGGCGGAGTTATGGCACTGATTATACATAAATAACATGTTCAGTTTCACATAGCTGAGCTATCTCTCAGTCTACCCATGCCATACGCCAGACACCTGAGCTATCCTTCCGGTGGTAACGCTCCATCACCAAAGGGCAGTCAAAACCCATCATTTATGCTTGATTTCGCCTAAAACTGCCACCAGTCCGGTTTATTGTGTCTGAGGGCACCCACTAAATATATTGAAAACCTATACATGCAAGAAATTAGTTGTTACTTGCAAAGTGCAACAAATGCCCTCAAACATCTTGGTGCTGAACTGACGTAACATCAGAAAAGATTTAACATAATCAGTAAAATATCATCCTCCTCCAGCATTGCGATCGGCTAACCTTGCCCTCGCATGCATTCCACGCGTTCGAAGGACCAGATCTGGCGGTCACTCTTTCAGGCGACTGGCCCCTGCCCTCTGGAACTCTCTTCCCCTCTTCCCCTCTACATTCGTAACATCTCTGACCATCAGACCTTCAGACGGCATGTGAAGACATGGCTTTTCCCTCAACCCTAATCTCTTCTCCGCCTCTCTCCGTCTTGCTCAGCGCTGGGACGCCTCATTGCCGAGGCAGCCATGCGCTCTACAAGTATTCTAATCTAATCTAATCTAATCTAAAATAGATTAATTCTAATAGCCTTCCTCAGCATACAATGGTCCTCCATTTTGTGCGGGCAATAAGGCCAAAAAGAGGAAGCAACAAAATAGAAAGAACTTCACGACAGGCCATGCTACCATATTCTTAATCTCTTGAAGCTAGTAAATAGCTGATTCATGACTGCCAGTGTAGCTAGCAATGGCATAGTTCAATTGCAATGGCAATAGTTCAATTCCATCAAATGATGGAAGCATTAACAATACAGGATGAGGCAAACTGAAATGCTATCATTGTAATCTTGACTGATGCCATTCCCTACTGCTACAGGGCCAGTCAAAACGATAACTCGGACACAAGCACACATCTTGCTAAAACATAACCACAGACCATATTGTTTTTTTTATTCAATTTCTGTTTAAATAATACCTGATGTTATGAACGGGTTTAGAGCATTTAGAAAATAAAACAAAGTACGTTTCTTCCATGTGTGCGCTTTGGGCCTCAAGGCTTAGAAAAGTGCAATCACATAACAGCACAATATGATACCACTGCCTTTCTCAATTACGTTTTGATGAAACCTTGCATTCTCTGACTTTTGTTGAAGTTAGTGTGTTGAAGTACCCTCATTCAGTATTCGTAGATGTGGAGAGATGTGATAACTGGACCTCCTATCATCTTTGTAGATCTATCCCCAGGTACTTTAAGTAGCCCACTATGACCCCAATTACAAGTTCCAGAGTACTGCTGGGGTGCACACTCCGCACCAGTAATTACTAGTACTGTGTTGTAATAACCCACCAGTACCATGTAGTTATGAGTTAAACCCCACACAATGGGGAATTACTGTGCGTACCTGGATTTACCAGGCGGTGTTCTGCATGGTATTCCCTTTACTATGGGGTTTAATGCAAACATTTACTACCTGCTCTAAGCAGATGGTAAAAGTATGCTGGGGACTGTGGTAAAAGTGTGCAGGAGGCTGTTGTAATGGGGTTTGGGGTGAGGGTGTGGAGGGTGAAGGAAGGAGGGGAGAATGTTGGATGTCAGGAATTAGAATAGAATGCTCCACTTGTGCCTTTTCTGAGGTTCTGACAGGGGTTATGGAAGGGATTCAGACTACAATGCAGCCTTTTCCCACAATGATTTCACCTCCTGGATTTCTGGTCGGTAAATCTGGGTTTGTTGTTCCCTCCCCCAATAATTCTGGGTGCAGGAACACAGGACCTCTTTTAATTGTGCAGAATGGAATCCCACACTGGAATTTCCCTCTGCACAGCTGCCAGTTGGAGCCATGTCTTTTATGGGTACCTTACAAGTAGGCTCATTAGGTAGAGAAAGCACCACAACATGAGGTAAGAGAAGCGTCCTCCACCTGTAAATGACTTTTGGATGACCTCGGTAGTTGAAGCAGGCAGGATATATTGGGAACGATGTCCCAATCTTTTTAAATTTTGCAACAGTACCCCTGCTTTTTGTTACAAAACAACTGTTATGTTCATGACAGATAATGTCGACCTTCAGGTGCCTCTGGCTGAAAGAGAAGGGAGGGGTTCTCCAGTTCTGGGTAACCATCGGACAGGCAGAGAAAGAAGAAATAAGCCTACCAGCCATTTTTCCTGTTCCTTGATAGAAATGCAAACATGTGCAATTGGTTAACTAACATATCCGAAGGCTGCTTTGTAGCCAATATATGGCTTTAATTGATAGAGTCATTTGAGGCTTCATGGCAACAAATATGTATACTTTTTGAGAGGTAATGTAAGGGTGCTTCAGCTGAATTTTGGAGTCCGCCCTTCTAATGGAAACTTTAAAAATAACATGTTCACAGCTAGCAATTTGCAGCACACATGCAAAGAGGAAATAACAAGGAAGAGTACATGTATTTCTCCTCGATACGTCAATCTCAGTCATGCACAGCATTTTGCCACAAACCAAGGTCTACAACTCTTGTAACTATGGGTTTGCATCAAACTCCCTGGGTGGATGCAATGGAACTTCCATGCACCACCCATCATAACCCCTACTTGGCGTAAAGTAACACAAGGCAGCACAATGCGCTGCGTTACTCTTTTTTAGAAAGCAACGCAAATCAATAATTGCATTGTTTTGCAAATACCAAAATGGATTTTGTGTCAGGTCCACATTAAAAAAAGTGATGCTAACCTAATGCAAAATCTTTGTAAACCTGCAAAGGGCAGATTTTCTCACTATTCACTCTACACAGTGCTGCAACCAAAGTTGCTGTGCTGTGTTGCATGAAAGGGAGAGTGCAGAACAGTGCCATATCTACTAAGATAGGGCACTGTTTTCCTCTCTCTCTGTGCTGGCGCACTTTAGGCTACCATGGACCAACGCACACACCCTTGCAACATAGTGCAAGGGTGTGTGTGATGTCAAGCATAGGTTTGTAGTGGATCCTTCCAGTACAAAAACTATGCTTTAATTCTTTTCCTACTTTGCACGTGTGCCGCACAGTGCAGCAGTGCAATTTGTGGCAACTTTTTGAAGTTGGTCCACTGTTATGCCTGCCTCAACAAGTTGTACGTTTTTAGTGCAAATCCCTGTCTACCAATGTTAGTAGATAGAGATTTGCGACAAAAACAATGGGTGGTTGCACTGTACTGCCCATAGTACACCATCCTAACACAATAGCATAGCACTACTTGTGTTAATTTAGGCAACTTTCCAATGCAATTCATAATTTGCACTGGTAAGTAAATCCCACCACAACTCTTTGCGCTGAATTTTCATCACTTTTGTGATGCAAACCCAGTGCAAAGTGTTCGTAAATCTAGGCCTATATCTTTTTGTACATTTTGTGGCAGCCTGTCTTATACTGTATGTAATTCAACGTTTAAATTATGACTTGCATATTCATAGTACTTTCAGGATGGGATCTCATAGCACTATATATACACAACACTATTCCCCAGTGCACCAACCAAAACTCAATTCTGTGATTGGGGCACACTCAGACATCTACAGCGATCGCATTAACCAACTAAGCTTTCACAACATAAGTATTTAATTTCCCAACAATTACTTTAACATAGTTCTGTTAGTTGGCAGAGGTATGTACCCTGTCCAAGCAGGAACCACAATCCTAGTCAGGGAAAGGGTAGTACACATTAAATGTTTACCTGTGCTCACCCTCTGGTATCTTGGTACAGAGAAGTCAGGCTACACTAAAGAGGCAATGTGTAAAGAATTTGTGCACACACACACAGTAACACAGTGAAAACACAACAGAAGTACTCCACACCAGTTTAAAAGAATAGCCAATATTTATCTGAGTAAAACAAGACCAAAACAACAAAAGTCCAACATACACAAGTCAAGATATGAATATTGCAAGATTAAATCAAAATGCAGTGCTTAGAAATCAATATTTCCAACTGGAGCTATCTGGTTGTGCTGGACTGGGGCAAATCCGACAGTTCAGTACAACCAAGATGGAGCGTGGGCCACATACAGAAGTCATGCCGACCCACTGACAGTACCTTGAAAGCGTCGATGCTCTGAGTTGATGTGTTGAAAAAGTGAGGTGATGCGTCGCTGTCCCAGGCGATGCATTGGTTCCGAAGTCAGGCCACGTCGCTGATGCGTCAATGTCAAGTGCCCCGTGCATCGGTTCCGAGGTGTCAAACCGCTGGGCTGTGGTGATGCGTTGGTGCGAAGCCGCGCAGGGCCAGGATTGTGTCAGGGTCGGAGCATCGCAAACGTTGGCGATGCGTTGTCCAAGACTCATGATGCTGCAGCGATTTGGAGGCACTGTATCGGTTAAGTTGGGGCTGCATTGTAAGTCAAGGTCATTGCGTTGAGCAGTTGGTGAGCGGTGTCCATGACTTTGGTGCAGGCAGTGGTAATGAGTCAATTTCACAGGGAATGCGCCAGTTTTTAACTACGCTTCAGGGTCGATGCATTGGTTTCTTGGGTTGCAGCACCAAACACTCAGTTCCAAGGGTCCAAGACTGGATTTGGCTCCACTTGGCAGAGCAGGACTCACAGCAGAGGAGCCCAGGTGCTGGTAGCAAGATGCAGGTGAAGTCTTTGATATCCCTGAGACTTCAAAAACAGCAGGCAAGCCCAACTAGCCCTTGGAGAACCTTTAGAGATGCAGGATGTAGAGAGTCAAGTCCAGTTGTCTCCCTCCCAGGCAAGAAGCAGCACGCAGCAAGCCAACACAGCAAAGCATGCAGCAGAGTGGCAGTCCCTTCTGACAGCACAACTGCTCTTCTTCCTGGTAGAATGTCCTCCCCACCCACAGGTATGCCGCATTAGAACCAACACTAAATGAGACCGTAGAAAGGCATCCAATGGCATGCAGGAAGAAGCCCAAAATTAGACCAAAACCGAAGCTTCCTGAAAGAGGGAGTAGCCAAAACACCCAACCCCACTAGGGAAACCAGAGGGGCAAACACATATTCTCCATACATGTTGCAATTAAAGACAAGCCCCAAATTGCAACATGCCCCCCTTCCTTTTACAGTGCATCACGCATGTGTAAGTCAAAAGGTACCATCCGCATCTGTAAAACTATACACCCGCACACACACACATTAGGAAAAGTAAGGTATTAGAGGGCCGGCAATACCCATTAAATGCTAGCTAGATAAAAAGAGTAATACACGCACCCACGAAGATCACCCCACTAAAACACCCACCTCTGTCAGAGAGAGGGCCAAAACGAACCACAAAACAAAACCCAGGTGCTCCATGTTTAAATGTTCGCCATCGCCAAAATTGACTCCTCAACCAGGCTCACCTTCCAGTACCCCACAAAAAAAGCTATGCAAAAATTAATGTGCCGAATGTTTCCCAAAAAAGGACATGCACAGGAATCTCCAAGACTGAATAATGACACGTGTTGTTCAAAAAGCTCACCTACAACCCACAGCTCTTATCCAACAGGTCTGCAACAAGCTCCACATGCACCATCTCTCCTGTGGCCCGCCATCTCTCTTCAGTAGCAACCTCCAAAGTCCTAATTAAGCCCAAGGGTTCAAGCCAAAAAGACCACAGACTATGTTTTTTACAGACTATTTATTGACAACAGACACTCTACACTGTGTCAAGTAAAGACACCCCCGGATGCCTGAAAGCTGCAGACGACCCCTCTAGATCCCACCCCAGGTTACATAATATTGCACCTTTGTATATCGTCTGCTCAGCATGGGTGTGTCCGCATCAATCCACAGTGAGAAATTTGCCTAGTCACATGGAGCCTATCTCAACATTTTTACAGCGCTTGGGTAGGGAGCTCTCTCACCTCACTTACACTGAACAAAACGCTAGTATTCCGCAAGCACTACACAGCGCATGCTTGCACAGCACATGCTTGCACAGCACATGGTACCAACACATGGCCGCCGTGGGTGCGCAGACGTCGGCTAGGTTATGCTATGTCTGCTCGCTCTCGCTCTCCCCACGCTCTGGGTGCAGACAGACTTTACCTGTCACAAGAAATAGCCTCTGAAAAACCAAAATGCCTCATCTGCTTGTACCTATGTAGGATTAGAGCCAAGATACAACCCAGTAGAGTAGAACCCCATAGACCAGTGGTAAACATCACCTGGTATGAAACCAACCCCACAGAGTTGCACCTTTTCACTGAGTCAAGCGACATGCAAACCGAGCTAGACAGGATGAGCAGGCAGGGACCATAGGGGAGGACACTGTTTGGCCCCGAGATTTTCCAGAGGAGAGGTTCTTGGAGGTAGCAAGACCACTGCAACAGTGCATGAACCTGTCCGCTCCCACCTCTGTCTGTGGTCCCAGGAAGGCCCTTAGCATTTCTGGGTCAATATTCTTTAATAGCAAATCTACCCCAGACAAGGAGTTGCAGTTCAGGGCCATTCACCTTGATGATGCAAGGGGAAATGAGTCTAGATGGGAAGGATTTAATGCAAGCACTGATGCCCCATGTCAGGAAATCTGGGACACTGAGATAGATAGGTACTCGTAGGTAGAAGGGAAGGGGCAACCCCTAATTGTACTGAAACTTTCACTGTATTCTTTGTGTTTCAGAGGCAAAGGAACAATCTCACTTGGCATCAGTGAAAATCTAGGAGCAATACTGCATGAACCAGATTTGCAATAGGGCACCTTCGTGTTGATGTATATAAATTGGCAGTGCGGTAAGTTTGCCTACACCCAGCTTGTCCTTGGATAGCAGACCTCTGCACCCTCATAACCAAACACACCCGAACCTGGTCATCTCTGGAGAAGATCTGTCTGAGTTGTTCCAACATCCCCTACAGAAGAAAACAAATCTATTGCATCAGGCTTGAGAAAAAAGAATAGCTGATTACTTTGGCTGGGCTCAGTACAAAGACATCCGGGAGAATTTACACTGTTTTCTAAAACTCAAGTAAAAACAGGAGGGTCCATACCATTCTTCACCTTGCAAACAAAGGCGAACACCCACTGGTTACAAATAACCAGGTGAAAGATGTAAAAAATGATCAACGATACTGAGCTCGACCTAAACGCTATCAAGGAAGAACTAAGAGTCATTCGCCTCATGGTGATGCAACATCGGTATGTGTTGGACTTGATGACCCTGATGGAGGGTGGTGTGTGTGCCAAGATCGGTGCATCCTGCTGTACTTTTATCCCTTGAAACGACATGGACAACAGGACACTGACTCTTGCCATTAAAGCACTGCATCGTCTACAAGCTGACATGAAGAAGGAGGGAGGTGCCCCTGCGTAGGACTGGCTTTCCGACCTATTTTCCTGGCTCCCCCGAAGGGTGACCAGATTGTGCCTGTCACTGCTACCGATATTCAGTGTTGTATTATTTTTATGTGGATTCCAACAATTGGGTGTTTCCTGCTGTAAAACACAGTCCTCAAGTTAGAAAGAATGCAAGTAACTAGGGAATTAGTAATAGAGACAACAGAACATCAAACCTCAAATAATCTGACAGTCATGAAGTATGAGGTAAATGATGTAGTTGAAAATTCAACTAGAGGGGGAATATTAGTATTGGAAAATATGATGTCGTTGTACACCATGATATAAGTACGTAAAAAAACAAACCTCCATCTCCGTTGTTGAATTCACCCAATGTGACCTCCCCCTCAACCCTGAGTCAGAAATACATGTTTAAGCAGGCCCTGCGACCTAGGCCTGAAGCAACTGATTGACAGATCACAGGTGGGGGGGGACACATAACCCTTAGACGGAGCGCACCAACAGGAAAACCCAGATTGATCCCACAGATAAGCAGCAACACCACAATGATCTCATGAAATTGATCCCAATAAAACACGTTTGGCCGGAAGGGCAAGCATTCTCAAAAATAGCATAAAGTTAGATGCCACACTAAGTTAGGAACACACAGCTTATCAGAACACACCATGCACATTACACATAGCGATCACATTCTCCTCATGCCGGACATCGGAACACGTACCCACTGGCCCTGCTGTATGTTCACACAAGGAGGAGGCCCACCTGCGCCCCTTATCAAACCCACAAATTATTGCCCAGTGACTAGGCCCAAGAATCTGTCAGCAGAGGAATGCATAAATTGGTTTATGATGCTTCATGAAAAGTATAAAATGACGACCGAAACCAATGTACGTTGAAACAGTCTTCAGATCCCAACTCTGTTGCCTGATCTCCAAGCCGCAACAACTGTTGCGGCTGGGAGACAGCACATATTTCCCCACTGCACGTTTCCCTCACCCACAACAAACATTAGGATAGGCATCACCCTTAAGGAATAAACACATTTCTTAAAAAAATAAGGAATCCCAAAGAGCTTACCAATCTTGGTTTGATGGCTTGTAGCTCGCACCTAGATCAGAGCAATCAGTGCAACGAAGAACCCAGGATGAAGCATGCCACCTAATTGGCGGATGAAACCCTTCGTCTTGATACCTGGTACCTTTTCCCACCTGGTCCTTTATTCTCTTGTATAGTCAGTCTTCTTGTGCACAGTAATTCAAGTGGGAGGTTAAGCTGACTGACTTTGGAAACTCTCCTGACCTCCAGGTGGCTTGCTATTTATACAGCCACCTGTTACGTGAACTCAAGCTCGTGACACCAACTGTTCACATCATCGGCCACTTGAAATATTTTTAAAAATTCACATTTAGTAAAAAACACATAAAAAAAACTAACGTTTGCCTTGAAAATTAAAAAGTTAAAGTGGGGCCTTCTGTCCTAAGTCAACCTTAACTCACAACCCCACCATACACTACCCACAATTCCTTAAATTATGCAATAACAAATGTGCACAATCATATGCCCACACATCAAAAATCGTACATCTAAAAACATAATTTGCACACCAAATTCAATTCTCCCACCCGCATCCTTGAAGTGAAAGATGCAATTACAAATCTCTCAAATAATTTTACAGATTACAACTTATACTACCCATAACACTAATATAAACAAAGAGACAACTATGAACGGAGCATGTGTTGTTATTTAATTATGTTGTACTTTTTGCCGTTGTTACTTATTGGGCTAAATATAAGGTCATAAGCTTTGCATTTGATGGGCAAGTTATAGTTTTCATGGCTGTAGTGTGAGTTATGGATTGCAAAGTTACCTATCACTGGTGATTTTCATAAGGTTTTTGGGGGTTTTATTTCATAACTATAACTGTACTTCAACCGTGGTCATAAATGTATTAACATATGTATTACCCAGGAGCGATTGCCACTGGCTAGTTGTAGTTAGGACCATATTTACATAGGAAATGGATTTTTTGGTTTGCTAATAACTTTGGTGCCGTTTGACGAATCTTCATAAAATCTTCACACAAATTTCCCAAAAAAGTCTCATCCACCTCAGCTTCTTTCCGGAAAGATTTGGGGTGATCCATCAAGTGGGGCCAGGGAAAAGGGGTGGGGGTCCCAAAATGCATTTTCCCCGTGCAATTTTCCATAAGAAAATTGAACATCGATACAGCAAAAATGACTGTACAGAATTACACCAAATTTGGCAGTAAACACGATCTTGATCCAGAAAGTGTGCTTTATGTGATTTGATGTAAATCTGTTCTATAGTTTGTGAGAAACTGAGGTTCAAAATGTATGTATATATCATGTCGCAGACGATCCATGGACTCATCAGATCTAAGAAAAAGATCTAATTGGCTGTCACCACATCTACAAAGCTGTAGCAGCAGCCATTTTAGGACTTGGGACCCAGAAAGACCTCAGGGGAATAAACATAATTTTTTTAGGTGTACCGCAGATCCATAGAGGATCCTCAAATCTGGTAAAAAAGAAAGGTCTCTCGTCCTTTTCAATTTCAAGCCCCCCTCGGGTGGTCCAGGCATGGGGAGGAAACCGATTTAATATTTTACAGGAGGGGAGCATGTGGCCTTCCTTCCCAAGCTATTAGAAGGCCCGGGGACCCCATCCCCTGGGGTGAAGCATTTTGTTTTGGGGGGAGGAAAGGGTGGGTTCCCTCTCTCCAGGCCACATAAGGACCCTGGGCACTCAATCTTGGCACTGTAGCATTGTTTTTGGGAGGGGGAATGGGGTTGCCCTCCCAGAGCAATACTGTGGCCCCGGACAACCCATCCCCTTAGGCCCGATGGCAGCAGTGTTTCCATACTGTGATGTTCCCTGCCCGCAAGAGTATGGATAGGGAGCCCATAAACTCCCTGCCTGCACTATTCCGGTTCCGGCAGGAGCAAAAAGGGAGAGGAAAGAAGAGCTAGCTCCCGCTGACACTCAAGATGTGTGCTGGCAGGGAGCCAACGGACAGGATTGTTGTGGGTGCCCCAGTAGGACCAGGGCAACCGTAGACAAAAAAATAGAAAAAAACCGAAGAAATTAAACAATGAGGTAAAAAGAAAAAGAAATGCAGCTTTTTATTATTCACAACCCCAAAATGCCCTGCAAAGGCCTTTAATTGATAATATTTGGCTCTGATGGTACCCTTAGAAGGGGCATAGGTGCCACTAAACATTTCAACATTTTAAAAAATCACAGTCGGCTTATGATTATTGTTAAAGAGCTGGAGCTGTATCCTCTTCAAATGAACTGCAGGGACCCTTTGTGACTACCTGAACATTTTTAAAAAAAGACTCAAAGATGGTTGTTTTAAAAATTGCTTTTGAAATTATTTTTATCAAATTATTTATTTATAAACTAAACATTTGATTATAGTTATTGGTGACTTTTTGACGAAGTCAATAGGTCTGCTTTATATATATTGATGTGCCCACCTCCTGATAAAGCCAGTAGGCCGCCTTTTATATTTTGGTGTTCTGACCCTTTGACAAAGCTAGTAGGTCTGCCTTACATAAAATGACACCCATTATATTGTTATTTACATAAGAAAGGATAAATTCACTGAAAAAACAAAGGTTGAAGTGGCAATTATAATCAGGTATTCAAAACAACCTTAGAAATTCACTGAAAAAACAAAGATTAAAGTGACGCTATAGTTAGGTGAAACTTTTTAAACTTTAAAAACCAATGAAATACACCAATTTGCTTTTGTCTAAAGTAACTATAACACATGCCCTAAATTAACTCTAACTTGCACCCTTGCCATGCACTGGTTGCACCCTCACATTTTACATCACCCATGACATATTCGATGAATGCATTCATTACATCCCTAATGAGTTCTGAAATAGCATCATTGATAATAACACAGTGCATGGCGGGTACGCAAGTTATAGTTATTTTAAGGCATGTGTTATAGTTATTTGAGATCAATGTGACTGGTGAATTTCAGTGGTTTTTAAAGGTTAAAATGTTACATTTCACCTACCTATAACATCACTTTAACCTTTGTTTTTTCAGTGAATATATACATATCCATATATATCAGAGGTTGACTAATATTTTAGCAGTGGCTTTGCTATAAAAGCTAAAATCCCTTGGAATTTTCAAATTGAAAACCACTTCATCTCCAAACCACACCATACTAAGTCAGCATTTACTCCCACTATGTCAATATTAAATTAGATGTATTTGAGAGAGTAATTGACTATGTTTATAGGTGTAGAAAAGTGCTTTTATGGTGTTTTCACTTATTTGAAGGAGTGATAGTGAATAATGGTTGTGGTGTTAGCATTTGAGGGTAGGTTTGTGTATATGATGCTTCTTGTGATCATGCATGATTGTTTCGATGACAGTATTTGTGTTGGCGAATGATTGTGGCTGTGTTCATGTATGAATGTAGTTTTGTATCTTTTTTAAGAAAGCTTGGAATGTGATATCTTTGAGATAATCATTTCATTATGGCTTTAAGTGTGTAAACATTAATATGATTTGTTACAAATTTTTTGTAATGACACTGGTAAATAGTGGTTGTATTGATGCATGTTGGTTGCTTTAATATGGTGATTTTGTGGGTGTGTGATGGCGATTGTGTGTGAGTACGATGGTAGGTGTTTACGTAGACGATGATACAAATGTTAGAAAATGATGTTGGTTGTGTGGGTGGTGCGTGTACGCATTAGACTGATGGATGTAAGAATGTATGTTGGTGGGAGCATAAATATGGTTGTGCCATTAGGGGTGTGTGGGCCAGTGTGGTTGTGCAAGTATATAATGGTTGACTTTTGGTGCTATATTCTATTTGTAGTATGGCCCTTAAATTGTTGGTGTTTTGCTATGTGATAAGGGTGTACTGGCATATTCTGGTGAGCTTGTTGTCATATGATGTTGGCCGTGTGGAGGTTTAAAAATGGTTGTGTTAATGTGTGATTTAATTCAAAATGTATGCCAAATTTGTGTATTGTGTCAGTGTTTGAAAAGGTGTTTTAGATTGTGAAGATTTAGTACTGTGTGATTTGGAGACGAGGTTGCACCTTAAATTGTCAATTTTCTAACATTTTTGTTTTTAAGGTGAAGCCACTGTTATTGTATTACTCAGCCTTAATTCCATTTAAGCCTTAACTCTCTCTAAGCTTTAGTTTATTTAAGGAATATCTCATTTTTAAATGTAAATTATTTATAAACATATGTGTTTCATATGAGAGAATGTGATAATAATGTATGCTAATGTGTTTAATTATAGGTTCAGCAGTTTTACTTACATTGTGTTGTTTTCATTTTCTATTAGAAAATATATACTACAGTGAAAAATGTACTATTTGCAATGCTATTAATTGCATGGTCTCACTATGGCCTTCATCCTTATATATTATGCTTCCATATTCAACATAGCGTTTTTAATAGGCTTCTATCAAAGGGCAATACTTGGGGAAAAAACAAACTTTACTGTTGAAATTTGACAAAAACCCCCAGCAGTAGTTTATATTTTGTGAATGCCTAGGTATATGAGAAGTCCATAATTTTAGTAGAAGGAAGCAGTCTTTAGAAAAAATATCATTCCTGCTTTAAGCATATTAAATGTATGCGAAATATTTAGTTCAGCTGGACCTCAAGTATTAGTTGAGAAGTGATAGGATGTTGTGCGGTGCATTTCTTTTAGTGTCATATCATGTATTTGGCCTTAAATGTCCGTATACCTTTACATAGTGCTTTAGCTTTGCATATAAATGTGGTTTCCATTTGTATTTTAAACATTCAGTTGCACGTCTATGGTAGATATGGATCCCTTCCTTTGGGAGTGATCTACTGTTTACTTTTGCTTTATTTATTCTCTGTTCATATGTGTGTCAAAGAATGGAGCAAACTTTCTATTTCATTTCTTGGTTTTAGCTTAAAAAGTGACAGACGAACTTCCCCATTTTAAAAATAAACCTGTATTGTAGTTTGCTGCATGTTCGTTTTAAAATATTCCTATGAAATATTTTTCTACATTTTTTAAAGCTCTTTTTTGGCTAAGTACTTAAAAATATATTGTACATTTTTTGAATTATTAATTACATGTGTTTTCTAAATTTTGTGAACATCTAACTAAAAATTGGCTGTGAACGTTCATGTTTTGTATAAGTTTCATGAAGCACAAACCGATTTAATAAAAAGGAAACAGTGAACCTCAGCTTTGTATTTAGGGTTACCATAATCTAAATGCCTTGTCATACTTAGACACTATTAGATGGAGGGAAGGATATCTGACTGAGAAAACCCTTCCACTGAATGAAATCCATACTTAACAGTAATTATGTCATGTCTGTGAAATAAAATTAAACCCATATTAAAATACTGTATAGATGGCAATATCCCATTAGAGATTGGGACTTGTCTGTCCTTTCCCATACACCCTACTGTAATGTATGAGAAACCTCAAAAGTGAGCGACTTTCAGGCGTAAAATCTCCTCAGTAAGCCCCAAAGCTTTGTCAGTGCCCTTCTACACACCATCGCTTCTCGAAGTAACTTTCAGGCTTGCCCAGCTACTTCTCGAAGGGGAAGGACAGATCCAACTGATGGGTGTCATTGTTATCGCAGAGATGGTCCACTCCTGCTTGGACAACTGTAATGTCACCCACACCGCATGACATAGGCAAACATTGACCCAGAAAGACCTCAGGGGAATAAACATAATTTTTTTAGGTGTACCGCAGATCCATAGAGGATCCTCAAATCTGGTAAAAAAGAAAGGTCTCTCGTCCTTTTCAATTTCAAGCCCCCCTCGGGTGGTCCAGGCATGGGGAGGAAACCGATTTAATATTTTACAGGAGGGGAGCATGTGGCCTTCCTTCCCAAGCTATTAGAAGGCCCGGGGACCCCATCCCCTGGGGTGAAGCATTTTGTTTTGGGGGGAGGAAAGGGTGGGTTCCCTCTCTCCAGGCCACATAAGGACCCTGGGCACTCAATCTTGGCACTGTAGCATTGTTTTTGGGAGGGGAATGGGGTTGCCCTCCCAGAGCAATACTGTGGCCCCGGACAACCCATCCCCTTAGGCCCGATGGCAGCAGTGTTTCCATACTGTGATGTTCCCTGCCCGCAAGAGTATGGATAGGGAGCCCATAAACTCCCTGCCTGCACTATTCCGGTTCCGGCAGGAGCAAAAGGGAGAGGAAAGAAGAGCTAGCTCCCGCTGACACTCAAGATGTGTGCTGGCAGGGAGCCAACGGACAGGATTGTTGTGGGTGCCCCAGTAGGACCAGGGCAACCGTAGACAAAAAAATAGAAAAAAACCGAAGAAATTAAACAATGAGGTAAAAAGAAAAAGAAATGCAGCTTTTTATTATTCACAACCCCAAAATGCCCTGCAAAGGCCTTTAATTGATAATATTTGGCTCTGATGGTACCCTTAGAAGGGGCATAGGTGCCACTAAACATTTCAACATTTTAAAAAATCACAGTCGGCTTATGATTATTGTTAAAGAGCTGGAGCTGTATCCTCTTCAAATGAACTGCAGGGACCCTTTGTGACTACCTGAACATTTTTAAAAAAAGACTCAAAGATGGTTGTTTTAAAAATTGCTTTTGAAATTATTTTTATCAAATTATTTATTTATAAACTAAACATTTGATTATAGTTATTGGTGACTTTTGACGAAGTCAATAGGTCTGCTTTATATATATTGATGTGCCCACCTCCTGATAAAGCCAGTAGGCCGCCTTTTATATTTTGGTGTTCTGACCCTTTGACAAAGCTAGTAGGTCTGCCTTACATAAAATGACACCCATTATATTGTTATTTACATAAGAAAGGATAAATTCACTGAAAAAACAAAGGTTGAAGTGGCAATTATAATCAGGTATTCAAAACAACCTTAGAAATTCACTGAAAAAACAAAGATTAAAGTGACGCTATAGTTAGGTGAAACTTTTTAAACTTTAAAAACCAATGAAATACACCAATTTGCTTTTGTCTAAAGTAACTATAACACATGCCCTAAATTAACTCTAACTTGCACCCTTGCCATGCACTGGTTGCACCCTCACATTTTACATCACCCATGACATATTCGATGAATGCATTCATTACATCCCTAATGAGTTCTGAAATAGCATCATTGATAATAACACAGTGCATGGCGGGTACGCAAGTTATAGTTATTTTAAGGCATGTGTTATAGTTATTTGAGATCAATGTGACTGGTGAATTTCAGTGGTTTTTAAAGGTTAAAATGTTACATTTCACCTACCTATAACATCACTTTAACCTTTGTTTTTTCAGTGAATATATACATATCCATATATATCAGAGGTTGACTAATATTTTAGCAGTGGCTTTGCTATAAAAGCTAAAATCCCTTGGAATTTTCAAATTGAAAACCACTTCATCTCCAAACCACACCATACTAAGTCAGCATTTACTCCCACTATGTCAATATTAAATTAGATGTATTTGAGAGAGTAATTGACTATGTTTATAGGTGTAGAAAAGTGCTTTTATGGTGTTTTCACTTATTTGAAGGAGTGATAGTGAATAATGGTTGTGGTGTTAGCATTTGAGGGTAGGTTTGTGTATATGATGCTTCTTGTGATCATGCATGATTGTTTCGATGACAGTATTTGTGTTGGCGAATGATTGTGGCTGTGTTCATGTATGAATGTAGTTTTGTATCTTTTTTTAAGAAAGCTTGGAATGTGATATCTTTGAGATAATCATTTCATTATGGCTTTAAGTGTGTAAACATTAATATGATTTGTTACAAATTTTTGTAATGACACTGGTAAATAGTGGTTGTATTGATGCATGTTGGTTGCTTTAATATGGTGATTTTGTGGGTGTGTGATGGCGATTGTGTGTGAGTACGATGGTAGGTGTTTACGTAGACGATGATACAAATGTTAGAAAATGATGTTGGTTGTGTGGGTGGTGCGTGTACGCATTAGACTGATGGATGTAAGAATGTATGTTGGTGGGAGCATAAATATGGTTGTGCCATTAGGGGTGTGTGGGCCAGTGTGGTTGTGCAAGTATATAATGGTTGACTTTTGGTGCTTTTTGGTAATTATGTCATGTCTGTGAAATAAAATTAAACCCATATTAAAATACTGTATAGATGGCAATATCCCATTAGAGATTGGGACTTGTCTGTCCTTTCCCATACACCCTACTGTAATGTATGAGAAACCTCAAAAGTGAGCGACTTTCAGGCGTAAAATCTCCTCAGTTAGCCCCAAAGCTTTGTCAGTGCCCTTCTACACACCATCGCTTCTCGAAGTAACTTTCAGGCTTGCCCAGCTACTTCTCGAAGGGGAAGGACAGATCCAACTGATGGGTGTCATTGTTATCGCAGAGATGGTCCACTCCTGCTTGGACAACTGTAATGTCACCCACACCGCATGACATAGGCAAACATTGACTGAAGGCCTCTCATATTTTACCCTCTCTTAATAACCATAGCAGTAGTCGCAGTCAGAGTTCATTAGAGAAATAAATTGCCTGTGATGGGGAGGAACAATATTTACAAAAATCCAGCATATATACCAACTGCTGTGGCCAACTGAGGACAAGGGATGGCAATGCACCTAGCTCCCTGGTCCGGCCCTGGGGAGCAGAGAATAAACACCTTAGTGGCACCAGAAACAGCCTTCACAGCGTGACATTTACCACACAATACCTTTACCACATATCCTTTATCACGCAATGCCTTTCCCATGAAAGCCTTTACAACGAAATAGTATATATATTTATATTTTACCCAGTGAAGGTCACCACTGGGGAGTCATAGTTAGGATCGTGTTACCGTAGGAAATGCAGTTTTGTGTTGCTAATAACTTTGGTGCTGTTTGGCGAATCTCCACAAAACTTTCCAAAAAGTGGTACTTTGTAACTAGCTTGTGCATGGAAAGCTTCAGGGTGATCCGTCAAGCAGGGGGCGAGAAAAAAGGGGGATCCCTAAACGCATTTTCCCCATTCATTTTTCCATAGGAACTAAAGGCACAGCTATAACTTAAACCGCTGAATGGATTTACACTAAATTTGGCAGAAAGATAGATCTATATCCAGAAAGAGTGCTTTTTGTGTTATGGTGTAAATCCTTTCAGTAATTTTTGAGCAATTAATGCGCAAAGCCCTTGTATATCTAGGGACGTGGAGCCTCCACGGATCCCGACAGATCTCAAGCTGATATCTGATTGGCTGCCACCACCTCAACCAGGAAGTCGTTGCAGTCATCTTAGGTCTCAGGACTAAACCTCGAGTCCTAAAAAGAAGCACACAAAAAAGACACAAGGGGGCAGGGAAGGAATACCCTGACCCTCTAGGCCTGGTGGTGAGGTCCCAAAAGGACCGCAGCCTGGGGCCAAAAATGTTTTGAAATTTTGCTGCGAATTCGCGGAGGAGACCAGGCTTGTTTTTTGAAAACCCCCTTGGGTGGGCCAGTGCCCAAGGGGGAATAGGAGTTACTTTTTTTGGGGGGGCACGCGTGGCCCCCCTTCCGCAGGTCCATTTTGGCCCTGGGAACCCCATCCCCAGGGACCTAACATTTTACTTAGGGAGAGGGGGCACGTGGCCCCCTCCCCTTGCCGTTTTTGGCCATTGGGACCCCATTTCCCAGGGCCCCTTGTGTTTTTGAGGGGGAAGGCAGCATGCAGCCACCCACCCTGGGCCACTTTTGGCCACGGAGACCCCATCCCTCCGGCCCTGGTGTCTTTCACAAGGGGAGGGGGGCACATGGCCCCCCTCCCTGTGCCCTTTTCAGTCTTGGGTACACCCATCCCTCGGCACCTGACATGTTTTTGAGGGGGAGGGAGGCACACAGCTCCCCTCCTCGGGCCGTTATTGTCCCTGGGAACCCCATCTCCCGGGGTCATGAAATTAAGTGAAAGGGAGGCCATTAATGTCCCAGGGACCCTATCCACTTTGGCCGGTTCACTAGCTATATCCCCGGAAGCCTACGCCTGGGATATAGCAGTTCCCCTTCCTGTGTTTGCTCCCACCTGGTGGGAGCATTTACAAAACTCCTGTCATGCCTAGTTAAAATAAAGTCTGCTCCCAGCCGACGGGAGCTTTGAAAATGCTCCCGCCAGTTGGGAGCAGACTTTTGGTCTGTTTCCCTGCCCGCAGTAGCAGGAAAACAGATCAAAATTTTGCACCCGCCTGGAGGGAACATCATTAGTAGCTGCTCCCTCCGTGCATGAGCAATGCCGGCTCCCGCTGCATGCGGGGAGCTGGATTGGTCCACAGGGTTCTTCAGGCTCCCCTCTGGCCCCTGAGTATATGGTGGGTGCCCTGGGTGGGCGGCAGGGCACCCACCTTTTAGAAATATGGGCCCCGGGTATGGGGTCCCTGGGGCCGATAATGGCCTGGGGGGGGACACAGCCCCCCTCCCCTTAATTTGTAGCAATGGCCTGGATGGTGTCTCCAGGGCCTACCAAGGGTCAGGGAGGGGGGGACCATTTGGCCCCCTCTATCCATTAATAAAAAAAACCAGCCCTGGGGATGGGGTCCCCAGGGCCAAATAAGACTCAGAGAGGGAGTCCACATGGCCCTCCACCCCTTTAATTAAAAAAACGGCCCCGGAGATGGGGTCCTTAGGGTGTAATAAGGCTACGGGGCCATCGGGGCCACGGGGCCACGGGGCCATCCTCCTCCTTAAAATAAAAGGCCCTGGGGGATGGGGTCCTGAGGGCCTAATAAGGCTTGGGGAGGGGGGCCTTGGGGCCCTCCTCCCCTATGAAAAAATAAGGTCCTGAGGGATGGGGTCTACAGGACCTAATGAGGCTTCGGAAGGAGGCCACATGGACCCCTTCCCTAAAAAGAAAATCCTGTTGGCAAGTAGACTCAGAGCACAGAGCCAAGCTTCAGAGATCACATCAGTAGTTTCCCCGACAGGTGAGGTACAGACCACAGATCAGCAGATTGTTGACACATTTCGTCAATACTATGCGAGGCTCTATGCGCCACAAGACCTCTCCCCAGATGCCCCGGTCTGTTATGTCCGAGAAGCAGCCACAGCTAAAATAACGAGAGATCAGGCTGAATCTCTCAACTCTCCTATCAAGGTGGAGGAGGTGATATCCGCCATATCGAAACAGAAATTGCTTAAATCCCCTGGGCCAGATGGGTTCACCTCCCTTTTTTATAAGACCTTTTGCCCAATATTGGCCCCTATACTCACAAGACTATACAATGTCGTAGACATCTCCTTGTCACTTCCACCAACCATGCTGGAAGCTTCAGTGGTTGTAATACATAAACCCAGCAAAGACAGGACCCAGTGTGCCTCCTACAGGCCAATCTCTCTTCTCAACATAGACCTAAAACTGTTCACTGGGATCCTAGCATCGTAACTGTCCTCTATCCTCCCCGGCCTGATAGACCCAGACTAGGCGGGATTTGTGCCCAATCGACAATGCGCAGACAATACAAAGTGTCTACTCCATATCATAGACAAGGCACCGCGCTTTGATACTGAATGCATGCTCCTCTCGATAAACGCAGAAAAAGCGTTCAATAGGGTACACTGGCCTTACCTAGGAGAGACTCTGCGACACTTTGGTCTCCCCGCTAAATTCACGTCATGGGTTTTGAGCTGCTACACTACACCACTGGCAACAGAGTCAACGGTTACGCCTCCATCCCCTACCCCATTCAGAGGGGTACAAGACAGGGATGTCCTCTCTCCCCCCTTCTCTTCGCTCTATACATGGAGCCAGTGGTCCAAAGTATTCGTGACAACTTGCTCATAGCTGGGGTGCGATTTGGGGGGATAAACACACACTTAGCTTATATGCAGATGATGTGGTGGCAACATTAGAAAACCCCCAGATCTCCCTCCCGGCCTTTATGGCCGAACTAGATCAATTCTCCCAGACAGCGGGCTTCAAGGTCAACATTTCCAAATCCCAAGCTCTCAACATATCCCTTATTGACCCCACACTGGCAGAACTACAAAGCACATACCCCATACATTGGGCCCCATCCGCAATACCCTATCTTGGGCTCCAACTCACCGCAAGCACACAACGCACAGTCTCCCTGAACTACACCACATTACTCCATAGGATACAAACAGACTTGCGGCGTTGGAAACCACATGTGTTGTCTTGGTTGGGCCGAGAAGCTGCAATAAAGATGAACATACTACCGAAGATACTATATCTCTTCCAAACTCTCCCGCTTTAACCCCCCCCCCCCAGACCTAATACACACCATGCAACCCGAGGTGGAACATTACATGTGGGCTTAAAAGAGACCTCTTTTACAACGAGACTTGTGCTACAGATCCCTGTGAGAGGGAGGACTTGGGGTCCCGAACTTGCAAGAGTATTATTGGGTAGTACAGCTGAAAACATTCATGGAATGGTCGCGCTCCAAATCTGAAAAACATTGGCTCTTCATGGACAGGGCGATAGCGGGGCAATATCTGTGGAAGATCCTCTTCCTTCCTAGATTGGCACGCCCCAAGGGTCTCTATCTCTCGCCAGTAACAAAGACCCCTCTAGCAACGTGGGACAGAGTAGCTGAGAAAAGAGCCAAACAACATTTCCCTCGCCACTAACGCCCATAGCAGGTAACCCAGAATTCACTCCCGGCCAGGATACCGTGACTTTTACCCAATGGACACAAGAGGGTCGTAGGTCGATATGGCACTTCTTTGACGAGTCTGGCCCCTTGACGTTCGAGGACTTCCGCTTACAACAAGAGCTCCCTGTAACAGAATGTTACCGATACCATCAGATCAGACACTGGGTCGATGCATCTGGACATTAGACCCCAAGCGCAACGCTGTCTCACCCCGTTTGAGAGGTGGTTGCTATCCAAATCCTCAGACGCACACCTTATATCTAAACTGTATAGCCTCTTTTGACCGCCCTTAGCGGTTAACAAATCTCCGGGTCAGAAGAGATGGGAGACAGAACTAGGCCGCTCACTCTTGCAACGGGAATGGGAAGACATTTACTATAGAGCCCGACACACTGTACGAAACATGGCAAGTATAGAGACGGCTACCAAAATAGCCACCTACTGGTATCTCATGCCCCCCAGCCCCCACAGACGGAACCGTGTCCAAGACCCCCTCTGCTGGTGAGACTGCGGCTCCCTCAGCACACTGACACTTATTATGGGAATGTCCTAAAATTACTACCTTCTGGACGCACATATCAATGCCCATCTCGACACACAGCTTCCATGCTTCCCAGCCTATATTCTCTTATGATTGCCGAATGCCCTCACATTCCCTCTTAAATCATGTAGAGGCCGCCAAATTGGTCTAGCACTGGGAGTGGCCCTCCAGAAAATGTTGGCCCACTGGGGGACGGGACGCATTCCTACTCACCAGGGGTAGCTACATGGTACATCTTGGGTATGGAAGGTATCTCTCTCTTTCGCTTTCCAACCAAGGGGCTTCCTTTCACAACCTTTGGAAACCGCTCCTATCAATCCTTACCACAGAATTCCGTGAACTCACGTGTTCCAGGTACTTACAGCTCCTACGACTGACCTAATCCCATCGACAACATCATAAATTGCAGCTATAATTGATTCACTCTATCAGATTCCCAACCGGGGGGCAGGAGACAGGGGTAGGGAGGAGGGAGTAGGGTCCATAGGAGGAGGTGGGGTTCTGGAGTTGTTTTTATATTAGTTATTTCTGCTTATGCCCCCCTACGACTTGTGGGGTTATATATTTGTAAGTGACTGATTTCTTTCTTGCTTATTCCTAAAATCAATAAAGAAAATTAAACATAAAAAAAATCCCTGGGGAATGGGGTCCTCAGGGCTAGACCCTGTTGCCAACCACCCGCTGTGCATGGCCGAAGGCTGTGTGCTATGTGGCATTGGCTGCCTTTGGAGGGGGTTGACCAGCCATGGGCGGTGGATGGTTCGATTTATGTATGGTACTTAAACATTATTTTATATTGAAAAACCCTAGTAATTCACTGGAAAACCCAAAGGTTAAAGTAGTGTTATAGTTAGGTGAACCCCCCACATGCAGCCAACCCCTGCCATGCACAAACAAGTGCACTGTGCAGTGTGGGATTGGCTGCCTTTATGGGGGATGGCCCCATGGCTGCACACAGCGTGGGGTTGGCTGCATGTGTAACCCCCACCATGCACGGCCAAAGGCCGTGCACAGCGAGGGGTTGGATTTAGGTATGGTAATTAAATATTACTTTACGTCAAAAAATTCCTTGAAATTCACTGAAAAAAACAAAAGTTAAAGTAACTTTATAGTTAGGTGAAATGTTCAGTGACAAGGTAACTTCAGCTGATGTCTGAAAAGTTTTAGGGTGAATCATCACGCAGGAGCCGAGAAAAAGGGGAGTCCCAAAAAAAATTGTTTTCCCCATGCAATTTCCCTCAGGGATTTTGGACACGACTACAGTCCGAACCGCTAAACAGAACTACACCAAATTTGGCAGAAAGCTAGGTCTTGGTCCAGAAAGAGTGATTTGTGTAATTTGGTGTAAATCTATTAATTAGATTTGGAGTTATTAAAGAAAAAAGATTTATGTAGATCTAGAGACGTGGATCCACAGGGAGGATCCGCGGATCCACACGTCAACAGCAATGCCGTGATTGACTGACCACAACTTGAGAAAAAAGTTGTGGCTGCCACTTTGTGAATTAGGATGGGGGAATAAAGTAGAAATAGGATATATGGGGGTCAGGATATCGGCATCCTGACTCCATAGGACTGGTAGAGGGGTCTTCCATCATGGAAAATAAATTGTCCAAACACATTTATTTTTTGGTGCATAAGGATCTGCAGATCCACTGCGGCACTCAGTGGGGCCCCCCCTTGTGAATCTACGGTCGATATATGGCTCCAGACCCCAATTCAAAAACACATGCTCCCACTCGCAGACCCACTCACACACTCTCTCACACACCCACAGAACCACTCACACACCCAGTCACACATCCATACAGCCACTCACATATCCACTCACACACCCATCCACTCATAGACTCAGAGAACTACTCGCACACCCACTCACAGACCCACGCAGGCACTTACACACCCACTTAGACACCCACACAGTTGCTCACACACCCACTTGCACAGCCATACAGCCACTCACACACCTACACACAGACCCATGCAGCCACTCACACACCCACTCACAGACCCACAAAACAACTGACACATCCATGCAACTACTCACACACCCATTTACACAACCAATCACATATTCACACACCAACTTGCACACCCACACACCAACTCACACACCCATACAGCCACTCATACACCCACTCACAAACCCATAAAACCACTCACACAGCCACTCAAAGATCCACACAGCCACTTATATACCCATTCACTCACTCACACATTCACATACCTGCTTGCACACCCACACAACCACTCACACACCCACATACACACCCATACAGACACTCACACACCCATTCAAACACTCACACACCCACTTGCACACCCATACAACCACTCATACACCCACTCCCATTCAGCCACTCACGCACCCACAAAACCCCTCACACAGCCACTCAGACCCACACAGCCACTTACACACCCACTCACACATTCACACACCCACTTACACAACCACTCATGCACCCACTCACACACACATGCAGTCACTCAACCCACTCACAGACCCACAAAACCACTACCACACCCACTCACAGACCCACACAGCCACTCACACACCTATTCATACACTCACACACCCATTTGCTCACCCACACGATCACTCACACACCTATATATCCACTCACACACCCACTGATAGACCCACAAAACCACTCCCACATCCACTCACAGACCCACACAGCAACTCATACACCAACTAACACACCCATTCACCCACACACACACACCCACTTGCACACCCACACAGCTACTTACACACCCACTCACACATCCATTCACATACTCATACAAAACCAAAGGTTACAGGGACGGTATAGTTAGGAAATAGCATTAAATAGCCATAGAAATTCATTGAAAAAAACCAAAGGTTACAGGGACTTTATAGTTAGGAAATAGATTTTTTTTTAACTTAGAAATTCACGGAAAAAAACCAAAGGTTTCAGGGATGTTATAGTTAGGTTCAGATTTTACACACACACAACCATAGAAATTCACCAGTTATAGTTAGAGTTATCTCAAGTAGCTATAACTCGTGCCCTAAGGTAGCAATAACTCGCGCCCTCGCCATGCACTGCTAATTACCCCACATATTACATCACTCATGACATCTTCCATGACATCATTGATAATATCACTGTAACATTTGAAGTGAAGTTATTAATGAGAAAACATATGCTTTAATTATACATAAGTGACAAAGATATTATTGGAATACAATTGAACCCAAAATAAGTCTACCAATATGGAACAGTCACAATACTCCAGTCAGGGAAAATTTTGAAGGAGTGGAAGAGAACCAAGCATCAGGAACACTGGCCTAAATAAAAGGCAATGAACTCTAATTGGTATATTTACTAAAATCTCACACAACGCAGTGCAGCAACCAAAAATGCTGAACTGCATTGCAAAAGAGGGAGAGAACAGGAAAGCACCATATCTACAGAATTATGATACTTTCCTGCCCTCTCCCCAGCGCTGGTGCAGAATAATGCTGCCTAATGGCAACCACACACCATTGCACCATGGTGCAAAGACGTCTGTGTGAGTCTAGCTCTGGTTTTGAACTGGGAGGATACCCTTCAGGTACAAAATACTATGTATAGACTAACTTTAAAACTGTTCCTATATTGTATGCGTGCTCTACAGTTCACCACATATGCAAAGTTGGGCAAGAAAGGAGAAATAAAAGCATTCCTCAATACTGCCTATGTCAAAAGGGTGTTTTTTAATGAAAAACCCTGTCTACTTTTATTTAGTATAGAGTGTTTTGCGTCAAAACCCATGGGGAGGGGGGGGGTTACATGGCAATGCCCATGTACCACACATGAAATGCCCCCTTGCGCAAAGTAATGCAAAACAGTGCTAGATGCTGCTGTGCGTTCATTAAAGGTGACTTTCCAAGTTTTGCACTGGGGAGAAAATTTTAAATTAACATTTTGCATCAAACTTGATGCAAAGTATTAGTAAATGCCCCTATGTTAGAAGCAAAAGATCAATCAAACAAAACTATTGAGTTTATGTCCATTTATAGGGATGGTGTGCTATATTCTTTAAGCAGCACCTGAGAGGCCAGTAACTGCCTAGTCGCGAGGTACCTATCAGTAGAGTAGGAAGGATGCCATAGGTCCTGGTGCAAGCAAGGAAAATGGCCCCTTTGAATACTGCTGGGTGGTAAAATACAATTTTCAGAACTCATTGGGGCCCTCAGGACTCTGGGCACTAGTGCCACTGCACCTGCTACAACAATGATAGCTACACCTCTGGTACCTATTACAGACAAAGGCAATTCCACTACCAGCAACTTGGTGTTGCAGCGGTAAAGGACATTTTCTGTGGGAGGTGTTTGCAATGAAGCAGCTGAGATTTGAACCCAAACAAGCTGCTTACTGAATGTCCTGTGCCAGGCAACCAACACGCCTTCAAGGAATACCAAGCCAATAGCAAGGCGCAAAGGTGGTGGCAAGTTAAGAAAGATCTCACGTCACCACTATTGCAACTTAGAGGTTTAAGGAAATGGGAACAAGGAGCCAGAATTAAAGGCAACCTTGAGAATCATGTATAGACACACTGAGGCCTGATTTTTTTTAAATCTTTAAAATAATTCTGCACATGTATGTTATCTCCACCATCTGCGTGCAGATTTATGAATGTTTAGCATAAACATTCATAAATGTTTGTAAAAATGCTCCTGGAAACTTTGTTAAATTCCCATTTACGTCCTGGCAAAGAGAATGCGTAATTGTACATAAATTACAATTCTGCATTTGAAAACACCCTTGAATTTAGGCAATTGCACTTTTATCCTTTTTAAATATTTTTTCTCAAGTATGAGTGAATATATTGGTTTTTAGTTGTTCTCTCAATTTCCATGGCATTACCCAACCCTGAGCGCAGACTTGCTTAGGCCAAATATTGCACCATACCGGAGTGATATTTTGCATGAGGAAACCACTTTACTGATGCAAATTCACATTTTGTGAACTTCAAACGTGAATTTGCGCTCAGAGGTCAATCGGTTTGGTTGTGTAAACTCGACTTACACATGGGAATGGCTTTGTGAAGAGGGACAAGACTTCTTTGGGTACTGTTTTAGGAAATTGTGAGTCATGGGCAGATTGAACAATGTGATGAAATGAACTGTGTTCCTCATTTAAATCTGGGTGGAGGAGCACCCCTACTGCCAAGGCCTGAATGCTACCACCTCTCCACCGTTCCCCTGCAGTGCCGGGCCTGGCGGTAATTGCCATTAATTTCACTGGCAGCTCAGTCATGGCTGAAATTAAATATAGTAAGGTGATGGTGGACATCTGCATGGTTGTGGAAGCACAGCCCTACTGATGCCCCTGTTGGGCCTAAAGGCCCTTCAAGACCAACTGCAAGTAATGCCGGGGACCCCTTTGCAGGAGCTGTGCAAACGCTTGGTATTGGTAATCCCCGGCCTGGGGACTCCTTTGCAGGAGCTGCATGAAGATCTGGATTGGAAATCTCCGGGGGATCCCCAGGGCCCAGGGTCAAGGGATGCTGGTATTCACATGGATTGCCTTTCCTGGGTGCCTGCACACACAAGGGATTTCTGGTCATTAAATTACTAACACCATGTACATATGAAGCACAAAGCTAATCCTTAGCATTGACTAAGTGCATTCATGTATAACTAACATACTGTGCAAAGGAAGCTAGGGGAATCATCTGGGATTTCCTGTGCCCCAAGAAGGAGATAATGGTGCTGTCAACATAGGTGAGCTGTCGGTCCCGGACTCGATACCAGCACCATGCTTTTGCTCGACAGTACCATGATAGAATGCTACCACCTGATCATGGCAAGGGTTTGGCGTGTGTAGGAGGAAGGGACTATGCTCCATCATTGGTGCAAAGCCATCTCAATCCGTGCCTTAACATTTGTGACTAGGTGGTCAATTGCAGGGCCTTCGTGCTCTGTCAAGTTTTAAAAGAGAGCCGTACTACACTAGATGGTAACTGGAATGTCACTGAACACTACTGAATTGCCAAAACATTGTGATGACAAGAATATAGTGAGACAGAATAAAGAAGGTAAGAATATTGTTTTTTTAGATATTTAATATCTTTTTTTTATTAAAGTGATATATAATGTCACTGTTTAATATAAATCGTATTTAAATAGTTGGATACATTTGTTATTTTTAGTATTCAACATTATTAGTATTGCAATAATATTTGTGTTTAATTTGTTTTAGTATATTTTATAATTTTTTATATGAAATGTAAGTTTTATGATTTAATGAGACATTGGTAATTTAGTAGTGGGTCATTGGATTTCTAGAGAAATAGGATGGAACATTTCTCAATATGGAAAATATTATTTTTGATTTATAATAATTTTTTATTTAATTAATGTATTCAAATGATAATTAATTCTGTAAATTAATTAATTGGTTAATTATTATGTTAATTATTTGTTGATTTTTAATTTGATCTATTGTTGATCATTGTATTTATTTTTTAAACGTGTTCATTAATTTAATATTTATTATCTGTATGCATTTTAGTTGTTTCACTTAAGTTTTAATGTAATAATAATTTATTTTTTCATATTTTTTAATTAATTTTCATTGTTTCTTGGTTAAGATATTAAGGGCAGGAAGTGTTTTAACTGAAAGAAGTTTTGTTTTGTAATATAAATATAAAATTTGGATTTACTAAATGTAATTGTATTTGTTTTATATGCGATGAGTAAGTTAATTATTTTATAGATATTTTACATTTCTTTTTGTTTAGATTGAAATGTTTTATTAAAATAAAATAGGCATGGAATTAGTAAATTTGACCCCGCCAAAGTCCAGCGCTTTCCCTACTTCTGTTCAAATTGGAGTGGGAATAGTAAATCTGACTCCTCCAAAGCCCAACACTTTAGCTAGTTTTACTCACCTTGGAGGGGGATAAAAATACACCCTTTTTCCTACTATTGCTTCCATTGGAGTGTGAATTGTAAGTTTGATTCCTGCAAAGACCAACACGTTCCCTACTTTTACTTATGTTGGATTGGGAATAGTAAATCTGACTCCTCCAAACTCCAACCCTTTCCCTACTGTTGCTCAGATTGGAGTAAGAATATTAAATCTGATCTCTCCGAAGTCAAACACTTTCCCTACTTTTGCTTATGTTGGAGTGGGAATAGTAATTCTGACTCCTGCAAAGTGTAAAACTTTCCTTACTAATGGTTAGCTAAGAGTGGTAATAGTTACTTCATGTTTAGGTCGAGCTTTCAAGGTGTATTGTACATAGTTTAGTGGCTTAAAGGCCGCCCACTGCTTTTCATTTGTTTGTTTCAGTGTCCTTTAAATATCCTTGTTTGCTAGTGGTCAATTCTTCCTCTTTGTCCCTCCTTTTTTCTTTCTTTCCTCCCATGGAGTAGGGACCAGGTACTGTAGCTTTATGCTTTGGTTGTTTATCTGTTTATTTGAGGGACTACTTTTTTTCTTGGATCCTGCTCATGTAACTATTTGCCTGTGTTCAGCTTTGGCGCCAGTAGCTGCTTGCATTTTAACCCAGCATTTGTCCCAGCCACCTCCTCCTATGTCGCTTCAAGCCCACCCCCACCTATCCCCGTGTCCCTGTTTGTCTCACCGAGCCTCCGTTCCTTCTCCGTTGCTGCACCGGGTCCATTTCTTACAATGCGATTCCCTTAATCAGGCGGTGCCCGCTTAATGGCGAAAGCGCTTCATGTTTAAGCATGTCAGCCGCACGCCTTTCTTTAATCAGCAAGGCGCCCACTTCTCGGCCGCTGAAATTCAGGTTTCATGAAGTGCGGCAGCTGTGAAGCGAGCACTGTGTTGATAAAAGAAAGGCAAACGGCCTCCGCGCTTCTTATTTCAGCATAGCAACCGTATGCCTTTCTTTTATCAACACGGTGCTCTGATGCTGCCTCCCTCACCAAGATTTCAAGCAATTCACTTCCCATAACTGAATACAAAGTCTCCTGTGCGGTGCTTCCATGCATGCAGTGCCTCTTGCAGCATGTGCGCTGTCTGCAGCGCACACAACCCTAGCGCCGCCTGTGATGCGCACCTACGCTACCCGGGAGACCCCTGCGGGGCGAGCCTTGTCACCGGCCACAGACTCCTTTCATCCCAGATGGGTGCCTGGAAACTGCTGAGCTCTAGTAATTGCTTTTTTAGGTCGAATAAATCCCAAAAGCTCAAGATGCCTCTGCTTTTGCCCACCAGCTAGTGTGCCTCTTCAAGAAGCACCTTCCCTCTACAGATTAATAAACAAGCTTGCATTCCTGCCTGGCCGTGTGCTCTGTGTGTAATATTCATGTTTCCGCTATTTGACCTGCAGCACTCCGTTGTTCCCATTGTTGCTGCTAGACATGTTTCTAAAGATACCTTCAGCGAGGCTTCTGTAGTGAGCAACCAAGCAACTGAGGCTGCTGCTTACAAATGCCATTATATGGTCTCAGTGAGAATGCAGACCACGTAAAAAGCTCCTCCATATGCAAGTCCCTATTCCTAATGGGAGTGAAAGCATCCCGTATAACTCCTAATACATAACAATTGACGACCGTCTATACAGATTTGCACAACAAACACAGGAAATAAACACTGCAGAATGTGTGAACACAGCATAGCAAATTAACTCTTAAACATGGCTAAATCACTAACACTGGGCCCCCGCAGTGTGGCTGCCTTTGTCTCTCATAGTCTCTACCCAGCTGGCGCTGCTTGCTCTCCTCCCCCTTAAGCTTATCTCATAACATTGGTTGTTCATTCAAAGACTGAGATCAAATGTCAGACGCTGTTTCCCCGAAGGGGCCTGTTACCTTTTATTCTTTCTCTGACTTCAAAGTGAGAGAACCCGCACCCCAAGCTGCTTGTCATGTGTTTGACTTTTACCAATATCATACGCCCATCTAGTTTAGCTCTGTTGCGATTGTGAGGAGGCCGGCAGGGTTCTGGTGCGAGCTGTGGGCCCACCTGCTTCCTGTGTCGTGAATCACACCCCCGTCATCCTGACCTCCTTGTGGGTCTTCTGTGGGGTTGTTGACAGATCTGCAACGCTGGAGATGTGGAAGCCTATGCGTCAAGCACTATAAATCTCTGGATCTTTAAATTAAGCTGCCCCACTGCAGTCATTGAGTTTCCAATCTAAAGAAAAGAGTGTACGGAAGATAAAACTAAACCGTTATCTTTTCCATCAAGCTAAAATCTGTATTTGTTATGTTGCTCTCTGTGTGTGACCTGCTGCTATATTTATTTGTTATGTCGCTATCTGTATGTATCCTGCTGCTGTCTGTATGTGCCCAACTGCTGTCTGTATTTGTTATGTTGCGATTTGTATGCTTATGCAGTGGTTTCTAAACAATGGCAATATGTTAACACTTAAACAACACCTCTAAGTACAGGCAAGGACATCTCTTTAATAATCTCTTATAAGGTTCCAAAGGTCGAGACCTATTGGCTATGCCAATGCTTGTTTCTATTGTTATGAAAATATTATTTAAATTAATCATAAAATTATATCATTTGTAATTTTTGGTTTATTCTTTATTTTATTTTTTATATAATTTGTAAGGGTGGGCGTAGTTCGCGAAGTAATGCTTCGCGAAGCTACGCAAAGTGCAGTTCGCGCTACGCAAGCTTCGCGTAGCACTACGCGAACTGCGTAGCGCACTGTTCGCAATGATTGCACAGTGCCGGATGCTTGTCCGCACTGTGCAATCATTGAAAACGGCAACTTGCACAGTGCGAGCTGTCTTTTACTGCCGCTCGAGTAGATTTTTACTCGAGCGGCAGCTTCTCAACGCGGACTGGTAGTTTCTCATCGCGAGCGGTCGCGAGCATACGCGACCACTCGCAATGAGAAACCTGACCTCCCGCGTTGAGAATCTCGCCGGGAGGTTTATTTTCCACGCTCGCGATCGGCAACTTGATGTTGCTGATCGCGAACGAGAAAAAGTCTCGCCGGGATGTCATTTGCTTGCTTGCGGTCGCCAACTTGACGTTGAGGACCGCGAGCAAGCAAAATGACCGCGGCACTACGCTACGCTACGCGTGTTCGCACTGTGCTACGTGCAATTCGCGTTGTGCGAAGTAGCGCAGACTTCGCAAACTACGCGAGCGTAGCGTAGCACTTCGCCCAGGGTTAATAATTTGCTATATGTTTTTGTTGTAAATATGTTTATTGATTTTTTCTTGTTTCATGACAAATTTGAATGTAATTTATATGTATTCAATATTTAAATAATCTTTTATCTTTTTATTTTTATTAGCATTTTATGTTAAGCTTTTTTCTTTTTTACCAACTTTATTTAGACATTTAAAACCATGAAATGGTCACAGCAAAATATCTGGAGAGCATATTCAGCTAAATATGAGCATACACTCAGGGACGAGTGATACAACAAGGCATGATTCTAAAATAACAATAGCAATCAGTTCATGCAATCATCTGCTTCCTGACCGTTTGGTTAACTGCAGGTATTTGGATTGATTTGATTTTCAAGAAACGGACGCTATACAATGTCCTTAAACAGAATAGCAAATTGTGTGCCATTTTTGTGTTATTAGGGTCGCTGTTGGTTTATTCAGATCATTCCATCGGATGTAAGTATGTTTGTGTAGCATGCCACAGATGGGCATCACCTTGGGTGTGTTGTTGACACATAGACACTGAGATTCACTTGCTACATTCATTAGTAAGATAAATTCCTCTTAGTTGCACATCTACTGATTTGTTTTCCCTTTTCACCAACAGGTTTGCCCCTGACGAAGAGACTATTGAGTCTCGAAATGCATTGAGCATTGTTGTTTGTTTAAAAGAAATTGCTTTGTGACAATTTCACATTTCTGTATCCAAATTGAATTTTGGTTTATAAAAAATGCAAATTCATGCAATGAAAAAAATATTGAAAGATTAAAGTAAATTTCTTTGAAAGAATGTACTAAGTTTGAATATTTTGTTTAATATGATGTATATCAAATAGAGTTGTGCATGTTACGTCCAGGTTACCTAGGGGACTTGGCCACTTTACACCTGTTACATTATATGCAGGGCAGGCATATCTTTAACATAGCACACTGATCGGTTTGAACACACACAACAAAAGGATCATAGAAATCGCATGAGTGCACAATCCACACCATTATTTTTCAATATCTCCACTGCCCGACTGAGGATTGTAGCACCTACTGATAAACATGTTGTTTGAATCCATCGCAAACATTACGGATAATAGAGCAACAACGAAAGCATATACTCCAGAGGAAGCAAGCGAAATCTACAATTTAATACAGGAAACAAAATCATTTGATGTGCAAAGTGGATCCACCACACAACAACTAAGACAACTGGAGTACCTAACCAGAAGAGAACTCAACCAACGACTTCACACTGCCACGCTTATACAATACCATAAAGTTAAGAGAATCCCGCGTGGTCTCAGGTTGGCAATAAAACCCATGCTCTTCAGATTACAACATAACCACCAATTTATGGAGAAGTTTGCAATTTTAAACAAATGTCCATTGGATCTGATTTTGCTTCTGATAGAAGAATTATCCAAAACAATTCATGATCTTGAAGAGGAGATTAACACTATTAGAAGTGATCTATCACAAAGGATGGATAAAGAACCTTGGCAAAAATTCCTTGAAGAACTGAACACCAAGCTTGATAAATATGGCAAAGAACTTCAAGAAACTAAACTACGGAAATGTAAAAGGGACACTATAGATTATAAGTTAAATGAGGCCTACACATGGGCCGAAGTTCACTAGAAGGAATACCAACACATCTTCTGAAGAAAGTGTCGTATCTGATAAAGACACAGACACAGCGAGAGCACCCCTTAAAGTCACATTACCATCCAGGGAAGCCACTAGTAGAACCAATGATGATGGAGCACATGGTAGTACCTCTACGGTGTCTTTTTTAGAGGATGGCAGCAACCAAGGAGAGCCACCGGATCCGCCTCCAACAAAATCAAACATTGTCTTACAAAAACCCGGAGAGGAAAGGGAAAGAGACAAAGGAAAGAAAGGACTAAGGAGCCAAACGAAAGCCTCATAATCAACATCTCTACAGTCAATCTCACTCAAACACAGGAAACTGTACTCAACAAGGGAACATCATTTGTCACAACCTATAACAGTACAGCATTGGAGACTGATGTCGCCTTTTTCAAATTTATGAGGGTTCTCAGACTGAGAAACTTTTTCACAAACATAGTACCCATGGATCCTTCAAGAGAGAACCTGGATAGAGCGCAATTCAAGCCAAAAAGTACTTTCATGGCCCCCGTGTCCCACAAAACTCTGGACACTTTCGAAATTTTAGTTAAAAAAGATTTCCAAAGCATTAATTACAACAGACGGAAGAAAATAAAGAACAACCTGAGCCGGGCAGAATACAGTATACTATCTGGTTTAGCTAACAACCCTGAATTAGTGTTCCAGAAAGCTGGTAAAGGTGGAACACTGGTCATGATGGACCGCAGTTTTTATGAAAGGAAAGTTTCTGAACATGTCAACGATGGTAACATTTATGCTCGTCTTGATAGTGATCCCACAATGGAGATTTCTGCTATTTTGGATTCTGTACTTAAGAGAGCTGAGGAAATGCATTGGATTGACAGTAACACCAGACAATATCTGACTAAGCAATACCCCCGACGACCTAGACTGTATATGCTGCCAAAGGTGCATAAAAGCATAGTGGACCCTCCCTTCAGACCAATAGTATCAGGATGTGAGTCATTGTTTGAAGGTCCATGAAAATACATAGATGCCCAACTACAACCTCTAGTGCAAAATTTGACCACATATATTGAGGACACAACAGACTTCCTCCGCCAACTCACAAATATTCCTGAAGAGGCATCTGAAGATTGGCTGCTATGTACAATAGATGTGGTAGCACTTTATACTTCTGTACCCCACTTGAGCGGCATTGAGGTAGTTGAATGGGCTCTACTCAGACAACAGAATGAAAACACCTCAGAAAGTTTTGTGATCGAACTTCTGGAATTCTGCTTATCACACAGCTACTTTGAATGGAAAGATGAGTACTATGTCCAACTTAATGGAACATCAATGGGATTTTCCGGAGCGCCAGCATACGCGAATACGTTTATGGCCAAATTTGAGCATGACCATATTTTGACAAATCCCACTTGGCAAAATGGCTGATATTTTTCAAGAGATTCATAGACGATATTTTTCTTATTTGGAAAAACTCAGAGGAATCGTTAACAGAATGTATACGGTTGTTGAACACGCAGGATCCCAGAATTCAATTCACACACACCATACATAAGAACGCATTATCATTTTTAGATGTATGGATCGAACTCAAGTCCAATAAGATTACAACACGTCTGTTCAAAAAACCTACGGATAAAAATAACTCATTATTGTTTGAAAGTTTCCATCCACCATCGCTTATACGGAATTTACCAGTATCTCAATTCCTTAGAACCAGACGGATATCATCCAAAATTACTACATGTATGGAGACCCTCACTACACAAAAGATGAACTATATGGCAAGAGGATACCCTGAAGAACTGTTGAATAAACATATGGAGCGTGCTTTGACAGCCTCAAGAGAAGAATTACTTAAAAACATTTTTTTTAAAACATCTAATCGGGCAGTATTTGTTTCCAAGTTTTCAACAAACTCAAGAGAGATTAAAAAAAGCATTTGTAAACGTTGGGAATTATTAGAATCGGAAACAGATTTTAATGGTTATTCCAAGACAAACCTCTGTTTGCATATTCAAGAGCACGCAACCTTAAAGAGTTCCTCTCAACTAAGAAAAGGAAGAAGCTACCAATGGGTAAAGCCGACACACAAAAATGCTGGAATTGTATACATTGCAATAATGTCATACCAGGATACATATTATTACATCCCAGAACAGGGGAACAAATAAGATTAAATGGTATCACAGACTGTAATTCTCAAAACGTGATGTATGCCATTAAATGTCCCTGTGGATTACTTTATATTGGGAAGACCCAAAGGAAGATGAAAGTTTGACTGATAGAACATAAAAGCAAGTTTAGACACAAAAATCATAACTCCAGCCTTGCAACACTTTGGGAACAGAGCCGACATACCATTGCGCAATTGAAGTTCCAAATCATTGAACAAGTGTCCATACAAGATAATATGGATAACTCGAGAAAGCTTTTACAAAGAGAGGCATTCTGGATAAAAAGGCTTAACACCTTAACACCCAATGGGCTCAATGATAGATTTGAGATGGCTTGTTTTCTTTAATCACACTCTTACAAATGACATACACTTCCAACACGGTATAGGGATGCAGTTCCAGATATGTATACATATATGGGGAATAGTTAGAGAGGTCAAAATGATTGCACAAAAACCTGTTATAATATGACTGCTGTTCTCGCACATGTTAATGTCTTGAATGTTTATGTGTTCTTAAGTTGACACTTTATTTCTCATCTGTAATCACAATCTACATGTACACACAATCATCATGAACACCATTCCAAGATGGCACCTTTCGACCGCTGCGGTTTGGGACTGATCGGGGTTGAGTTGTTGGCAATTGCCATTTGAATCATAGTAATGACTAATATTTTTAGGATAGTATCAATGGATTGAACTTGATGACAATTCACAACCTCCATGTATTTACGAAGCATTTGCGCGCTGCCAGTTGATCAACAGTATATTGTTGAAAGTTAGAGGCTTGCACTTTCTAAGATGGCGCGTTGTCCTGTGACAAGGTATTTTTGCGCTTGCGGCGGTTCCTTTCCTGATACTTGCCGTTTAATCATCGCGGGCCAGAGGGCGTACACTTCTGGTTCAGGACACTCGCGCGTTTATTCCGGCTATAAGGCGATTGGACAGAGCTCAGGAACTATACACACCGGTGTTACGACGAGAGATGTTACTGATTTGACCTGGAGGTAAGCGGAGCGTTGGGTCCATTTTGGCCGACTGTACCTGTGATTATTCGATTAGCTTCGTGTTCGAGTAACTCCCACATTTTCATTGTTTCAGGCAGTGGACCGTTTCCCTACTTGATCTAGTGGTTGTCTCGAGGCAACGTGGCAGTCATTTGCTTTTAAGGTGATCCACTCAGAACGCTGAGCGTTTGTTGACATGTCTATGACTCCCGCTTTTGAAGTTAGTATAACGGGTTATATGTATATATGTCATTTCAGCTTTAAGATCAACCCCCCTTTGACTATTATTATTGGACCATGACACGGTGAAGATTTTTAGCGTGACTCTTTTAAGGTATGATTATCTGACCATTATCAGTTCACGCATGATGTTCAACACATAGACACTGAGATTCACTAGCTACATACATTAGTAAGATAAATTCCTCTTAGTTGCACATCTACTGATTTGTTTTCCCTTTTCACCAACAGGTTTGCCCCTAATGAAGAGACTATTGAGTCTCGAAATGCATTGGGCATTGTTGTATGTTTTATAAAAATTGCTTTGTGACAATTTCACATTTCTGTATGCAAATTGAATTTTGGTTTGTAAAAAATGCAAATTCATGCAATGAAAAAAATATTGAAAGATGAAAGTAAATTTCTTTGAAAGAATGTACTAACAGGCACATGCATCAACCATTTTGCATCAATCGGCAGTTTGCGCCCGCAAAAAGGGCATTTGCGATGCATCAAGGTTCAAGGCACTCGCAATTTGAGTATTCGCAATTAATTGCGATTTCTCAAATTGCAATTGCATTTAAGGAATCGCAATTTGCGATTCCTTAAATGCAATGCAAGAACCACTTTAGAATAGCGATTTCGCTACTAGGGGCGTAAATTACCATCAAGTTGGACTTGATGGTAATTTACTAAAACTTTGAAAAATGCACTAAGGTGCATTATTCAAAGTTGTAGGTTACACACACACACATGCCCTTGGGGCATGTGTGTGCGCAACATGTGTGCACAGAGCAATTTCAGGGGTGCAACAGGGTGTCCTTTTGAAACCCTTGCACCCTTGAAATTGCATGCGCAATTTGCGAGTACCTCTTGGTACTCGCAAATTGCTCATGCAATCTCCCATTCATTCCTATGGGCCTTTAGGCCCATAGGAATGAATGGGAGTGCATTCCTTAATTGCAACTCTCAATTTGCGAGTCGCAATTAAGGAATGTTTGGGAATCGCTAATTTTATAGCGATTCCTTCATGCATAGGCTTTTGCAATTCCTTAATTGCGATTCCTTAATAATCGCAATTAAGGAATCGCAAAAGCCTACATTGATGCATGTGCCTGTTAGTTTGAATATTTTGTTTAATATGATGTATATCAAATAGAGTTGTGCATGTTACGTCCAGATACAACTGAAAACGACATTTGTGATTTTTGTACCGAGAGAAACTTAAAGGGAGGCCCAGTTGTCAAAAAATGATCAGAAAGCTAGCAAGAAGACTATTTTTGCAAACGTCTTTAAAGCAAGTTTTAAAACGGCTGCCAGTCACTCTTCTAGCTCTGAGAAATAAAATGTGCAGCACAAGTTAAAAGTGATGAAAAATATGAGGGCACAATTTATGTTCAAATTACCCTGCATTGCTTTCAAAGCCATTCAACTCCCCTCACTCAATAATTTATGCTCTATCATCAGACATATCTGGAGGCAACAAACATCTAAGGATCAGGGATATCCTGAGACTTGAATCCAAAAATCTAAAAACCTGGTTTGTCTTGTCACAGTCCTTTTTCGGAGCTTCTCAAACCCTCTGGAACTCTCTCCCAGCTGAAATGCATTGCCGGGAAGACCTGCTAACTTTCCAAGAAACTAAAAAAACATACATTTTAGCTACTACCTGAATTAATTCCTGCAATTAACTTAGGGGCCGATTCCAATTCCGGCCGGAAATCTCTCCGACCGAGCCGGACCCGGAGAGAATTCTGACCGAATCGGACCCTAGCAGTCCGACCGAACGAGTACGATGCGCACGCATGCTATCGGACTCGAGTCGGTCGGACTCCCATTGAAGTCAATGGGAGCCTGTCGTACAACGCGTACGCGGGCTCCCATTGACTCAATGGGTGCGAGGCGGACAAGGGCGCCCCCTACAGCGTGTACGCGTCCATGCGCATCGTGGCGTACATGCACAGGTAGGGGGGACCCATGGGTCCCCCCTGTGTGCGTCTCGCGCGCCTACGCGCACAGGGGGGTCCGACGCGGACCCCCAAAGTCCGGCTCCGACAGCTTTTTCTAACCGGACGGAGCGAGTCGGTCGGACTGCTCGCGGCGCGCATTGTACTTACCTGGCCGGGAAACGTCTCCATACCGCGTTGCGAGTCGTGTCCATGCGAGTCGGTCGGAGCGTGTTGTAGCCGCGTTCGAGTCGGTCGGCGATTTCGCGGGGGCTTGCATCGTACTCGCTCGGCCGGACCCGTGTACGATTCGGTCGGGAAACAGGGCTCCGAATCGGATCCGGTGAATCCGAATCCGATTCGGAGCACTACCGGCCGAGATCGGAATCGGCCCCTTAATGTACAGAACCTTAATACAGATAAAGCAATTCATCTTTATCTGTATTAAGACCCATCTTGTAGTAGGCGCCTCAGTGCTCGTTAAAGAAATTGCACCTCCATTGACGCTCTGCTGCACTTGACAGAGATTTGAAGGATGCCAAACTAGGCCAATGAGGACATGATCTACTCTCCATAGGCCTTACGCCAATTAAACATTGAGTCCGAGATATTCGAATTTAGACAATTTAACACCCTGGAGATGGGAAATGTAGCCCAGTCAATTTCTGAACAAAATTCATGAAACTTTAAACAATTCTTCCCTGTATCGCTAATAAATACATTATCTGACCAGATAACAGGAATGCTTTCTGAGTCTACCATCAATTTGAAAGGTGCTAGAAAAAAAAGTTTGCATGTGACCCAGATAAGTAGGAAAGCATTTACCAGGGCTAGAAGTTAAGTCCTCTGAGATGATCTAACCTATTCATGACAACGCTAGTCAGATGGTCAATGGTCCAGAGATTTAATCATTAAATAAAGAATATTCCATATCGAAGTTACTGTAGTAGCAAATTCTATGTGTATTTCAATAGATGAACCAGGCCAACTGGCAGCTATATAAGAATTAACTAAAAGCCAGACCCGACTATTATTCACTTGGGTAAAACAACATTCACAATGTAAGGGTTAAGACATGGAAAGGAGCATGACCTTAAAGACTTACCAAACACTAATGGTACCCTCCACACTGCCCCTATGATCAGTTGAGCGGTCTTTCCAGATTATCTTAAAACCAGAAGAAATTGTGTTCGCAATCACTGGTCCTGACTTCCATTAGCCAAGTCACAGTCACACACTGAAAACCTACCACATAATCCAAGAAACGATCTTTAAGCTCCAGACTGTCTCCCACAGGATCTACCTTTAATAGAGTCAATACACAGATCTCTAGTTTTCGTCCCCAGATGCCTTGTGCAATAATGGTGACATCCATCTCAGGGAGCTTCCTTTTTCCTAGTGAAGTATTCAGGGACTCACCTATCAACAGGAGCCAATGCCATGTCTCATGTCTCATTTCTATGTCTATTTCTATTTCTATTTCTATTTGAGAGATTTATAGAGCGCAACAGCTGCCCCGGCCAAGAGGCGTCCCGGCGCTAAACAACAAATTAGGAGACCACAACGCAAAGAGGGAGCCAGGAGACCTACACAGTGGGAAAGAGAAAAGTTTTAATAGCTTTCCTAAATTTGGCAAAATTACTAAGACCACGAATATGGATGGGCAAAGAATTCCAAAGAATGGCTGCTCTATACCGGAAGGAACGCCCACCGGCCCGGGTCCTCCTAACCCGAGGAACCACTAGTAGATGTTGGCCCATAGAGCGAAGCTGACGAGAGGGGACATAAAAGGATAGTAGATCCTTCAAGATGCTAGGGGAGGCGGCCTTCGAGATTTTAAAGGCAAAACAGAGAGCCTTTAACTCGATCCGTTGAGCTACAGGCAGCCAATGGAGGCGGCGAATTGAGTTGGCAACTGAGCAGACTCTACGCAGACCCAGAAGAGATCTTGCCGCAGCGTTCTGAACTCTCTGTAACCTGAGTACTTCCGCCTTGTTAGCCCCCAGATACAGGGAGTTCGCATAATCAAGCCTTGATATAATCAGGGCCTGGATAATAATCTGTCTGGTCGGGGCATCAAAGAAGCCCAGAATAGGTTTGAGACCGCGCAGCAAACCAAAACAGGTACCCGCCACCTTCTTCGTTTGGGTCTGGAAATTGAGAGAGGCATCCATCCAAACCCCCAAATTCTTCACCACCTGTTTAGGGGGAGGGGCGGTGCCTAAATTCATGGGCCACCAATACTCATTCCATAACCCATGATCCCTACCCACCAGCAACACCTCTGACTTGCTAGCATTCAGCTGGAGGCAGTTAGCTGTCATCCACCCGGCAACTGCAGCAAGATCGTCTTGAAACTTAGAGGCGTCGTGCTTAGCGTTGCTCGAGAGGGCTACCACCAGCTGCATGTCATCGGCGTAGGAGACCACAGTCAGTCCTCTGCTCTTGGCTAGTACAGCCAAAGGTTGTACATACAAATTAAAGAGCAGAGGGCTCAATGAAGAGCCCTGTGGTACCCCGTGCTTGATAGAGAAGGTGGACGATGTAAAAGGAGGAGCAATCACCTGAAAAGTCCTGTCGGACAAAAATGACGCCAGCCACTTCAGAGCAAGACCACCAATGCCAGCCTCTTCCAGACGGCGCAACAGGACAGCATGGGACACAGTGTCGAAAGCGGCACTAAGATCCAAAAGGATCAGTGCCGAAGTCTGTCCTGCGTCCATAGCTGTCCAGAAATGTTCTGTCACCGCCAGGAGCGCTGACTCAGTGCTATGTCCGGGGCGGAAGCCATTTTGCGAGGGGTCAAGAATATCGTTGGTGGTCAAATGGTCTGAAAGGATGGAATTAATATATGCCTCTGTGATCTTAGCAGGCCATGGAAGTAGTGAGATTGGCCTAAAATGTTCTGGCTTTTTAGGGTCCGATTAAGGTTTTTTAAGCAATGGTATCACCCTAGCCTGTTTCCATGCTGTGGGCACAACAGCTAGGCTTAGCGATTTATTAATCACTTGACCTAGCAGAGGAGATATAGAGGGTAACATTTTCCTAAAATGGTCAGGTTTCAGTGGGTCGGCCGGTGAGCCAGATTTAATTTTAGCACAGAGGGCAAGTAGGCGGTCCAACTGAATCTGAGGGACAGCCTCTAAAGTGGTAGTCGTATCCTTAGTAGGTATAGCAGGGCGGCCGGATTGGGTCGCAGGAAAAAATTTATAAATGTCTTCTACCTTTTTCAGAAAAAATAAAGCAATAAAGCAAGCTCCTTGTCTATAGGTCTTTCTTGATGAGAACTACCCAGCCACTTCCAGACCATGGTCTCAGGTAGTTGTTCTACCTACTGCAGAACCTACCCTAGTGGGTAGGGACCATGGAGTAAATTGTGTGGCATACGCCGAGCTCCCTGAGTGCAGGTGGAACTGTAGAGGTACAGGTAGAGTTAGTTACCCTCGGTTGTATGTATTATGCAACAGTTGCAGGGTTTGCCTCTACCCTCTGCTCACGATCAGCTGTCCTTGTAGTCATCCTCAATACATCTGACGTCTTATGCGTTATGGTGCTTAGAGAATATATGTATGTTTTTTGGCACCAGCATCAAGTGAGTTCCAGTGGTTAATGGATGTTGTATTTAAAGAAATTCCGGAGCTGATGTATTTGTTGAATGAGGTTTTATGTGCTGGTACTTGATAGAAGCATGAACAACCGTTGGAACCGCTACTGTATATTATAAAGGAGAATTCTTTAGTGATCAATAATGAAAGAGGTTTGCGCTGCTGCAATCTCTTTGGGTACTTGTCCTCTGTGTGTGAGTGATGCATGAATTCATGAACTGCTGCTGCCCAAGCTGTGCCTGTTCTGCGTCTGTGAGACTTGAATTGCTGCTGCCGGTGAAGTATGAAGGAAGCTTACACTCATGTCACATGATACGACTGTTCTTTGTGCAAGGGGTAAATTTACATTGGTGCTACAGCTATTCTATTGTGCACATGCCAGCAGGGCCTGGCTGGAAACCATTATTTGCCCTTGCAAAACTGTTCAAACCAGCCCACCACTGCAGATGGCCACGACTAGGATGGGGCTATGAGACTATTCATGGCTGGATCATTGCAGCCCCTACAGCTCTCAAAGCAGCCCGTTAGCCTTCCAGAGTAGCAGAATGCCCACTGCAACCCTGCATGTAAGTACTGATGACGCTCATACTGTACTTGTTCTGTACCTGAGAGAATCTTCTGTTGCTGGACCTGTACTGTCCAACATTTTGGCACTTTTATTCAAACTTTTTCTTGGCTCGTTCAACCCATTCTTTAGTTAGTAGGGTCACTCCTGTGACCCACTTGATGCAGTAAGGGGCTCGTGTAACAGTTTTTCAGCGGTGCTTTTGTTCCAGCCCTGATATTTCCCTGTTCAGAAGATTACCCTGCACTTCATGAGGCCAAGCATGTCAGAACACATTTCCTGTCTGCAGCGGCAGTTTGAGTTAGGGTCAATAGTGGCGTCTCTAGAAGTGGACTTTTGGGGATGGGCACCTAGTGGGCCACAGATTCAACTGGTGGGATACATATATATATGTATGCATGCATGTGAGTGTGTATAAATATATATTATATTCACTGAAAAAACCAAAGGTTACAGGGACATTATATTTAGGGTCAGATTTCACTTGTATTAAACCAGTGAAAGTCGGCAGTTATAGTTACCTGAGCTAACTATAAGTTACACCCTTGCAATGCATTGCTTATGACCTCACATATTACATCACTCATGACATGGTCAGTGATATCACTGATGACATCACTGATGACATCACTGATGACACCATCCAGTGAGTGTAAGTATTTTGTAAGAGTTTATGATTGTTAAACATATATCCTAATGTACTATAAAACTTAAATTGGTATACTAGGTGTACTACTAATAAGAGATGCTACTTTTAATATATGTCATGTGAGTGGTTGTGTGACTGTATGTATCATTGTGCGTATGGGTGTGTGAGTGCCTGTATAAGTGGTTGTGTATGTAGCTGTGTGGGTAAGTGAGATGCTGTGTTAGTGGCTGTATTGGTGAGTGAGTAGGTGTGCCAGTGGATGTATGGGTGGGTGAGTGATGGTGTTCGTGGCTCTATTAGTGTATAAGTGAGTGTGTAGTGACTGTATTGGTGAGTGAGTAGATGTCTGAATGGCTGTATGAGTAAGTGACTGGGTGTGTAAGGGGCTGTATGGGTGAGTGGCTGTTTGAGTAGGTGTTTTGCTTAATGACTTCATGTGTGTGTGACTGTATTGAACAGTGAGCGTCTGTGTGAATGGCTGTATGGGTGAGTACAGGAATGTGTGAGTGCTTGTATGGATGTGTCAATGGGTTTGTAAGTGGTTGTGTGAGTGAGTGTATGAGTGCTTCTATGGGTGAGTGAGTGGCTGTGTTGAGAGGCTGATTAGGTGAGTGAGTGGGTGTGTGACTCTGTAGGTAAATAAGTGGATGTGTGAGTAGGTCTACAGGTGAGTGTGTGGTTATGTGGCTGGCTGTAGAGGTGAGTAACTGGTTGTATGAGTGGCTGTATGGGTGAGTGAATGGTTGTGTGAGTGGTTGTACGAGCAACTGAGTGGGTGTGTGAGTGGCTCTAGGGAGGAGTGAGCGGGTGTGTGAGTACTGGTATTGGTCTGTGAATGGGTATGCCAGTTGTTGTATGGGTGTGTGAATGGGCGTACAAGAGGATGTATGGGGGTGTGAGTAGGTGTGTGAGTGGTTCTGTGGATGATGTCATCAGTGATGTCATTTGAGATGTCATCAGTGATTTTTTAAATTCTAATTACTAACTATAACTTACCTGTAACCTTTGGTTTTTTCAGTGAATTTCTGGGTTATTTAACTAGTAATCGCATTTGCAGAGTGGTGAAGAAAGGGGGCTGGGCCTCGAACCAGCTCTTAGGAATCCCGCTGTGTACGACTTACAGGAGGTACCAGAAGGGCTGTTTGGCCCTCAAGGTCCCTCAGGAGTAAAGTGGACTTCATCCCCCAATCAGTAGCACGCCCCCCCTCCCCAGGCCGATATTGACCCGGGGACCCAATCCTCGGGCATGGCCAGGACGTTGGGGACCACAGGGGGAGCCTCAAGCCCCCGCAGTCCCTGCCAGCTCCCCACCTACTGCGGGAGCCGGCACTGCTTTTGGACAGAGAGAGCTGCTGACATGCAGCTCCCTCTCTCCAAAAGCAAATCAGGTCTGCTTCATGGAAGCAAGAGCATTTTCAATGCTCTCACTTCCATGAAGCGGACCAGAGTTTGCTATGGCATGTGCCATTGCAAACTGCAATGTCCTGGGGGTGGGCACCCTGGGTCATTGCTGGGGCCGGCCCTGGGGGGGTGGTGGTCCCCAGGGCCATGGAGGGCTCCTAGAGGGGGGCCACGCAGCTGCCCTCCCATCTTGTAGATAGCCCCAGGAGGTGGTGATCTCCGGGGCAGGAGATCTGCAACGGACCCCTGTCATTACTTCATTTGAGCCCCGGGGAGGTGACGGTCCCCAGGGCTGTGAGGGTGAAGGAAGTGGCCCGTTTAGGGTCACCCGGGTCACTCGCAACCACCTCTTAGCCTTCCATACCAAATGAAGAGTCGGTCAGACAGTAGAGAATACAAACCAATATATGTTTATTCATATACACTTGAGCGGAGCCAGGTCTGCCCAGTCTCTAGGAGTGCTGCAGAGAGGGACTGACATCAGCAAACATGGAGGTACATTATGTACAATTCAGAACCAATGAAGGCACGCCCATAATGGAATTTTACAAGGAGACGCAGCTGAACAAAGAAGTACAGAAGGATAGGTTTCGATTCTGGGGCCGGGCACACACTATCTTCAATCCAAGGGCACTCTGCCCGTGCCCGCCACTGGACTAGTGGGAGAAGGCCTCTTTCTAGTGGGAAAGGTATGTGCTAATAAGAACAGTGCATTCATTAGCAGAGCAAGGCCCAACCCTGGAGAAATGAAACTTTCCACAACCCGTTCTCTCGTGGAGACAAAAAGCAGTTTCGAGCATGGCTCAAAATGGCGGCCAAGCATAAAATGGTGCTGCGAATGCTAACTTACGTAGAATGATGCACAAGCAAAACTAGCGAAAACATTTTCATTACAACATGGGGAGGCCGTAAAGCCTCCCCACATTTAAAAAAAAATGAATTAGTGGTTGTGCCCCAGGGAGGTAGCGGTCTCATTTGTTTGAAAATACAGATTGCCCCGGGGAGGTGGCGGGCCCCCCACATTTGTAATTAAAAGTGGCCCGGGAGGTGGTGGTCCCCGGGGAGGTGGCGGTCCCCGGCCTTCTGATAAGCCCAAGAGGGGGGCCCCATGAGCCCCCCTTCTTCATGCCCCCGGGATTTGGCACAAGCACGGGAGACCGCATGTTTTTTTTTAAACGTTTGCTGCGGATCTACCGTGACTATGCGGCAACATTTTTTTATTTTTTAAATGCTTTAAAAATCATATCTGGGCGGTCAGGGTATTCCTACCCTGCCCCCTTTTCTTTATTTTTTACTTTTTTTCTGGGACTCAGCTTCAAGCCGAGTCCCAAGATGGCTGCCAACACTTCCTGGTTGAAGTGTTTGCAGACAATCAGAGCAGTGCATTTTCCTGGACAAGCTCGTCCATGTTTGTGAAGGCTTCACGGCCAGAGATATCACTATAATTTTCCACCTAAATTACTCAAAGAATACTGAACGGATTTAAAACAAATAAGCAAAAGGCACTTCTTTGAACTGGCATCTACCTCCCTGCCAAATTTGGTGTAAGTCCGTTCAGCGGTTCGGGCTGTAGAGGTGGCTAAAGGTTCCAATGGGAATTAACATTACAAACGCAGCCTTCTTTCATGGCCCAAATTTTCAGTCCCCACTGCATGGATCAACCCCAAACTTTCCCAATCAATAGTACCCACCGTGACAATTTTTTGGCAAAATTTCATGCAGATTGGTCAAACGACACTAAAGTTATAGCCAAATCAACCACATGATTTTCCTATGGAAACTAGGTCCTAACTATAACTACCTACTGGTGATCACCAGTAGGTAATATATATGTATATATATATATATATGCAGAAGGTAATCCCCGCTTTTGCAGGCAGGAATAAACGAGCCACTCCGGTGTGGGGGTGAAAATTAACGGGCTTATTTGCAAATAGACGTGTTTCGACCTCTCTCGGGGTCTATATGTATATATATATATATATATTCACTGAAAAAACCATAGGTTTCAGACACGTTATAGTTACAAATTAGCATTTAAAAAACCTTTGAAATTCACTGAAAAAACCATAGGTTTCAGACACGTTATAGTTACAAATTAGCATTTAAAAAACCTTTGAAATTCACTGAAAAAACCATAGGTTTTAGGGACAGTTATAGTTAGTTGGACATTGCACTCGTACAAAACCCGTGAAATTCCCCCGTTATAGTTAGTTCAGCTAACTATAACTCGCGCCCCACAATGCACTGCTGATGACGTCACATATTACATCACTCATGACATGGTCAGTGACATCACTGATGACATCACTGATGACATCTCAAATGACATCACTGATGACATCATCCAGTGACTGTGTGTTTCTGTAAAGTTTAAATATTTTTAATATATATAGGAAAAGACGTATTGAAGAATGAGTGGGTGTGTAAGTGTTAGTATGGATGATTTAGTAGGTGCGTGACTGACTCTATAAGTGAGTGATTTAACGTATCTTACTGAATGCATGGGTTAGTGACTAAACTGGGTGAATGTCTGTATCCGTCTGTCTGTTGCTGTGTAAGTGGCTGCATGTGTTTGTGAATAGCTACATGAGTGTTTATATGAGTTATTGAATGCTTGTCTGAGTATCTGTATGGGTGCCTGAGTGTTTGTGTGGGAGGAGTGTGTGCAACTCTGTGCATAGATGTGTGAGTGGGTGATTCACTGGGTGGATGGTTTCAAGAGTGCATCTGTGATAGACTGTATGGGTGGGTAAGTGTGTGTAAGAGTGTGTTAGTGAGTGAATGTATGTCCCAGTGGTACATGTGTGAGTAACTACATATGTGAAAGGCAGTATATATGTGTGTTGGAGTATATAAATAGCTATAAGCAAGAGTGTGTGATTGTGATAGTGGCTGTATGGATGAGTGTGTGCTTGTATCAGTGATTGTATAAGAGCGTAACAATGTGCTACTATTTGTATGAGTAAGTGAGCTGGTGTGTGTATAACTGTATAGGTGAGTAAATGGCAGTGTGTTTAATTATTTGCATGACTGACTAGGTGTGTGAGTATCTCTATGGATGAGTGGCGTTGTTTGAGTGTCTATATAGGAGTAAGAGTGCATATGATAGTCCTGTACTGAGTGACCGTAAGTATGAGTGACTGTACGGGTGAGTGAGTGGATGTGTGTGTGTAGACCTAAGAATCAGTGAGTGGGTATGTAGTTATTGGTGTTGGAGTGTCTATGGTTTTGCGAATGGCAGTCTGTAATTTAGAGTGGGTGTATCAAAGGTTATATTAGGGTGTGAGGAGGTGCATCAGATTATCACGTGGATGATGTCATCAGTGATGTCATTTGAGATGTCATCAGTGATGTCACTGACCATGTCATGAGTGATGTAATATGTGACGTCATCAGCAGTGCATTGCTGGGCGCGAGTTATAGTTAGCTGAACTAACTATAACGGGGGAATTTCACGGGTTTTGTACGAGTGCAATGTCCAACTAACTATAACTGTCCCTAAAACCTATGGTTTTTTCAGTGAATTTCAAAGGTTTTTAAATGCTAATTTGTAACTATAACGTGTCTGAAACCTATGGTTTTTCAGTGAATTTCAAAGGTTTTTAAATGCTAATTTGTAACTATAACGTGTCTGAAACCTATGGTTTTTTCAGTGAATTTCAAAGGTTTTTAAATGCTAATTTCTAACTATAACGTGCCTGAAACCTCACGGTTTTTTCAGTGAATTTCAAAGGTTTTGTAAATGACAATTTTTAAATGTATTAATTGTTATATTAATTTTTTTCATACTGATTTACTACATTTTTAGAAACAATTTTTTTTTACATATTTTATTTTTTAAATTACATTGTAATTACATTATACATTACATTACAAAAATACTTTCTCAGAATGAATTACTTTAGTTTAAATACTTTGCAGATAGGCAATAGACTTTTAAGTACAGTAGTTACAGTTGTTGCAATGGGCAACACATTTTCAAACACAATGCAACATTCAGCTCAATGTGAATTTCTAGTTAAATGCAATTAGTTACTTTATGGATTACTTTTGTAACCACAGGACTGGATCCTAGATTCAGTCCTGGTACATCTCCTGTAAACAGTTGAGTAAAAGCGTTTTGGTTACAGTCGTGATTTTTAAGGAATATTATTGTATTTTAAAAGTTGACACTTAGAAACTTTTTCTCATAGAATCACCAATGTTATCCTATGGAAGGAAATTCACTTAGCAGGTAAAAACTGTTATCGTTACTTTTCTTACTCAGTGTTGGATCCTGGATCCAGCACTGGTGCACTCCTGTAAACAGTTGAAAGAATGCGTTTAAGTCATACAGGCGATTTTTAAGGAATATTTGTAGTTTGTGAAAATCAACACTTTGAAACTTTTTGCTGAAAACCAGTCAATTTTAGCCTATGAAGGAAATTCAAGTTACCGGTAAGTACGGTTAAAATTACTTTTCAGGACCAGTACTGGGCTGAAAGATGCAGCACTGAGGTCTCTCCTGATAACAGGTGAGTAAATCGGAATTCGTATTTTGGCTGATTTTAGAGGAATATTTTAAAGTTCCAAAACTCCACACTTAGAAGAATTTCCAAGTGAAACCAGTCAATGTTAGCCTATGGAAGGAAATTCAAGTTACTGGTAAGTACGGTTAAAATTACTTTTCAGGACCAGTACTGGGCTGAAAGATACAGCACTGAGGTCTCTCCTTATAACAGGTGAGTAAATCGGAATTCGTATTTCGGCTGATTTTACAGGAATATTTGTATGTTTCAAAAATCAACACTTAGAAACTTTTTCAGCAAAAAGCAGGCAATGATATCCTATGGAAGGAAATTCAAGTTACTGGTAAGTACGGTTAAAATTACTTTTGAGGATAAGTACTGGGCTGAAAGATGCAGCACTGAGGTCTCTCCTGATAACAGGTGAGTAAATCCGAATTCGGATTTCGGCTGATTTTAGAGGAATATTTTAAAGTTCCAAAACTCCACACTTAGAAGAATTTCCAAGTGAAACCAGTCAATGTTAGCCTATGAAGGAAATTCAAGTTACCGGTAAGTACGGTTAAAATTACTTTTCAGGATCAGTACTGGGCTGAAAGATGCAGCACTGAGGTCTCTCCTGATAACAGGTGAGTAAATCGGAATTCGTATTTCGGCTGATTTTAGAGGAATATTTGCACAATGGTGACGGGAGGGGCGGGGCCTGAGGTGACATCTGTGCAAACGCGCCCCGTTGCGCGTTTTAAGTTGGGGGATTAAGTCCCTTGAATCCTGAGGGTCCCTAGGGGCCAACTAGCCCACCAGGAACCTCCAATATGCGCCAGGGGCTGCGTTGCAGAGACGTGTAGAGAGGCCACACCCCTTTACACCTCTCTGCAACGCAGCTCTGTGGCGCTTTCTGGATGTACCTGTTGGGCTAGTTGGCCCCAGGGACCCTCAGGATTGAAGGGGATTTAATTCCCCATCTTAAAACGCGCCACGGGGCCTGTTTGCACACATGTCACCTGAAGCCCCGCCCCTCCCTTCACCACTGTGCAAACGCGCCCCGTGGCGCGTTTTAAGTTGGGGGATTAAGTCCCCTTGAATCCTGAGGTTCCCGGAGTCCAACTAGCCCACCATATACCTCCAAAAGCGCCACAGAGCTGCGTTGCAGAGAGGTGTAAAAGGGGTGTGGCCTCTCTACACGTCTCTGCAACGCAGCCCCTGGCGCATATTGGAGGTTCCTGGTGGGCTAGTTGGCCCCCAGGGACCCCCAGTATTCAAGGGGAATTGTTCCCCTCTGCAAACGCGCCAGGGGCGCGTTTGCAGAGTGGTGAAGGAAGGGGCGGGGCCTGCGGGCCCGATCGTTTTTTTTTTGTCCCCTGAAGGGGGCTGTGTAGCCCCCTTCCTTTTTCCTGTTTTTATGCCCTGGGGACCCCATCCCCCAGGGCCTTACCCCTTTTTTAAATTTTTAATTAAAAAAACGGGAAGGGGGCCGCGTGGCCCCCCTTCCCTGGGCCTGTATTGGCCCCAGGGACCCCATCCCCAGGGCATGGCCTTTTTATTTTTATTCTTTGGAGGGGGCTGCGTGGCCCCCTCCTCTGGCCATTTAAGGCCCCGGGGACCCCATCCCCCGGGGCCGGCCTTTCCATTTTTTTTTATTTTTTAGATTTTTCTTTTTTGGGGAGGGGGCCGCGTGGCCCCTCCTGGGCCACTACTTGCCCCGGGGACCCCATCCCCCGGGGCTGGCCCTCTCCGTTGGGGACTGTGGGGGTCCCCAATCCCCCACAGTCCCGCCGGCTCCCCACGTCCCTTGGGAGCCGGCATTGCTGTTCCACATGGGGAGCAGCTGACATGCTGCTCCCCATGTGGAAAGCAATGTGCTTTGGATATTGGAAGAGAGAGCAGGTTTCCTGCTCTCTCTTCCAATATCCAAAGCAGTTTGCTATGGCAGGACGGGAGCCGCGAGGCTCCGTCCTGCCATAGCAAGCTACAGTGTCCCGGGGTAGGCACCCGGGACACTGCAGGAGCCGGCCCTGGGGGTGGCGGTCCCCAGGGCCATCAAGGGCTCCAGGAGGGGGGCCGCGCGGCCCCCTCCCTACATGAGCACAGCCCCGGGAGGTGGTGGTCCCCGGGGCTTCGGGGTCCAAAACGGACCCCCATTTTAATTTGTTAGTGCCCCGGGAGGTGGCGGTCCCGGGCGTGTGGGTGGGCTGGAGCCCCCACACAGGTTGTTAAATTAATTTAAAAAAGCCCCGGGAGGTGGTGGTCCTCGGGGCTGCGGGAGGGCTCAGAGCCCTCCCGCACCATTTTTAAAAAGCCCCGGGGGTGGCGGTCCCCGGGCTTGGGGGCCCTTGAGGCCCCCACACATTAAATTATCCCCCCACCATGCCCCCGGGACTTGGGCCACCCGGGGGCCAATTAACATCGAAGCGCGGGAGACCGCGCTTCGATTTTTGGGCAGGATTCGCGCACCCTGAGCGCATCCTGCCGATTTTTTTTTTTTTTTAATGCTTTTTTTGCCCAGGGGTCCTTGTGGGACCCCTGAGCAGGCCTAGGGGTTAGGGTGTTTCTACCCTGCCCCCTTTGTGCGTTTGCGCACTTGTTTCTTTTTTTTCTCGGCGGGATACGCGCACCCTAAGCGCATCCCGCCGATTTAAAAAAAAAAAAATCTTTTTCTGCCCAGGGGTCCTTGTGGGACCCCTGAGCAGACCTAGGGGTCAGGGTGTTTCTACCCTGCCCCCTTTTGTGCTTTGCGCACTTGTTTCTGTCCCTCGGTTCTACCGAGGGACAAAATGGCTGCCAACACTTCTTGATTTGGAGTGTTGACAGCCAATTAGCATGCAGCTCGTGATCGGGAGGGTACGCGGATCCGACGCGCCCATAGATATATATGTGATTTTAATTGTGAATTTCTCAGGAACTACTGAACGGATTTACACCATTTTAGCAAAAGGCACCAGTCTGAACCAAGGGCTACCTCTTTGCCAAATTTGGGGTAATTCCGTTCAGCAGTTCGGGCTGTAGCTGCGACTAAAGGTTCCTATGGAAAAATGAATGGGGAAAACGCGTTTTGGGACCCCCTTTTTCTCGGCCCCCGCTTGACGTATCACCCCGAGACTTTCAGGGTAGGAGCGGACCGGAGCGCCCCAACAAGTTGGAAGCTTTCGCGAAGATTCGTCAACCGGCGCCAACGTTATTGCAAATAGAATGTCGCGGATTTCCTATGGATAATAGGTTGTAACTATAACTATCTACTGGCGACCGCCAGTAGATAATATATATATATATATATATATATATATATATATATATATATATATATATATATATATATATATATATATATATATATCAATCAACAAAGCGACTTCAGCTGAGCCGGAAAGATTCAGTGCACTGACAGCGATGTAGTGATGCAAATAGAGTTTAATCCAATTAATCCATTGCAGAAAACAGCATAAGCATAGAATAATACCCAACGCGTTTCGGCGTTACATATATTCTAAGCAAACATATATGTTTGTTTGTAGATAGAATTGAGCTGGGGCACGGACCTCATCTGATCCCCCCTCTAGAGACGCCAGTGGGGGTCAAAAGGACAGACCTCCTGCAGGCTGCCCGGGGCCCATGAAGGGGACCCTCCTAAGAGGGCAGCCACCTTAGTGCCACATGAGGGCACACGAGGCAGCCGCCCAGTGTTGGGGACCACCTAGGGGTCCGCGCGCCCGCGTCACATCCGGGCAGGAGTGGGCGGGGGGCGAGGTACAAATACCTCTCTTGCCCACTTGGCGTCCTCTTTGCTCACAACCCTGACGCCGTTTGGGACACGCATGTTGTCCCCGCTGGACACAATGTCCGGCATGCCGTGTCCACTGGTCTGGCGAATCGTGTGCGTCGGTGCGCTTGCGGTGAGTGTGACTGTCTACCCCCCCATACCAAATTGGGACCGCTCTGCCGGAGCTGCTGAGTCATCGCAGGTGGCCCTCCCCGGGTCCTGGTCTGGAGCGGCAGACGGACATAGCGGTTTGGCTGTACCACTGGACAGGCGAGGGCCTGCCCCTCCCGGACTGGCTGGCTGCAGTGTTGGGGCTCATGGGGGAGCGGCACACGAGGTGGGGGGGCTCACTAAGGTCTATGTCAGGGTTATCACTGGTGTGCGGTGAGGTGGGGAGTGGGGAGCCCCCCATAGTTTGCGGCGCCGGTCGGGCCATGTGCTCCTGCCTCGGGCGTTGTGCGCCTGGTCTGTTTCTGCCACCTTGCTCCACAAGACTGTGCCTCATTCCCAGCCCTCGAGGCCCTTATGTTCGGTCCCACTGTCGGGTTATCACTTGCCTGCTCACAAGTGCGCTGATCCTATTTTATCACGGGTGCATCCCTTGGCCGTGGCCGGCTCGCGGACCGAGACACTCCTCTCACCCATTCACCGATCTACTCCTGCGCGCGCCACAGGTTGTGCAGGCGAGCCTTGACCTCCATGCCCACGCCCCTGTGTATTTCCAATTGGCACCCGGCCTCTTAGGGATGGCCCGCTGATCGTCTAAGACGATGATTGTCTCCCGATACAGGCAGCGCCTGGCCTCTCAGGGGTCTTTGATTATATTTTGTGCCCAGGCATACACTTTGCGGGTCTTCCTGGTTTCCCGTTTTCCCCCGGATCTTACTGACCCGGCCGCATAGGCGCGGGAAGTGGCGGTGCGCGTTTCAACACAAGCAACTTATGGACCGGGAGAGATGCGATCTTTCACTGCTCCCTTCCCGCACCATGGCTATTTGTAAATGTATACGGAGGAAATGGTGTTTTTGTGCCCGGAGATGTAGTTTGCCTGTTTTCCGACTGCAGGGACACACGTTCGGAATAGTCAAGGCCGATTACGGATTATAAGGAGGTGAAGTCGCTCCCCTGATACACGCTCCAATCTCTGGGCGCTTTTGTTATGGTGGTGCCCGGGGATACATACTTAGCTGCAACCAGAAATGTCCGGCCACCACAGCGCCGACCGGGGCAACAATATCGTTTACAGCGTTTTTGTACTAATAAAGTAAGAATGCTTGTTCCAAATGCTACTGGTGTTATGTTCTGTTTCACTGCGAGGGTGGGGATTTCTGGCTTGTCCCTGGTTTGACCCCAAATGGTCAGGCAGGGAAAATGGCAGCCCCCTCACACGTGATGTGCGTTTATGGGCAGTTGGTTGCAGCGCTTGGTGGTAATGGTTTATCGCAAGCAAACGGTTTTTATGGGTTTGGGGGCAGTTTATTATTATAAGCGTTTAGTGTATTGTCTGTGCAATTAAATGCAACCTGACATTGGAAGCTAATAAGAATTTTCAGCGTTTTACAATAGGACATTTTTAGCCTATTTTGAGTGAGAGTAGGGGGTGTTTTAGCCAGCCTTTTGTGCGCGGTCACAGGAAGCGATGGCAATTAAGAGATGTGGGAATTTTGGAAAATCTAGAAGAGAATACCCTGAGGGAACTCTTCACCATAGAGATAGTGTGTGTGTGTGGTGGAGGATATACCAGGGGTGGGCCCTCCACTTTTCTCTGCCGGTAGTGCCAGTAATCTAGCAGTTTTGCATTGCCCCAACAAACAGCCCGGGTACATTTTCACTCTTTCAAGACTAAGAGGTAGGGATAACGAGCGCTGTTATACTGGGGACAGCTTCTTGCTGGAGCGCTGCTCTGCCTGCCCATGGCTTACAGGACACACACGCCATTCTGCTAATCCTCTGGCTCCCGGCTCTTGTAGGCTTCTTTCTTCTCGGCCCCTACCCACAACGGTTTGAAGGGTCTTGGCTAAATTAACACCTACGGTGTGCCACTGTAGAGTTAAGTTTTATTACATCCCTGCGCTTCGGCTGTATTGATTTGGCTTCGTCCGGTGGCGGGGGTAAGGGGAGCGGTGCATGCGGAGGGCCCGAGGCTTGGCGAGCCCGGGCCCCGACGGGAGTTGTAGAGATCGATTTTGGATTCACCATGCTACGGGGCAGCACTTCATGCTGGTGCACTCTGCTTGCCTTGCTACTGTGGGAGGCAGCTGTGCCAGTGGTTTTCTGTCGCCTCCACGGCACGCGCCGTGTATTGGAGCCCGAGCTATCCCACATTCTCAAATGGGCCGCTCTTTCCCTCTCCTGAGCACACAGGGCTTTCCCTGCTTTGTGCTGGCCATTCTCTTCGCTTGGCGCAGACCTGCATGCTTGTTGGGGGAGGGGAGTGCTTTCACTAGAGACAGGTGTGTGCTGTCTCTAGCAGGGGCATGTGGGTGTATCTTAAATGCCAGGTAATGCGTCTGAAAGTAGTGGGTATTTGGCTCTGCGAGGAAACCTTTGTGCATCTGTTGGTACATGGATAGTGGCAGGATGGCCGGGATGGACCATGTCGACGGCAATAGGTGTCGGAGTTAAGACGGGTATATGCCGGTGGGCGCTGAAGCACAGTGGTTTTCAGGTGAGCGAGAGCTCTCATCGAGGTACGGCAGGCAGATGCCACTGTCTACCAGTTCAGGTAGAGAAGGTTACTGTGTTGAAGCCTAGTGGCGAAAGACCAGAAGCCAAGACATTTGCTACTGCATTATGCCTCTGCGAGGTAACGCAAATAGATTCCCCCCCCAATTCCTCACGTGAATGTACGGTGGGGCACCCAAGTCTCCCGTATCTCACATTTAAGTGTGTTACCTGTTTGTCCCTCCGAACAGGGAACCAGCACAGAATATCTGCAGCTGTAAGGAAATGTGCATGCAACCATGATCTTGGGATTAATGATCAGCGGGGTTGGGTCACGGGGCGGGGGCGGTCTGCTCTTTCATGAGCTCGCAATCGCTTTACAGGCTGTTATCAGAAACCATACACTTCCTGCCTGCCTCCTACAATTATAGCATGTGCAAAAGCTTTGAGGGGAAGTCGTAAACTGGTCCGGCGCGTAGATCTATCTACAAGGGACAGAGCTCAGGGTCAGCTGCTCTGGAAGTCTTAGCACATAAAATATTTCAACACTGTGACATGACGGTTGTTCAAGTTAGCGGGTTGTCAAAACGCCAGAGCTTCTCATTCATGGGCTTGTCCGTACAAATGTGGGTGTGCAGAATAACATTAAGGAGGGACAAACCCCCCCCCCCAAAAAAAAAAACATAGGATCATAAAGGTATACAATTGCACCTCGGTCGCAGGTCACTTAATTGGAGTAGAATGTGATGTACTAGGAGGACCATTACATTCATTCAGCTACAGGCGGGCATGTGAGCTCGTTCTTATAGCAATTGGACTGTCTATTTTAGATTTGACCACAACAACTGGCATGGTCTAATTGTACATACATTGGAATTACTGTTACCTGCTGCCCAATCCATTCTTATAGCTTGGGAGGCCAGGAATAGTCTGAATTGTCACCTTTCACAAGTGTCAGGGTTAGTAGTGGTGATGTTACTAGGGTTGGAAGCGCGGCAGGAGCAAGGTGTGGTGCAAAATGTGTGTACAAATGTGTGTAGTGAAGAGTAACTTCAAGGAGAGACCCAAAATCATAAGGAATAGAAAGGTATAAAATCAACCTGGGTCGCCTGTCCCTTATTGGGATTAACATTGTGTTTGTACAGGACGACTAGCTCATTCATTCATCTACATATTATTATTTGCTATGCCATTGGAAAGGGAATGCTCAGTGGGAGGGACTCGCATATTTCACCCCTGCCACAAAAAAGTTTCAGTGATCCACACTTTTAATAGTTGCACCAGGCTTTATATGTACAGCCTCCTTGAGTTAAAACCTCAAGGGAGAATGTCACCCCGGAACTTTTAAAAGTGCTGCAATTGTCCACTAGTGCTAAAGTACAGTATCTAGTTACCTGTCCTATATTTGACAGGGTGGTTCCGGGCGCTCGCCACCGTCACTTAAATGTTAACACCGGCGCTTGGGGACAGTCTGCCACAAGTGGGCGCTGTCTGTCTTTTAGAGACGACCACAACAACAGGTGTTGTGATGTGACATGATTGGCAGCACGGCAGGAGGAACGTGTAGTGCGAACGAAAGGGGCCCTGGCATACAGTTGTCTACAAATCAAGCACTTGACGTTTGGAATCTGAGGGGCTGTGGGCACAGCTGGGCTGCGGGTAGTTCAACGATAGTGGGGTGTGTCGCATATCCTCTCCTGCTCAAGTCTCAAAACAAGGGGCAGTTACATGGGCATAGCTCCTTGCTGTAATCAGCGTGCGAATCTAATGCATGTTTATGTAAGGGCACGGCATAGCACAAAAACTGCAAAATTAAATACATCCTGCAGTACCTTCAATATACATGCACGCCCATTTCTCACACTTCCTGTGGAGGGCTAGCAATTCCGGGGGATACAAAGCTAACCAGGGCTATTGTTGGTTCAGCACCAAGGGTCACTGTTGGTCAGCAGGTAGGGTTACCTGGGATAGGACTACAGTAAGTAAGCAGGATGGGCTGTGTAAGTGGTCACCCCACATGGGGTGCAGTGACTGCAATAGTGGGCACATTACAAACCTTCCCTCAATCCAGATTGACTCCATTCATGAGTTCGCCATGTTAAAGGATGCTTCAGTTAAACAACATTCCCTGCCCGGACAACCATAGAGATAGGCGGGGGAGGAAGCTGACTTCTAGCAGGGGGGCTGCTGTCCCACAATGGGGGAAACAAGGTGTTTAAAGCACTAATGGCTACAATGTATGAAGAAATGGTGGCATGGCCATTATTCAAGTGAAGTTAGGTAGCTGGACTTATAGTGCCCCCCCTCCCCCCCTGTCCCCACCTACTGGTCCGCGACATTTCTTAAGGTGTTCTTGCATTTGGCATAGAGATCGAGGTGTAATACCCAGGTCAAAGATCCTTTCCAAACAAGATAGCTCACTAGGGTATGTGCCTGCTGCTAACCCCATCTGTAATGTGCAGTGCATAAGTAGCTAGCTCAATCTTTCACTCTTTGAGTGTGATACAATTAGTACCAGTAAGTTGCATTGCAATTAACAGCTTTTATTAAATATCAAGAAATAATTACGATTGTACTCGGTGTGCTATGCACAGTTATTATTAGTGTAATGATTCCGCTACACCGGCACAACATCACATATATTGGGCATTCAGGACACATGCTATATGTTCCACCTATACCCTGATGAGAGGTAAACACACATCGTCAGCAATGTTAATCATTACTGGTCAAGAGGGGCGAGTAGTGGTTGCAACAAGACACCTGCAGCAGTGAGCTGGGCGCCTGCCACCGGGCCACTTGCAGGTTGTGCAGGGTGATCTCTAAGGGCATAGGAGGGGTCATGGCAAGTAAACCTGGACCGATTCACCGGCTGGGTGTGGTGGTGGTCCCTAACTCATTTCACAGGATCACTCCCTGTTGGGCCTATCTAACGAGCATCCCAATTAGCATGTAGTGCTGCAAGATTTTGAACAGGGCCAAACAGGCAGGGGACTGACTTGGGGAGGCACAAAAAGACAGTTCCCCAAGGGTACTGGACCTTGTCGCAACATTGTTTCAATACAGTTGTATCAACAATCTGGGGGAGGGGCAAACCTGTGGCCAGTTAACGGGATCGTCCCCCAGCACAGCCAGGGTGGGTGCACCGGTACGGCTACACATCATCCAGTCATAACCCTTAGTCAGATGGGGATTGGAGTCTGTTCAGTCGGTCCCCCGTTCTCACCACCCACTTGCCTGCTTCCTGGTATACACGAACAGAGGTTTGGCACAGGGCCACACACGCCAGGGTTGGGTCAGGAGCAGGGTGACTCAGCAGCTATAGATTGCTGCAGTGTTATTAGGCAAATATGTGCAAGCTGGGTTAAGTGTATAGAATGGTGTGCAGTGCTCAACAAAGGGGGTTTTGCGACCTAGCATTTCTTCAAGTTGCCAGGACCAACGGTCTGGGGGGAGGGCCTTCCGGGCATCCTGTGAGTGGGGGTCCCAGGCATGCGCTGGAACAGCTTGCTGTAGAGACTGCGACAGACATGGGGGGGGGGTGTCTCCCCTCCCAACAATTTTGGCCATACACCCGGGAGGCAATGACTTGACTTTCCTGTGTAGGAGGGCACGGCTGCCAGAAATGAAACCCCCCTGGTGTAAGTTAAGCAACCAATTGTGGGCATGTGTGTTATGATGGCCAGAGATAACGCCACAGTTAGTGCGGGAACATCTCGCAAGAGAGTTAAAAGTGCAAGGCGCAGAGTCACTGAACAAAGGGGGTTTGGGTGATCAGGCATGGCCTGCTGCATGCAAAAATCCACAGGGAGTTTTTAGAGTTTGGCGTGCACTTGTCCAGAGGTCAGCAGGGTGTAGGTAAAGATGCCTATCTTGGTGGGGGGCCCTGGTTGTGACGGTGGCCACACCCAGAGCTGTGGCGGAGTTACAGGGCGATCCAGAGGCTGTAAGGTACAGAGGGGTATCCTCTGCAGGAGCACAACAAGAGTGCAAAGGCCAAATATCCCCAGGGAGGTCCTCGCGTTGGACCCTGGAGGAGCGACGGCGCCCCGTTAGTCCTACGGGCGGTTGTGGACCTGAGCAACCGGGGGTTGCCTGGAACGCTCTGCCCCCTTCTGGGGGCGTGAGTAATGGGGTGGACTGGCGGTCCTCCGGTGGGAGGGGTTATCCCCTCCCCCAAATCTGGCAAACACCGATTGGCTATGGCCACGGTGTATTTTGGCTCATCAGGTGGGCAGGCGGCGAGGGGCTGCCTGCCCTGGGATCGCCGTAAGATAACCCATCATGTTGGCATATTTGTTATGCAAATAAACCTGCAGCAATTTTCTCCACAAAGAAGGTGTCTTGTCTGTTTATTTCTCCAGGAGATTGCTGTATGGGGGATGGGGAGTGTTGCCGATATTGGCACTATGTCTGCCACTGTTCTGTTCCAGCTCAGCAGTCTCTGACACTAGATACATGGAAAATAGCAGGCTACATAACGCAGCCTGTCACTTCAGAGCTGTTGAAGGGCAGGGTGCCCACCCTTAATAAATAATGCATATTTTGTAGGTGGACCCGGTGCATAGAATTTCGAAATGCATTCAAACAGCAAGGCACACTTTACCTAGAAATTCTGTAATAAGAAAGCAACAGTGTATTTGAAATGTTCTGTAAATTGCTTAATGGACAGGGTTACTTAGTTACTTTCCTGGCTGGCAAAATAGTTTCACTCCTCTATTTCTTTAATTAATTTGTAGCATGTGCATTGATGAAGGGGCTGAGGACCTGCTGCAGAGATCTGTGTGTCACCGACAGGTCACAGTTTTAAATCAAGGCAGTGTTGACTGAGGCGTCCATCCCTCAGAGTTTGATTAAACGTGTATGGTTGAATGATTTGTTAATAATGATATATATCCATCAGCTCACCCCCCAAGATGAATGAGTTGATGGTGTGCTCTGTATAAAAGGTCAGCTTCATGCCGAGTATAATGAAACTGTACTCTTAGCTACATTGGTGCAGAACTACTCTGCGTGCAGTAGCAGCTGCCTGTTCTATTCACTTGCAGATAATATGGGATTGAGGTTTACTACACCGCAGGGTCCATCTTGTAATCAAAGTGCTGCTGGGCAGCTCTTTGTCTCTCTAGTCTTCTGTCTTCGATTTCTTTTATGTCGCATTTTATCTGCTCGTCCCCCTTGAGATTTTCATGCAGGCCATCCATTAAAAGGGGTATTTTCTCTCCGCGTTGCTACGCGTGACTTGCTCAATGCAAGCCTCTGCTACCTACTCTGCAAAGAAGCCGCCATCCCCCTAATGCACCGCAATCCTCTAATGCATCCTGTTTTCTCATCCATCACGTCACCTCTTTAACCTCGGGCGGATCAGTAATTTACAGTGTCAGCCCTGCCTCCCCGCCTGCAGGGCCTGCATCAGGCCCAAGCTCCGAGGCTCGCTCGAGACACCCTCCTTTGAAACTAGACCAGACCCACAATGCACCGAGCGTGGCCAGATAGGTCTCATTTATACACATGCAGAATTTAGTTGGCACTGTGTCTGCCGGGAGAAATGTTGTAGCTGAGGAATCGCCGCTGCTGCCAAATATTTCAGAATAAGTGAGCAGGGTTTGATGACGTGACAGGAGGAAATGTAAAGTGCGTTTTTGCTCGCTGACGTGCTGACAAGGCATTCTCATTTACTCCCTGTCAAGGATAACACATGACACGGTGAACGATGAACCTGGCTGTCAGTTTATTGTAAATATTTGTTGCTTTCCGCTAAAAATAGTGGGATGTCTGATGAGGGGGTGGGTGTTTTAAGCCGCTCAGATATTTGCCCCTGCTGAAAGTACGGAACATTTATATTTGAATATTTCTTGTGCGACTAAACCTGCATAACAGTATTTGTTACAATTTTACATTATACTTGTTTTCTACGTTTTCTCTAGTCTGAGCCATACCTCGGACAGAGTAAGAGCGGTATACATTTGTAAACATATAGGGCCATATTATCAAGAACGGCGATAACATTATCGCCGCTTTAGCGGCATGAAACTAAGGGGCTTGATAATATGCCCTATAGAATTCCAATAGAAGCCCAGGTTCTGCTGTGAAGGACATCAAACCTGGGCTTCTATTGGAATTCTCCAGGGCATATTATCAAGCCCCTTATCGCCGCTTTAGCAGCAGTTTCCTGCCGCTAAAGCGGCGATAATGTTATCGCCCTTCTTGATAATATGGCCCACAGAGTCAAATGCGTTTCCTCTCCGTCCCAGCCATTACTTGTGATGTGACTCCCACCTCGGGATAGGAAACTACAGAATCTTGCTGAAAACGTGAGCCCCACACTCCCTACTGGGCAACACATTGGACTGGCCTTCCTAACATCCTGGACCTGACCGAGATGAGGATCTACCGACATACTATGAGGTCCCTGCTGGGTTCTGACCACCAATACAGCTGAATGTTATACTTTTGCCTTGTAGGGGGGCGGAGTTGGGTGGGGGGGGCACTTGTGCCACGTCCTGCGCCCCACACCAAAGAGAACCACACAAAGACAGGAAGGTAGGGATGACTTTTCTTTATTCGCTTGTTGTTCAGGCCTGGTACACAACTGATGGAGACCCCTGGTACACCTACTGCCCTCGTGTCTGCATGCAGTATATGTGTCCTTCGCCCAGGGTGCCCCCGTACAACCTGCTCCGCCCCTGCTGCCCGGAAGCAGTGTCCGGTGTCCATTGCATTGACCAGGGTGTGCGGGGCTAGTGCCCTGCTGAATTTGGTTACTGCAACATCTCCCCCCTTTGTCAACAAATGAAACTATCCCCTGAGATAGATAGAGAGAGAGAGAGAGAGAGAGAGAGAGAGAGAGATCAGAGGCCAACAATAAAGCCAACTCTGTCTCATAACTGCATATCACATTTCTTCAATTAGTCATCTGGGCTTCCGAATCACTCATGATGGGCGTGAGCTATCTCCAGTCTGGTCATTGGACAGAGCTGATCTTTGTGATGGTGTCATTCCGAGTCTGTGTTGAGGTGTCCTTGCTCCCTTTCCCTTCATCATCTTCCAACATCAGACACTCTCTGAAATGAGAGCTATTCCTGGTGATGGAATAGGGCCCTGCCGCTGCTGTGCTCATTGTGCCTTTGACATTTGTTATCGTCAGTGGCTGGCTTGAGAAGGGACTATCTGACTTCTGTGTTTGAAGCTGGTGCATGAGGAACAGGTCTCGGGGCTGAGAATGGAGGTGGTTGCATGACGTCACGTGTCTGCCTGCCACTTCATCCTTTTCTAGGCCTCCTGGTCACACGCGACTATGGCACTGTGTTCTGGTGAGGTCTTGTCTTCCATCTGAGGCAACTGCATCCTGTTTTTTCTACCCAGCACTAATTCCTATGGGCATCGCCTCGTGGAACTGTGTGATACTCCCGAAGTACTTGGCACAGGGCTTGGTCAACTGATATTTGCGTCAGCTTGGCTCTTTGGACTGCTTTGTTTATGTTGCCCATGAAACGCTCCGCCATGTAATTGGCTCATGGCCACAGTGGCGTTATTTTCTGATGATGTATTCCTAGGTAGGCCATGAACCTGCGAAATTCTTCTTCTGAGAAGGTGGGGTCCATTAACGGTCTTGGGCGTCCAGGGAGCTCCCTAGACTGCAAATATCTCGTCCAGGCCATTTAGTGTGGCGGCTGCTGTGGTGGACGACACTTGGTGCACTAGAGGGAAGCAAGAGTATTCATCGATGACCAGTAGGTATCCTCCAGTGTCCAATGGCCCGAAGAAGTTGACAGCCAGTGTTGACCACACAGCAACAGGGAGGTCCAACATGTGTAGCTGCTCTGGCTTAGATAGCCTCCCCGTGGTCTGGCAGTGGTGACAGGTCATGATCATCTCCTCTTCCAGGCGGTCAAGACCTGGGAACCATATCTTTGCCCTCAGCATTTTTGTTGTTGTTGCCACCATCCCTCTGCGGCTCTTGTGTGCAAGGCTGACTGTCTGCAGCGAACAGTCTGCGGAATTACTATTCTGGTGCCTTGTAGGAAGTATCCCTCGGTCTGTTTCAGACAGTTCTTTCTGCACCTGTTTGAATGCAAGCACTTCTTCTCTATTGACTCCTTCGCTGACGTGGCTGTTGTTGTTCATGTGTCTCCCCCTCTGTTGCCTCGTAATGTCTTTCACCGCTTCCAGCGTGACATCTTTCATTGTTTCTTGTATCAGGTACTCCACCGTAATCTGAGTTGGAGTGTTTTGCCTTAGCACAAAATGTATGTATTCTTTAGCTATGGAAGGTGTCTGTTTTGTACTCAGCAGGGGGTGTCTCAACATATAATCGGCAGGGCTGTGGTCCTGCCCTGGTGTGTAAACAATTTTTAAGTCATAGTCCATCAAACGTATCCCCCACCTCTCGATGAGGGGTGGAATTTTTGCATTCGGGTTGCCATATATCGTAAGTAGAGCTTGGTGATCAGTCACAATTGTGAATGGCTTTCCGTATATGAACATGTGCTAATGCTCGCATGCCCACACCATGGCGAGGCTCTCTTTCTCTGGTTGAGAGTATGCCCTTTACACGTCTGTTACTCTTCTACTGGCCTACGCAATGAAGCGCCTCGGTGAGTGGCTCCTAGGCTTCTATTAGGCTAGAATGGCTCTTTACCCCACTGGGCTAGCATCCACCCTGAGCTCAGTACAGAAGAAAGTGTCAAAGTAGGCAAGGTGATCCACGGCTGAGACAGCGTGCCGGATGTCCGCAAATGCCTTTTCACCCTCTGGGGTCCAGATGAACGGCTGCCCTTGTTTTGTGAGTTCTCGAAGTGGGGTGCTCACTGTGGCAAAATCTTTGATGTACCAGGTGCAGTAGCTCGCTAACCCTAGAAATGATCTCACTTCTGCAATGTCCACGGGGGCCATTGTCATTTGCAGTGTTTGGATCCCGCTGCATTCCCTTCAGTGAGAAAATGTGCCCAAAGAATATTAGCTCCTCCTTCTCCAACTCACATTTGTCTTCATTCAGTGTTAGTCCAGCTTTTTCCAGCTGACTGCATACTTCCTTTAGCGCTCTGTCGTGCTCTTCCTTCGTGCGTCCGAATACCAGAATGTTGTCACTGTAGTTCAGACAGTTCTTTATGGGCCTTGTGAGAAGTTGGCCTGGTATAAGCTGTCCACTAATTAAAGTGGGCACCTTGCACCAGTCCAAACGACCCTTATTGATGATTAGGTTAAAGACAACCTTTATAGAAAGCTATCCTAGTGGTAGCTGTGGAGAGCAGCCTTCAGGCTAAGTCTTGAAGGAATGTAAAGCAGCTTGTTTTACCAGTATATAACCTCCTGAATGACCAAATGAAAGGAGAACCACACCAGGTATATATAAAATATACTAAACACTCTCTATTAACCTCTTCAGGAGATTAGAGAACAAGGCACACAATATTACAGTACTAGAACGACAGTAAATAGCACAATACACAGTGGGCTCCAGGGGGAGACCAAACCATATATTAAGAAAGTGGTATAACAACCCCGACTTGACTAGACACAGTGCCTAGAGCACGTAGAATCACTGGGACCCCAAGGAACCACCCAAGGTAGTGACACAGGGGACCCACGGAGGACGGGTGCAGTGTGGGAACACAGACGCGAGCTCCGTACAACTCTATGGGAAAGTCGTGGTTGGAATTTTAAAGATTAAGGACACTTAGGAGAGGACTTCAAGCAAACCCAGCTAAACATAGAAGGTTCTAAGGCCAGCACCCATGAGAGTACCGAGGTACCCGTGTTACCTAACCCAGAGGAGCCGGGTGCATAGGGGTCAAGTGGTGTCGGAAACCCTCGTCGTTTTCAATGGTGTGATGCGAGAAAGTACTGCTGCCGTGGAGAAGAAAAGTGTCCGGTGTGATCCAAGCCTGGATCGGAGATGAGAAGAACCTGAAAGCAGAGGGGACAAAGTCTGGGTCACTTCACGTGACCAGGAGCAGAGAAATTGAATGCCCACCGATGTCGGGTGCTTCAGGTGCGAAGAGGTGAAGCTTGACTCTGCAGCCACAGGGACCAGGAGGCATCGACGACAACCAGGATCCGCAGGCGAGCTGTCCCACAAAGGATGTCGAGAGTTGAGGGGTCAGTTTCCGGACTGGAGACCAACAAGCCTTGGCAACTGCAACCCACACGGTCAGAGTAAGGATGCTTCTGTGAGGACCAGCAAGGTCCTGGGGTCTCCCCAAGCAATGGAGAGTCAGGGCATGTGTGGAGCAACCAGGGAAGCTGAAAGTTAAAGTTGCCTTCTCAGGGACCCATAGGTCAACGGACCAGCGATCGCAAAGGGACCTCAAGAGGAATCACACAATACCAGCCCACGGAATCTTCGGTGGAAATACTGCTTGAGGCTTGGACTACAAGTAGCCCAAAGCACAGCCTCAGGGATTGCCTAAAAGCATATGCTGCTGCAAATGTGCCCGGTGTCCAGGGGTTCGGGTTGCACAGTCCCCACGAGGGCTGCGGGTCTCAGGTTTGCTGAGAGCAGTAGTCGGCCTTGGAGAAGCTTGGGCACCCACCTCCTGTGTTGCAAAATCTTTGGAGTCCATTGGGAGCTGCATAAATGCAAACCGGTCAGATGCGTTGAGGTGCCTGCGTTGCAGGGGAGTAACTCCTTTACTCCAAGGGGAATTCTTCAGTCGTCCAGCCAAGCGTAGATCGTCGAAGGTTACTTGGTTTCTGTAGCAGAGTTTAGTCCAGGTAATATCTAAAGTCCTGTAGTCAGGGTTCCTACTTTATACCCAAGGAAGGGGTGGGACAAACTCTGGGGACCCACCTATGGGATTGTCAGGACAGAGGGGGGGCTACACCCATGTCCTTTGTCCAGTTTCACGTCAGAGCAGGGGCTGGTAGCCCCTGCAACCGGTTTGAGCTGGACTATGCACAGGTACACCAAATGTACCCCCAGTGCAGACATCAAAGCACTCTGAGAGTGCACCCACCCAGCCCTAATACACTAAAGCCTGTCTGGGAGGTGGTCACACCTCCCTGTGACAGGAAACCTATTGTCAAGCCTTCCCCTGCCGGAGTTTCGTCCAGCAGCAGGAGGGCAGACTCGTGTCTGTGGCTGGCAGCATCCATTTTGTGATGCCAGGGCTCTGTGAAGCTGGTACCTGGTGTACCGGTGCTGTCATATTTCTCCCTCTAGGAGGGAGGAATCATACTGCTGTGGAGGTATGATTCCAAGGTGTTTGACAACAAACACGACATAATTCCTTGCAGCTGTTTTAAAGTTAGCATTTACCGCGAGGTTATAATGCACTTAAGAGTATATGGTTGGTTGCATCACAGTCAACCCCGGAATAGTGGTTCCGAAGGCTGCAGAGGGGCTCTGCTCATGCATGGGCACCCTCTCACATAAAACCCGGCACCCTGCCTTCAGGATTGATAAGGCCTGCCATAGGTGTGACTGATAGGCTTATATGTGCAGTGATTAGGATAGATATAGTGAACCTATATCTAAGGAAGGGTGCATGCACCACCTTATACAGGCTGCAGTAGCAGACCTGTTGTGTCATTTTGAATGGCCTCTCAGGGGTGGCATAATACATGCTGCAGCCCCTGGGAGGCCTCTGGGGTACCTATGCCCTGGGTACATAGTATACCATATACTAGGGACATATAAGGGTACCCCAGAATCCAATCTGGAGTGTACCTAAAGTACATGCAATCAATTTAGAGGAGAAAGCAGAGAGACTGGGGTCCTGAATAGCAGGATCCCAGTCAGACTAAGTTGAAAACAGTGAAACATCAGCAAAAAGTGGGGGTAACTATAAGAAGCAGATCCTACTCTCCTACACAACCCCCCCCCCCAAACGTCAGGACATTAAACTAACCTTGACCAGTTGAGTCTTCATGTTCTAAGTGGAAATATCTGGAGAGTCCATCTGCATTGGCATGGTTACTCCCAGGTCTATGTTCCACTGTATAGTCCATCCCCTGTAGGGAAATGGACCACCTCAAAAGTTTGGGGTTTTCACCCTTCATCTGTTTTAGCCATAGGAGGGGCTTATGGTCTGTCTGAACAATGAAGTGAGTGCCAAACAAGTATGGCCTCAGCTTCTTCAAAGCCCAAACCACAGCAAAGGCTTCCCTCTCAATGGCTGACCAACGTTTCTCTCTGGGGGTCAGCCTTCTGCTAATAAAAGCTACTGGCTGATCCTGACCTTCATCATTCAATTGTGATAACACAGCCCCTACCTCCAACTCAGATGCATCTGTTTGGACAATGAATTGTTTGGAGTAGTCAGGACTTTGCAGAATGGGAGCAGTGCACAGGTCATCAAATGCCTTTTGACAGCTGACTGTGCACTGAACTTTCTTTGGCATTCTCTTGGAAGTTAAGTCATTCAAAGGGGTCACTATGGATCCATATCCTTTGACAAACCTCCTATAGTACCCAGCCAGGCCCAAGAAAGCTCTGACCTGAGTCTGGGTGGTTGGAGCAACCCAGTCCATGATGGTCTGGATTTTGCTCTGCAATGGTTGAACCTGGCCTCCACCCACAAGGTGACCCAGGTATACAACTTGGCTCTGCCCTATCTGGCACTTGGTGGCCTTGATAGTGAGGCCTGCTTTCTGCAGGGCCTCCAAAACATTTCTCAGGTGGACCAGGTGATCCTCCCAGGTGGAGCTAAAGACAGCAATATCATCTAGATATGCTGCACTATAGGCTTCCAGGCCTGTAAGGACTTTGTTCACCAACCTTTGAAAAGTGGCAGGTGCATTCTTCAAACCAAAGGGCATCACCACCAATTGGTAGTGCCCACTAGGGGTTGAGAATGCTGTTTTGGCTTTTGCATCCTCAGCTAGTCTGATCTGCCAGTAGCCAGCTGTCAGGTCAAATGTGCTCAGAAACTTGGCTGAGGCCAAATTATCTATAAATTCATCTGCCCTAGGGATTGGATGGGCATCAGTCCTAGTGACTGCATTGAGACCTCTGTAGTCCACACAAAACCTCATCTCTCTCTTACCACCCTGGGTGTGAGGTTTAGGTACCAAGACTACTGGACTAGCCAAGGGCTATCTGAGGGTTCAATCACACCCAAATCCAACATCTTCTGGACTTCAGTCCTGATGCAGTCCCTGACATGGTCAGGTTGCCTGTAAATCTTATTTTTAACAGGCAGACTGTCCCCAGTGTCCACTTCATGAGTGCACCAGGTAGTCTGACTTGGAGTCAGTGAGAACATATGTCTAAACTGGTTGAGAACTTTTCTGCAATCAGTTTGCTGCTGGTCAGTGAGGCTGCCTGCCAAGGCTACACCATCTACTGAACCATCATCAGGGTTCTGTGAGAGCAGGTCAGGGATTGGATCACTCTCTTCCTCCTGTCCCTCATCAGTAGCCATGAGCAAGCCCATGTGTGCCCTGTCAACATATGGTTTGAGCCTGTTGACATGGAGCACCCTATGGGGGCTTCTGGGAGTTCCAAGGTCCACCAGGTAGGGACCTCTCCCTTTTGCTCAATAATTGTATGAGGGCCACTCCACTTGTCTTGGAGGGCTGCTGGGGCCACAGGCTCCAACACCCATACTTTCCGTCCTGGCTGATAAACAGTCAACACAGCCTTTTGGTCATGCCAGGCCTTTTGCAATTCCTGGCTAGCCTCAAGGTTTTTAGTTGCCTTCTTCATGTACTCAGCCATCCTGGAGCGGAGACCAAGTACATAGTCCACAATATGCTGTTTAGGGGTTTGAGAGGTAACTCCCATCCCTCCTTCACTAGACACAATGGACCCCTAACTGGATGTCCAAACAGAAGCTCAAATGGGCTGTAACCAACCCCCTTCTGTGGAACCTCTCTGTAGGCAAAGAGAAGGCAGGGCAAAAGTATGTCCCATCTGCGCCTAAGCTTTTCTGGGAGACCTTTAATCATGCCCTTTAAGGTTTTGTTGAACCTTTCAACTAAACCATTGCATTGTGGGTGATAAGGGGTGGTAAATGTGTAATTTACACCACACTCCTTCCACGTAGCAGTTAAGTAACTAGACTTGAAGTTGGCACCTCTGTCTGATACTACCTCCTTAGGAAAACCCACCCTGGAAAAGATTCCCAGGAGGGCCCTTGCCACCACAGGAGCTGTGGTGGTTCTAAGGGGAATTGCCTCTGGATACCTAGTGGCATGGTCCACCACCACCAGTATAAATCTGTGCCCAGATGCAGTTTGAGGATCTAGGGGACCAGCAATGTCAATCCCTACCCTCTCAAAGGGAACCCCCACCACAGGTAGTGGTATCGGGGGGCCTTTGTAGTGCTACCTGCCTTACCACTGGCTTGACAGGTGACACAGGAGCGACAAAACTCCTTGGTGTCTTCAGACATATGAGGCCAATGAAAGTGAGGGACAATTCTGTCCCAAGTCTTGTTTTGGCCTAGGTGACTTGCTAATGGGATACCATGTGCTAGTGTCAATAGGAAGCTCCTAAACTTCAGAGGTATAACCAACCTCCTGGTGGATCCAGGCTTGGGGTCTCTACACTCTGAGTAAAGGAGTCCATCATCCCAGTAGATCCTATGGGACCCACTAGCACTCCCAGCAGCCTCAGCACCAGCTTGCTGTCTGAGGGGTTCAAGAGAGGGGCAGCTCAGTTGCTCCTGGCTCAGATCTGCCCTGGAAGGGCCCCCTGTCCCCAAGAACTCAACCTGATCAGGTTCAAGCTCATCTGGGACAGTTCCTTCTTCAGGACTAAGATCAGCTCCCTCAAGAGACTGATCTGGATTCTGAGGCAGGGGGAAGACACTGCCTTAACCCTACTGCTCCTTCTCTTGGAAGGTGCCTGGTCCATTTTTCCAGGATCCAGGACCTGTTCAGTGTTAGACATTTTTGCCTGTGACCTGGTCATAGCAAACACATCTGCAGGGATACCCAACATTTCTGCATGAGTCCTGAGTTCCACTTCAGCCCAAGCTGAAGTTTCTAAATCATTGCCCAACAATCATTCAACAGGGAGGTCTGCACTTACCACAACCTTTTAGGGCCAGTTACCCCTCCCCAGGAGAAATTAACAACTGCCAAGGAATGGTCTGTCCTGACATTGCTAGCATTGGTCACTTGGTACATCTCACCAAGTATGATTTGCTCAGGAGCCACAAGATCTTTTGTCACCATTGTGACACTTGCTCCTGTGTCTCTGAATGCCAAGGCCTCCTTTCCATTGATTATAGGCTGTTGTCTGTATTTGCCCAGATTACCGGGGCTTACAAATAAGGAGGCCATAGCCATGCCTCCATCACAGATCAACATAGCCTGAGTTGGAACTCTGACTAGGCCAGAGTCCATCTCAGATCCCTTAACCCTACTACACCCGTGTTTGGAACACCACCACTTGGAGCTGAACTAGGGGGAACAGTTGCCTTAGGGGCAGTGGTGGTGGGAGTGGAGTCCTTGGACTTGTTACAATCACTTGTCCAATGGGTCTTCTGTTTACAGATTTGACACCATGGCTTCTTCTTGCCTTTACCTTTGTTGGATTGGGACTCCCCACCAGATGCAGATTTCTGGGGCCCTTGAGAAGACTTCTGGTCTTTACCCTTCTCCCCACCCTTATCAGAGGTTTTAGAATCCTGCTTATTGGAGTCACCACCTTGGTTCTGAACCTTCTGCCTCAACCTGGTTCTGACCCATTTGTCTGCCTTCTGACCCAATTCTTGGGGAGAGGTCAGATCAGAGTCCACCAGGTACTGATGCAACAGTTGATGTTGACAGTTATTAAGGATCTGCTCTCTCATGATTAAATTATACAATCCTTTGAAATCACACACCTTACTGCCAAGTAACCAGCCTTCCAGAGCCTTAGTAGCACAATCAACAAAGTCAACCCAGTCCTGAGTCTGTGCCTTTTGGGTGTCTCTGAACTTTAACCTGTATTGTTCAGTGGTTAGGCCAAACCCATCAATCAGAGCACTCTTCAGGACTTTGTAATTATCAGCATCCTCTTCTCTTACAGTGAGGAGCTTGTCTCTACCTTTGTCTGCAAAGGAGAGCCACAAGATTGCTGCCCACTGCTCCTGAGGGACCCTCTGTACCTTACAGGCCCTCTCCAGTGCAGTTATCCATTTGTGGATGTCATCCCCACTCTGGTAGGGAGGGACAATCTTGTTCAGGTTCCTATGGTCATGAGTATTTTCTCTACCTCTAGGGACACTGTGGCTGCCACCATGGGGCTCTAGCCCCAACTTCTGAGAAGCTCTCTGAAGCTCCAGGGATTCCCTATCTAAGGCCAATTGCTCTCTCTTGATTCTGAGCTTAGCTCTCTCAAACTCAAGCAGTTGGCATTTCTTCTCATAAGAGGATTCCCTTTATGAGAAGCAGAGGTCCCTACAGAAGTACCAGAATGATCAGATTCCTGAGAAGGAGATCTTGATCTTCTTGGTAGACTGTTAACCCTTCCCGGGGGAGTAAAGAGAGGGCCACTGAGGCCTTCCTCACCTGAAGGAAGAATTGGATTGGCCAGGTTAGAATCATCTTGATCCCCCTAGTCACCATTGGAGTCCAGGTCATAGAAGTTTTCACTTCCTGGCCTTTCTTCCTCTGCTGACCCACCCAACTTGCCTGCCTCATCAGACCCTGGGGTCTTTCTGAGGTCATCTAACAGCAAAGCCTCTATGAGGCGTTGAGTGCTTGCATGTCTCCCTGTCTTCAGTTTCCTAGATGTACACATATTTCTCAATTCTTGGAATGTGAGATGGTCATACTTAGTTGGCAAGGAGTCACTGACTTCAGGCCTTGAAGACATTCTAGTGTGGTGTGGTGTATGCACCTACCTACTCTAGTGGGAATTGAGACTCTCTTGAGTTGGAGAAAGGGTGTGCTAGACCCTTTGGCTACCCAACTCCAAGTTCAGTAGAACTTACTTTATTCTAGACTTGATTTATATGTACCTAAGTACCTTTAGTGGTTTTCAGTTAGTCACTCACTGAGATTATCTGGTAAAACAATAGCAAGCTTGAATCCCAACCGCTGCACACCAATGTGAGAAGTTGGCCTGGTATATGCTGTCCACTAATTAAAGTGGGCACCTTGCACCAGTCCAAACGACCCTTATTGATGATTAGGTTAAAGACAACCTTTATAGAAAGCTATCCTAGTGGTAGCTGTGGAGAGCAGCCTTCAGGCTAAGTCTTGAAGGAATGTAAAGCAGCTTGTTTTACCAGTATATAACCTCTTGAATGACCAAATGAAAGGAGGACCACACCAGGTATATATAAAATATATGTATTTATTACTAAACACTCTCTACTAACCTCTTTATGAAATTAGAGAACAAGGCACACAATATTACAGTACTAGAACGACAGTAAATAGCACAATACACAGTGGGCTCCATGGGGAGACCAAACCATATATTAAGAAAGTGGTATAACAACCCCGACTTGACTAGACACAGTGCCTAGAGCACGTAGAATCGCTGGGACCCCAAGGAACCACCCAAGGTAGTGACACAGGGGACCCACGGAGGACAGGTGCAGTGTGGGAACACAGACGCGAGCTCCGTACAACTCTATGGGAAAGTCGCGGTTGGAATTTTAAAGATTAAGGACACTTAGGAGAGGACTTCAAGCAAACCCAGCTAAACATAGAAGGTTCTAAGGCCAGCACCCTTGGGAGTACCGAGGTACCCGTGTTACCTATCCCAGAGGAGCCGGGTGCATAGGGGTCAAGTGGTGTCGGAAACCCTCGTCGTTTTCAATGGCGTGATGCGAGAAAGTACTGGTGCCGTGGAGACGAAAAGTGTCCGGTGTGATCCAAGCCTGGATCAGAGATGAGAAGAACCTGAAAGCAGAGGGGACAAAGTCTGGGTCACTTCACGTGACCAGGAGCGGAGAAATCGAATGCCCACCGATGTCGGGTGCTTCAGGTGCGAAGAGGTGAAGCTTGACTCTGCAGCCACGGGGACCAGGAGGCATCGACGATGACCAAGATCCGCAGGCGAGCTGTCCCACGAAGGATGTCGAGAGCTGAGGGGTCATTTTCCGGATTGGAAACCAACAAGCCTTGGCAACCGATGTGGGGTGCTTCAGGTGTGAAGAGGTGAAGCTTGACTCTGCAGCCACGGGGACCAGGAGGCATCGACGACAACCAGGTTCCACAGACGAGCTGTCCCATAAAGTATGTCGAGAGCTGAGGGGTCAGTTTCCGGATTGGAGACCAACAAGCCTTGGCAACTGCAACCCACCCGGTCAGAGTAAGGATGCTTCTGTGAGGACCAGCAAGGTCCTGGGGACTCCCAAAGCAATGGAGAGTTAGGGCACGTCTGGAGCAACCAGGGAAGCCCACTTAAAGTTAAAGTTGTCTTCTCAGGGACCCACAGGTCAACGGACCAGGGATCGCGAAGGGACCTCAAGAGGAATCACACAATACCAGCCCACGGAACACTCGTGGAGTGTAGGCCAGTAATCTTCAGTGGAAAAACTGCTCGGGGCTTGGACTACAAGTAGCCCAAAACACAGCCTCAGGGATTGCCTAAAAGCCTATGCTGCTGCAAATGTGCCCGGTGTCCAGGGGTTCGGGTTGCACGGTCACCACGAGGGCTGCGGGTCTCAGGTTTGCTGAGAGCACTAGTCGGCCTCGGGAAGCTTGGACACCCACCTCCTGTGTTGCAAAATCTTCGGAGTCCGTCGGGAGCTGCGTAGATGAAAACCGGTCAGATGCATTGAGGTGCCTGCGTTACAGGGGAGTAACTCCTTTACTCCAAGGGAGATTCTTCAGTCGTCCAGCCAAGCGTAGATCGTTGAAGGTTAATTGGTTTCTGTAGCAGAGTTTAGTCCAGGTAATATCTAAAGTCCTGTAGTCAGGGTTCCTACTTTATACCCAAGGAAGGGGTGGGACAAACTCAGGGGACCCACCTATGGGAGGGTCAGGACAGAGGGGTGGCTACACCCATGTCCTTTGTCCAGTTTCACGTCAGAGCAGGGGCTGGTAGCCCCTGCAACCGGTTTGAGCTGGACTATGCACAGGGACACCAAATGTGCCCCCAGTGCAGACATCAAAGCACTCTGAGAGTGCACCCACCCAGCCCTAATACACTAAAGCCTGTCTGGGAGGTGGTCACACCTCCCTGTGACAGGAAACCTATTGTCAAGCCTTCCCCTGCCGGAGTTTCGTCCAGCAGCAGGAGGGCAGACTCGTGCCTGTGGCTGGCAGCATCCATTTTGGGGTGCCAGGGCTCTGTGAAGCTGGTACCGGGTGTACCAGTGCTGTCATATTTCTCCCTCTAGGAGGGAGGAATCATACCTCCCACACCAGTTACTGGTGTGGAGGTATGATTCCAAGGTGTTTGACACCAAACACGACATAATTCCTTGCAACTGTTTTAAAGTTAGCATTTACCGCGAGGTTATAATGCACTTAAGAGTATATGGTTGGCTGCATCACAGACAACCCCGGAATAGTGGTTCTGAAGGCTGCAGAGGGGCTCTGCTCATGCATGGGCACCCTCTCACATAAAACCCAGCACCCTGCCGTCAGGATTGATAAGGCCTGCGATAGGGGTGACTGATAGGCTTATATGTGCAGTGATTAGGATAGACATAGTGAACCTATATCTAAGGAAGGGGTGCATGCACCACCTTACACAGGCTGCAGTAGCAGACCTGTTGTGTCATTTTGAATGGCCTCTCAGGGGTGGCATAATACATGCTGCAGCCCCTGGGAGGCCTCTGGGGTACCTATGCCCTGGGTACATAGTATACCATATACTAGGGACTTATAAGGGTACCCCAGAATCCAATCTGGAGTGTACCTAGAGTACATGCAATCAATTTAGAGGAGAAAGCAGATAGACTGGGCTCCTGAATAGCAGGATCCCAGTCAGACTAAGTCGAAAACAGTGAAACATCAGCAAAAAGTGGGGGTAACTATAAGAAGCAGATCCTACTCTCCTACAGGCCTTATTACCCTCCTCCCTATCTCCTGAAAAATTTCAGCTGCGGATGACACACCAAAGCTTAGACATTTGTAGCGGATCAGTCCCAGGTGCTTTGAGAAAGTGGTGATGTACCATGACTGCTGGTCGAGTTCCAGCTGGTGGTAGCCTTTGAAGAGGTCTAATTTGGAGAACACGCAAGCTCCATTTAGGCAGCTGATCATATCATTTAAGTGAGGACCTGGGTGTCTTACTTTCTGTGTCTGTGTTCGGTAGACGCATGTCTATGCAGATGCATTTTTTTTGTGTATTTTTCTTCAGCATGGCAACAATGGGGGACACCCATGGAGTTGGCCCTTCAGCCGGTTCAATGATGTACTGTGCTAGTAAGCTCTTCAGTACTTCCTCCAACTGCAGCTGAGGGTGTCCTGGAACATGGCGATGGTTTTGAGCTACGGGTTTTATTGCTTCGTTGATATGAAGATTGACCTGCGTGTCCTTTAGCTTTTTAAATCCCTCTGAAAAGTGCTGAGTAGTCCTTCAGGAAGCCATGATGCTCTGGCACATGCTATGTCATGGGCAGCAGTCCCATTAGTTGTGCCGTAACATTGCTTAGCAAACATGGTGCAGGGATGTCTCCCCAGAAGACATGTATCTCTTCTTGCACTAACATGTCATTGTATGTGAGCATTGCTGTGAACTTGCCTAAGTTCATTACCAGGAGTAATGCACCCCATGTGAAGACGCCAATCTGGGATGACGATAGTTATGGCTTGGTGTCCATTTTAACGTATTCCGACGCACACATGATGTTGCATGTGGCTCCACTGTCGAGCACAAACCGTGCTGCATGACCCCCTATCCTGAGGTCCACTGTTGCTGTCTTCTTGATGTCTTGTTTATTTACTAACTGTATGTGTTCCAATTGTCTTTCTGGGGCCGCACCTTCAGCCATAAGGTACAAGCACTCATTGGCTTCTCATTCTGAGGCAGCGTCAGAGTCTACGGAGGGGCTGCGATTGCCTGTTTCCACGTGTCTTGCATGATGATTGGACATGGCTCTCGATCTATCGGATCGACCTCTTGCTGGCCGTATGATTGCACTACGTAGGAGCTGTGGTGTGAGATTCAGACTAATCCCCGCCTTTATGGGGCACAGCAGAGGCCTCTTATGAACTCTTGAGAACTGACTTTGGTTTTTGCTAACCGGTCCCCTTCTTCCCCTGTGTCAGCAGTTGGTTCTAGGCCATGGACTGGGTTTGCTTGCTGCGTTGTCGTCTCCCAGCTGGGTGGTGAATAATGTCCAGTGCAGCTATGATTCTGGTGGCTCCTGGCATTCCAGCACAGGGCTTGTTTCCTATGGCCCTCTATGAGGAAATGTTTCACTTCCATTACAATACTGGCAGTGAGTGGTGTTTTAAGCACTCCCTCATAAGTGCATGCATGTGGAGACTACCCCGTCCTCCTCTTCTGCCAGTTCTCCCTACCATCTTCCTAAGCACCACAATCATGGCCTAGCTGTGTGTGATGGAGATTCTGAGGGGCAATTCTGGCATTAGGTGGTGGAGATTGTAGCTGCCCTGAAAAAGACACCTCTGGCTTAATCTTGCAGGGATGATGTGAACTCACTCAACATCTCCTCTCCCTCTCCAAAGACCCCACTACCACAAGAACCAACTTCCACAGGTGCATTACAATTGTCACCAACTGGATGAGAGATAAATGCCTGAAGCACAACACGGACAAAATGTGAGTTGTGATCTTCGGCAACAACACCACTCCCTGGAACGCTTCCTGGTGGCCCTCGGAGATAGGACTTCTACCCACCCTGTCGGATGACGCCAGAAACCTCAGCACCATCCTGGACAGCAAACTGACCATGAAGTTGCAGATCAATGCAGTCTCCTCCGCCTGCTTCTTCACTCTGTGCATGCTACGCAAAATCTTCAAATGGCTTCCCCAGAGCACAAGATTCACCGTCACACAAGCCCTCCTCACCAGCCAATTGGACTCTGGCAATGCTCTCAAATCAGGGATCGCCGCACATCTCCTCCAGAGACCACAGACCATTCGGAATGCTGCAGCCAGACTTGTCCTCGACCTCCCCCGACAAACCCACATCACCCCTCACCTCAGAGAACTCCACTGGCTACCAGTACAGAAGAGATGCCTATTCAAGCTGTTGACACACGCATACAAGGCCCTACACAACCAAGGATCCGCCTACATCAACCATCGCCTAAACTTCCACCATCCAGCCAGCGCTCTATGCTCCATGTCCTTGTGGGGTAATGAGAAGGTGGATGATAGGGGCAAGTACATTGGGAAAGAGCTGTGGAAATCCGCAGCAAGACCAGCTTACTACGCTTTATTGCACATCGCTACCTGTGTTAATTATAGACATAAATGTACAGAACTCTATTCCTGTTCATTATCTGGTGGCCCACCTGGCAGGTTGCACCTTGATAGTTAAGTATTCAATTCCGAAAAATCAGACTAATGAAAATTTGCGCTCTGTTCTTGTTGATTCCTTGGTTGCCAGCCTAGTGGGTTGCAACTCTGTAGGTGAGGAGACTAATTAAAAACAATTGACTGCTAAAAAGGTAAATTCCTCCCTCAATAAGGTGTATTTCGGTCCATTATCACTCTTTCAGCTGGAATCTATGGGAGCTATGTTCCTAGTATCTGATCTTAGATTTTCAAGAGCTATTCCAGGCAGTGGACAAGAGGCGTGAGTGTTCCATTCTTCTGGAGGTAATGGAACAGCAGATAGAATTCCTTTCAGATCTCTCCTGCAATGTGGTCTTTGCATCTGCCTTGACCGAGAGGACTCTAGCTGCTTAACACAACGATTCTCCTAGAAGTGTGCTGCCATCTGTCTTCCTTTAAGGGTATGCAACTTTTCAGGTTTGATTCGAAAAACATAATTCAGAGACAGTTTAAGGAGACAATGCATTCATCTTCTTTCCAGCAGTTAAGCCTTCCTTTCTCAACTCTTTAGGAGGCAGAAGCCAAACCATCTCGCAGGCATCATAGGGGACATTATCAGCAGGTATAAAGGCAGAACTTCCCAGGGAAAATACAGAGTTTCTCACTACTCCTGACTTGGCCAAGGTTTGCCAATTCAGGGTACAGTCAACAGTTTGCCAAGATCTAGAAGACATTCCCTTTCAATGCCTGGTTGCTCCAAGTTGTCACCATGGGATATTGTATTGAATTTGCCTCCCCACTTCAGACTTCTGGGTCCTCCTCACTGGGTCCAACCAAGGGAGTGGCTTTTTCTCAAGCTACTTAGTATCTGACTGCAAAGAGGAAGTGGTGCTGGTTTCCCTGGATACGCAATGGATGTGACTCTATTCCATGACATTTCTTGTTCCCCAAGGACACAGGGGACTTTGGGACTGTGATCACTTAGAAGAGGGTCAGTTGGTGAGCACAGTCTATCTCTATCACAATCGCTCTTTCCAGATGATCATCCCTATAGTGATTATGATTGACCTCTTAAATGCTTCCTTTCATATGGCAGTGGTTTCTCAGCAGCAGCATGTTGTTCATTTCTGTGTTCGGAAATAGCTTGACCTGTTCTGGGAGTTACCATTTCATCTCTGGTCTGCCCATCACATCTTCACACAACGGTGGATCAGAGTGTGGTTCTCTGCCAACTGCGGGGGAGTAACCTTTTCCCTATGTGTACAAGTGTATTTTTCATCCCTCCTCTCTGCTGAAGGCTTTGGAGGGCTTGAAAGACATTTGCGCTTGCAGAGGACTCAATGGCTTCTTACAAAACCTGACCAAATGCCAGCCGGTGCCTTTGCAGGAATTGATCGTCATGAGAGCATGGCTCCAAATAGACTATACCATGGTGTGTCTCACATCATCCAGGCCAGAATGACTGCAGTTTGAGCATGAGATGCTTGCTGTGGTACTATGGCCTGTCCAATGTCTGGCTTCCGATCTCGTGTGACATGGTCTCCTGTGTGTTGAGTGTCTCTGGGCTAGCCTGCATCTATGTCCTCTCTTGTTCTGGTGCGATGTTCACTGCATTCTGGTATCTCGGGGCTTCAGGGCCATGATTCTGTTAACACCAGATGTGGGTTTGAAGCTCCAGGGGTAGTTGGATCTAGCTGCCCTATCCAAGGATGTACCATTCCATCTGATGGAACCATTTATTGTGACACCAGAAAGGAGTGTATCTTGCTGAAGTGCTATGCTGGAGGGGTTCTTCAGTCAGGTGGTCTTTGCTGGAGGTTTTGAGGTTGTTCCACTGGTGGGAGCTGTCTGCAATCCCTTTGGCTTCAGTTGTAGGGTTATCATTATGAGGATGTGCATTCTCATAATACTGTTACAATTGCATAGATCAACAGGCAGGGTGTACTTGCTCCAGGTATCTGGGGTTGATCGTGTTTCAGCTGGGCTAATGGGCAGAATTCCATCTTCTCTTTTTGACTGCCAGGGACATCAGAGGTTTAGACAATATCAAGGTAAATTGGCTAGTCCAGGTTTTTCTGATCCTTTTTGGGTTTGACTCAGTGCTCCGGCATCTTGCATGAGGTCTGATTTTCTCTCCCTGGGATATCAGGTGTGGATGTTCTGTCAGTTGCTTGAATTAGTGAATGAAATAACATTTATGGAGTTCAATGAAATAATGACCTCACCAAGGTACCTAGTGCTATACTGAGATTGCTGAGGCTGAGGCCAAGGTAGGTCAGTTTAAGAGTCTCTGAGAAGGCAACATGATTGCAGATTGGTCTCAACGAGGCAGATAGAGAATTCCACCACTTTGACATAATGTAGGCAAATGCACAGCCACCATTCACTGTTTGATTCTCCTTCGCTGATGAATGCTCAAAGAATTAGCAGAAATAGACCAAAGAGCTTTCACAGCAGGATAGCAATGAAAGTATGAACAGAAGAAACAGGGATCGGTGTTAGAAAGTGTGTTATGCCAGATGCATAATGTTTAAAATAAGATGCGCTTATTGATTAGGAATTGGTGCAGAGCTTTCGCCTGATTAGATATAGATTAGCTTCAGGAAATTCGAAAAAACAAGATGAGCAGCTATGTTCTGGATGACCTGCATCAAGTCGATAGAATATATGGGAGGCCTAGATTGATTAGTCTAATCTGAAAACAATGAGGGCCTGAATACAATTTTTCCTGCATATCAAGAAAAGCAATGTGTTGCAGATTTGGCTTATCTGCATGTTCATCCCAGATTTCTTGCCTTTTTCTGGACCCTATTTTTGCTGGCTTTAGGACTCTCCACACTTTACCACTGCTAAACAGCAGTAAAGTGCCCATGCTTCCCCTCTAAATAATGTGCTGTACATTGGAACACCCTGCTTTACCTATTTAACTTTCCTATAAGTTCATTGTATATGGTTCCTTAAGTGGGCCTATTATACAAAAATACAAAGGCAACCCCACTCAATAAGAACCAGGGCAATTAAATATTAGCAAAAACTGTTGTCCTATTGGAACAATAAATGCATACATGATGTATAAATAACCACAATCACACAATGAGACTGTTTGGAGGATGTAGACAGGGAAAGCAACACAAAGTAGTCCAACACTGGTGGTGGCAAAAAATAAAAATAAACTGTATTTGTCAATACTAATAAGTAAAGTGCATAGTGTCCCACATGAGAAAGGAACAAAACAAAACAAAACAAAGTAGGGCAAACTATACAATTATACATACAATACAAAAGAAGGTTTCCAAATTATGACAAGACTGCCGTCGATGAGAGATTTGTGATGCAAGTGCCTGCATCAGGGAAGCTTAGCACAGTGGCAGTTCTGATGCAGGCTGCAAGGTCGACGTGGAGTCCGTACATTGAGAGAAACCTCACAGCAGAGGTGATGTGTTGGTTCTGCTTGGGATTGCATCGCACAGCAGAGGAGATGTGTCGGTTCTGCTGGATCCATAGATGGACTGGCAGAGCACCTACAGGCCCACCTCCAAGTGTCCAGGACTGGGGTTGCCCCACTAGGCAGGGTAGTACTAACAGACAGCAAAGTCCAGGTGCTGGGTTCACGGTTGTTGTAGCCTTCGGTCCCTGAGGCTCTAGTAAGAAGAAAAAGTTCCCTTTTCAATTAATTGAAAAGGGAACCTTTTCTTTGTGTTACACATACCCATCCCTTTTCTAAGTATTAGGGTACCTCCCTCATATTTTGGCTGCTCTAGTAAGAAGGCCCGCCAACTGGCCCTTGGAGTCACTCTGGGGTCCTGAGTTCAACAGCTGCAGGTCAAGTCCTTCTCGCCCAGGCAAGAGGGCACCAGGCAACAGGTCAGTACAGTAGGGCAGCAGTCCTTCAGTGCTACAGTCCAGCAAACTGGAAGTCCTTTCAGCAGCACAGCAGTCCTTTTTGCTGGCAGAGTATCCACAAGTCTAGAGGTGTACTGACCAGTTGGTTTCTGAGGTCCTTTGAAGTAGAAGTTTCCAGAGATTTCCCTTTGAAGTGACCAGGTTTCCAGCCGTCCCTGCCCTGGCTCCAGACTAACTACAGAGGGTTTGCAGCTCTTTGTTTGGAGGCAGGACACAGCCTATTCAAGTGTAAGTAGGGCTGTCCCATCCTGCCAGTGAGGGCCCATCCAGGTGCACCTAAGCTATCTATTGTGTGTGGCTCCTTAGGAGGAATACACAAAGCCCAACTGTCAGCTATTCCTAGGCATGTGACCCAGTCCTGCGTCGAGGGACTTCGCTGGACCTGTGTGCGGCCTGGCTGGCCTACCTTGCCGCTTTCGGAGCTGGGGCCTGGGCTGCGCGCGGAGTTTGCTGCTTCCTGGGTTGGTGGCTTTCTTGCCCTGGGAGCCACTCCTGGCCCTTGTGGGTCCCCCCTCTCGACCATCCGGTGAGGTGAGGGGCTCCGGCGCGGGGCGGGTGTACTGTCTGTGCTGGTGAGCGGCCTCGGACTGAGGGTGGCTGGGGCTGCGGAGTCGGCGGTACTAGGGTGGCCGGCCGCACTGCCCTTGCTGACTTTGCGGCGTCTGGAGTGGCCTGCTCCTGCAGCGAGCTTCTTGGAGCTCAAGGAAGCCGAAAATGCTGTTAACCATGTCACTACTAACAGTTCCTTCTCTGGAGTATTAGACACCTTTTAATTATTGGGAAGTGTGCCAGTAACAACGCACGTTCCCTTTAATTTCCAGAAATGTGTCTAGAGGTTTATCACTGAAAAATTTCAGAAATGTGGGAACTATTGCAGAAATGCCTAGTGGAAATATAAACCAGGATGTGTCATTTGTGCAGGATTTCACAGCATGTTTAACATAAGGCCCTAAATTAGGTTTTCTATGTGAAGTTGGTACACATTTGTCTCCTATCTCCAGGCGATTCTCTCTCTCTCTTAATGCTATGCTACAACAAGATCACTTACTCCTTCATATATTTTATGAAGGAAGCCTTATCGGGGCTTCCACGGGCCAGGTATTTCTTAAGCGGATGGCAACAACACCGTGGCTACCTTAGGTGATGTAAAGTTTAAATGCCAATGCTTAATTGTTTTCTTTTAATGAGATTAACACTACTGGGCCTTTGTTTAACACACAACCTAGCCCAGCATTAAAGGCTCATTCGTAATTACCAGAGTCATAAGAGGATTAGCAGAACTCCCACGCTGCTATCTGTGGTTCCACATTAGCATCCTTGATGCCTGACAATAGCCAGAGCAGCTTTTCCACAATCAAATTAGTTATGTGGACGTGCATCCTGTTTGCCTTTAGAAACTGCTTAAATGTAATGAGCCAGGTATGTGGTTTTTCAGAGCCAATATTTTAACCTGTTCTATCATTCAGCTCGTGCGAACAATCAGAAAAATAGGTGATTTAAATATTTATTCATTCTCTTTTTTATTTGAATTGTTAGCAATTTCTCTTGCACTAGATGCTGTTCACTGGCCACAAATAAAGACAGTACTAAGAATATTCATGGAACTCAATGTTAGAGGCATTATATTTAATGTCCAGATAATTCCTGCCCATTAGTTGACGGTTTCTGTCCCGTTTATATTGTCTTCATTTAGTCATAGTATAGGTACTAATTCAGTCAGCTCACATACGTCTGAATTGTTTCAGTCTGGAATAACGTTTAGGACTTCATCCGGACAAAATTGTTTTTTTTAAATTTATTCTCTGCATCACATCACTTTCTGTAAAAAATGGGCCATAACATGTTTTCCTTTAAGACCCCATGTCATTAATTGTTGCTGAGAGTTCCTGTTCATTAAACTGTACAAAACTTAAAACACTCAAACACGATAAGAGAATTAACTTATTTTTTTACCTCCAAAGTTATATTATTCAGTCAGCTAAATTCCATTATTAAGCAGTGGTTGAAATCCCGAATATGCCCATTGGCTTAATAATTGCCTCATTTGTAATCATTTGAAAAAGCACCAGCTGGTTAATTCCTGAATCAACCTATTACCCATGCAACAAAGCTGACATCAAATGTTCAGCACAACAACAAACTCAAGATTGGGTCTAGTGGTTAGTATAGCTCCAAACAGAAGAAAAATGCTTTCCAGAGAACAGGTGCCACACTCTGACTACCCTGGGCTTGCTGCGATCAGATTACACAAAGCAGACTGGGAGGGACCCAAGGTGCATGAGCATTTTATTTGGATGGTTTTAATCTGGACACCACAACTTTTATATTGCACATATTTTGCAAGAGGCATGTTTACAATTTTGGGATGAACCAAATAAATTATTTTCCCCAAATCAGTCAATATTCAGCCTTATCTAAGCCAGGATTAAAACTTATTTGGGTGGTTCTTAGACCACCAACACTGACACTATACATCTAGCCTCTTGTGTTCCATGTAGTAGTTGGTGTTTCCCTGTACTGAGAAAGCTGGCTCTGCAGCCATACATTGATCGTGTCCATGTTGTTGCTTATTTAAATGTTATATGTTTCTTTTTATGAATTAATTGCATGTTTTTTTCTCACCAAGGTTTAGGTGTGAAGTTTTTCTCTCTCTCGCATGTTGTTGATGCATCCTCGTGTTTGGTCATCCACTCTAATCAGCATATTTTATTATTCTGCCTGCTGTTATTCTGATGTGTCTCTGTGCTTGTCTGATGTATTTTTGGGCCCTTTTTTGACTGGACTCTTTGGGCATCTTCAGACTTCGGCATAAAACGGTATTTTTGCTTCGTGTGCATATATGTGGATTTTTAAGTGTGCTCACTGTTGCAAAGTCATCCTGTGCCCTGGGCACCCCCAACTTTTCGCTGACTAGTACTGGTGGTAACTGACTCTGACTGACCCTGGGCTCTGCCTAACCAGGCCCAGGGCCAGGGCCAGTGCTATGCTGAAAACACTTAGAATACAGTGAAAACACCTACATACACTACGGTACACTATGGGTTGGGGTACCCCTGTGATTGGCATGACCTACCCTATAAGACCCTAGTACATAATAGGGCAGGGGGATTGAAACTACCTATCAGTCCCTAGTATATAGTAGGGCATGGCAGTTTAGAGGCCAGCAGCCCTTTCTGGACTTGCATGTGTGCACTGCTGAGGCCCGAGGTCAGTTTAAAAGCAGCCCTGGGTTGCAGGACTGCTTTTAAAATGAAAATTGTGCCCAAACTCAACTTTGGTGTTTGGGGCACTTACAAATTAATAAAGTACAATGTTTGGGCTTATTTGGTACCCCCAGGGTCTCCACTAGGTGTTTCAGGGGTGGGGGTCAGGTATTTATAAGGAGGACCCATATAAAATGAATTTTAGATGCCCTGAATTAGTGAAATTGCACATTTCACTCCTAACATTGTGGTACAGTGCTTCCCAAAATTGACTTTTGTGCTAGGATCACTGGAATGAGGATCTGCAATATTTATACATATTTAGAACCCCTAAAGTCTCCCTAGGTGTTCTAGGGGTGAGGGGTCCTGTAGATATAGGCAGGGTCCTTATAAAAGATGTTTTATAAGCACTGATGTTGGAGTAATTTTCCAGTTCATTTTCTCCATTGCAGATCCCCAGCCACATAGGTTAACATGGCAGAAGTTATTAAATAATAACTAACATAAAGGAGGAGATAAAAATATCATTCAAGGACTTCCTAGAATGGTATTGATAAATCCAACAATATGGCATTGTTGAATCTACCCTAAAATGTATAGACAAGAAGTTATAAGACTTTCTTGTCGGTAAGCCACAATTCAGCCCTCTACAGCTCTGATCTGAGTGGCCAGAGTTAAGTGGATTAGCCAGGCTGCTTTGTTAAGGTGATAAGTAGCCCAGGGGGTCAGGGAGCCATACTGGGTTCTGCTCCATAGGAATGCTATGGCAGGGGGAGGGGTCATAAAACATATTCTTCAAAGAGAGTAAAACATCTTCTTCAAAGAGAGACAGACATTGTAAGTCAGGTCCAGTTACAGCCCTACCTTCTGAACCCAGCCAGATGGCAGGCTTAAGGCAGGAATTTCCAGATGCAAAGGGGAGGGAGCATATGTAGATTAACCATCCTGTGGGCTAGTTTAGTTGGCTCTTCTCTCTCTGCTGGAAAACCAGCTGTGATGCATTTTGGAGAAATGGTGCTCTCTGTGAGAAGATACTGCCACATTTTGTAGGATGTGGTCATACCCTGGGGTGTTCCCCTGCACCTCATTGTACAGGAATGCCATCCTGCTTGACCCAGAGAACTTGAACTAAGTATCTGAGAGAGGTAGAGCCTCTCAGATCTGCTGCTTGAAACTTAAGGAAGAAGAAGGGTCCATGCTGGAAGTTTGAGCTGCACCAACCAGGCCCTGCACTCTGAAGACTGCGCCTGCTGCACAATCTGGAACTACAGCCCTGTGGACCTAACTGGCTTCACAATGACTTAAGAATGAACTCCCTGCAAGCTACAGGTTAACAGAGCTCACCTGGAACATCACGGCCGAGAATCCTCAGCCCGGAGTACTACCAGTGGATTTGTAAGGGTTTTGTCCAATTGGATCATGGGAACTGAAGTCCCAAACTTTCAAGAAGCATCTTGGAGCTTCCAGACCCTTGGAGTAAGTTTTGGACACTTTGGGACCCTGTGGGGAACTTCAGGAAGACGTTCCAGAAGTTTGGAGAACTTTGGAGCAACTTTGAAAAAAAAGCTCCATAAGTGGACAGACTCGACCTGGCCAGCCAAGCCTGTAATCCTCAATCGCGAGCTGGCCTGCCGGCCAGGTTTGTCTTACTGAAAAGCTCCGGAGGTCCGATTTCCAGAGTTTGACTGGGAGTAAGCTGAAATCCAAGCCAGCAAACCCTCACTGAATCTGGCCTGGTAAAGAGCATCAAGGGACCCTGCAAGAAAAAGCTCTGCAAAAGTTTCTAAGTCTGTACGTAGAAAAGGTGACCGAGACCAACCGCAGGAGTCAAGATGCCCACCCTCAACCACGAGCTGGCCTGGATCTCTGGTTCGTCCTGCTAGAAAGCTCCGGAGGTCAGACTTCCACAAATTTGACCAGGAGTTTGCCGCAAGACAAACTGGCGAACCCTCGCCGAAACCGGATTATCTGAGAGCTTCGGGGAAGAAAAGCTCCAGAAAAGTTTCAAAGTCAGAAGGTAAAAACTTTGTTGAGATCTACCGTGAGGGGTAGCCGCGCAGGGCTCCATGGCGGTCGGCCTGAAACTTTGACTTTGTCCCGGTCTAGCGCGACCAGATGTTCCAATAGGCGCTAGAGGTTTCTATGTGCTATATAGTGCTAAATCTTTCAAAATTCATATCTCCGTTCCCTACATTGGATTTTTTCATTTTGGTGTCATTTTAAAGATAAAAATATTTCCCATCTTTATAATTTGGTGTTGGATTTTTATTGTGTGGTGTCTCTTAATTATTTACTGAATTGGTGTTTTTAAATGCTTTACAGACCTGTGTTTGAAGTTAAGCCTGCCTGCTCACAGCCAAGCTACCAAGGTTTGAGCATGGGAATAATTTTCTAAGACCTATACAGAGCCCTATATTGTGTTAGTGGTCTTATTGCCAGTGGTAGGCATATATTTACCACTACTAATAACCCACTTGCCAACATCTGGTGTTCAGCGGTGTGAATGAGGACTTGTGTTTAAAAAGTACACCTTTCAGTAAAGTGAATTATGATTGTAAAAAAACCTCGAAATTGCCTTAAAACAAAATTTTTGAGTTTGAATTTTGAAATTTGGACTAAACTGTTTTTAATCCATTGTTTTGATTATTCAACACATTGTTCTAAGTCTGTGTTGATAGTTGTTGTGATCCAAAACTAGGGAACCATGGAGCTAGACCTGGCTAAACGATCCCAGTTCAGAATGACTGATGTTAGGGTACAGTGTAGGCTTAGGGCCTGCCTACTTCCAACAAGATTAGGAACGCTGGATTGCTTAAGTCCCTAAAGACCTGGGCTGGGGTAGCTGAGGTGCTTCAAGGGGGGATGGAGGGTGTCCGCCCAAACTCACTCACAAGGAAGGTGAGGATGATGCCTCTTCCATTTTCTCCAGTGTTAGCCATATGCTTCCAGATGGTGGGAGGGGAGAAGGGTCCCCTGCTCAGGAGCCACCATTGTCCCTTGCAGAGAGACAGCTTGAGGCCCAATTAGCTTTGATAACTTTGGAACAGAGGAAACTGGAATTGGCTGAGAAGAAGTGGGAGAGGGAGGAGGCGATTAAAAGAAACGGTGGCAGTGAAAATGATGAAGAGTTTGAGATATCCAGGGGTGGATTTGAGCCCAAACATACAAGGGTATAGTACCCAAGTACACAGGGGGGCATGACATTGATAAGTGGCTAGCAGCCTTTGAAAGGGCCATTAGGATCAGTAGGGTCCACTCTAAGTATTGGGGTGCACTGCTGTGGGAGTTGATTCCAGTAGCTGGGAGGGATAGGCTTCTGACCCTGAGGGGGGAGGATGCAGAATCATACCAGCAGATGAAGGCATGCTTAACTGAGAAATATGGTTTAACCCCACGCACGGCACTACAGGGTGAATTTCAGAGACACCCAGAAAGTGAGTACAAAGTCATGGGTAGACTTTTTGGACTTCTCACAGAAAGCACTGAAGGGCTGGATTGTTGGTAACAATGTTGACTTTTATGAGGGATTGTATGATTTGTTTTTGAGATAACACATTTTGACTCATTGTGCTAAAGAGAAGTTACGCCAGTACCTAGTGGACTCAAAGCTGTCTAGTCCTAGAGACCTAGTCAAGGCAGCTGATGAGTGGGTGAGAACCCGGGTTTCCACACAGCACCAGGGGGGTGATAAGAAGAAAGGAGGACAAGTCCCTCCCCAGAGGAAAGCCGAGGGAAAAGAAGGTAAAAAACCAAAGAAGTCTCCAAAGACCCTCAAAAACCTGAACGGGGGGGGCCCGAGCCAACCCAAATTCAAAGGGAGGGGGTATCAGGGAAAGAATGGCAGGTTCTTTGATCCCTCAAAGGTGGGAAAGTGCTTTGACTGTAACCAGCCAGGGCACAAAAAGGGAAATGCTGTCTGCATCAAGAACCTCCCCCCTAAGGGGTCATCCCCAGGGATTGCCAATGTAAGTTTGGGACTGGAAAGTTGTGCCCCAGAGAGGGGAAGGCAAGAAGTAAAATTAACCTTATTGTCCCTGGGAGGGGTGAATGTTGCAACCCTAGTTGCCTTAACTCCAAACATGGACAAGTACAGGCAGTGGCCTAAAGTTAATGGGGCAGAGGTGGAGGCTATCAGAGACACTGGGGCTAGTGCAACCATGGTCCTGGACAAGCTAGTGCCTCATGAGAGGTTGCTACCAGGTGAGTTTCACCAGATTACCTATGCAGACAGCACTACCAAACTCCATCCTATGACTGTGGTGGATTTGGAATGCATCTTCTTCAAAGAGAGAAGGGGACAGACAGTGTAAGTCAGGTCCAGTTTCATCCCTCCCCTCTGAACCCAGCCAGCTGGCAGGCTTAAGCCAGGAATTTCCAGATGGAAAGGGGAGGGAGCTTCTGTAGATGAGCCATCCTGTGGCTAGTTTAGTTAGCTCTTCTCTCTCTGCTGGAAAATCAGCCATGATGAATTTTGGAGAATTGGTGCTCTCTGGGAGAAGATAGTGCCACACTTTGGAGGATGTGGTCATACCCTGGGGTGTTGCCCTGCTCCTCATTGGACAGGAGTGCCCTCATGCTTGACCCAGAGGACTTGGAATAAGTATCTGAGAGGGTTTCAGTAATAAATGTTAGCGGGACAGGGAGGAGTGGCTGGAAAATAGGGAATACTCGCAACAAAATGGGAGGAGTTTTGGTGGAAGTAAGGAGGGATTACTGAAGGGCCATGCACCCACCCATAAACCTGTAAACCTATTCCTATTCACAAACTGCACTTCTAAAGTTACTACAACTAAAAAGGACCTTAAACAGTAGTAAATGTACTTCGGCTCAGACCTGAAGTAAGTTCAGCACCACACATGGCCAACCGCTGGTGCAGCAACAACCTACGATTGAAAATAAAGAATACAGGGAGGAAAAATAATGCGCCATAGAAAATAAAATTGAAAAAATTTACTTCAGAAAAGTATATGTATATTTAATTAAATGTTAGAAAAATTATAGATCACTAATAAATATTTATTTGTATTTTAAAACTTCTTTTTATTTAAATGCTTATCATTTATTGGAAACATAATTAAATTAATTTAAGCTATTTCTATAGATAACTTTTAATACTTTTTACTACATAAATAATTATAAACAATTTCATTTTGGTGTGCTTTTTTGTGTTACTAAATCTTTAAAAGGGAATTTAATTTATTAATAAATTTAAATTAAATTAATATTTAATTAAAAATTAAGTTGATGGTGCTGGAGTATTTTTTTATTTTTGTGCTACATTTAAAATAAATGCATTACATTAATTTACATTATTATTTAACATTCAAATATTTTAGCACTTTTTTTAGGTTTAATGCACTTTTTAACTTTTTGCAGACCTCCACCCCAATGGCAGAGATCTCCATCTATGTGTGAAAAGTTACAAATGGTAACTTTACACATGTAAATTAGGCTCCACCACCCTGAATTCCAGGGGGTGGAGACATGTAAGCCTACATTTTGTATTAAATCTACACTCATAAATGGTAATTAGCTAAAAGTAGTAAATTTAGTTCAAAGTTTAAGAGTAAACATGCGTATGGCGATTTACTCACATGTAAATGTACCTTTGTTAACAGGCCCCTTAGTATTTTCTATTTTTGCAAGTATTTAGATACACCACGATTCTAATTAATGGCCAAGTGCAGATCCATCAAATGAATGAGACCTTTTCTGGAGCGCCCACAAGAGCACGAGTTATCCCACAAAACTCCCTCAAGGTGAGTACATTTATTTTGTTTGCTTTGATGGACAACGTGCTTTCTCTAAATATTTTTAGTGCATTTCGCGTATTTCTATAAGGACCAGCACAGTTCAGTTTCCTGCTTGCATTAGAGGCACTCCATTGAAGGAACCACAATGTCTGCATGCTGGCACGACTTCCATGTCTACTTTAATCAGGTTATATTTTCTTAAGTGCTTTCATTACTCATGCCTGCTATGACTGTTTTCCATTACTGAGATTAAACAAACTGGCCCACCGTTCTCTGGTGTATTTTTAGGTCTGTCTGGAATAAAATTATCAAGCTGGCCAGGCTCCAGTTTTTACAGCTTTCTTCTGCATAGCAACTGGTTGTTGGAAAATATGTTCTCAAAGTCATCCATAAAATATATTCATTACCTCTGCTTCGGGTTGTCCGCAGTTACATTGGTTTGTCCTTTCTCTGCGTCATTTTTGACGCTTCTCAATTGGTTTTTTAATTATTCTTCTTCTGACCGCAGTGCACATTTTAACAAAGAACAATGGAGGATATTCACAAGGAAGTGGCGGAGAGAGGCGGTAGCCTTCTTGGATTAACGCCTCTCTCCGCCACTTCGGAAAAGGAAGGCTGCACCATATTCACAAGGATATGGTGCAGCCTTGCGTTTCCCCCTGCGATGGCGCTAAGTTTTACAACTTAGCGCCAACGCAGGGACCCTTGCACAAGAGTGCAAGGGTGTCTGCAAGCAGGGAGGTTTGTTAATGTACAGGAAGGTGTCCTTATAGGCACATAAACAAACCTAAAATGCCAGTTTGTAACTCACACATGTAAGCTACAAAACGGCATTTTAAAAAAAGGTTTGTTTATGTACAGGAAGGGACACCTTCCTGTACATTAACAAACCATGGCATTTTGCTTTTTCCATGTGTGCTGCACAAGGCACAAGGCAGCACACATGGAAAAAGCAAAAACGAGGAGAAATTAAGCATTTCTCCTCGTTTCGCCATCTTAAGACCAGGGTTTTCCTGGTCTTAACTTTGGAGCTACCTCCTATTTACACTGCCCTTGTGAATAGGGGGTAGCGTCAAAAACAATGGGTGTTGTGGTGGAACACCCACTGCAACACCCACTGCACGCCCCTTTCATGCTAAACACAGCGTGAAGGGGGCCTTATTCACAAGGCTGAAGTGGCTTAACGCTGCCTTGTGAATAAGGCGAGGCCCCTATCACCACCACAACGTCACTGAAAGTGACGTTGTGATCCAGCGCAATATTAGCCAACAACATTCATACACCATATACTCACTTGGGCCCATACATTCACACTACACTAATACTTACGCTGGGTGTCAGATGTACTCTTTTATCAAAGTCCCTGCTACCAATTACCTTCTGATTGAAGAGTAATAACTTACCAATGGATCCTTTGTTAATTGGGAAGTTTAAAATGAGTGACATTCATTATAGTACATAATCCTGAAATAATCACTGAGTCAGGAAGTTTTAAAATGTTTATCTAAAGTTTTAGCAGAGTAAAATACAGAAAACACGGTACTTGATTGAAATACCCAAGAAAAAGCATAGAAATGATTTTGCTAATCAAATGACGGTGTTTAAGGAAGAGGAGAAGATAGAGACAGCAGCGCAACTAAAGGTTGCAGTATAATTACCTAAATGCGAGAACCAAGCCCCTTGGCCAAGGAGTTGGAAAAGATAGGACCCAGGAAGGATGAAGAGCAAAGACTTCTTCCAGGATCAGGACAGGACCGGTGACCTCTCTACAACGACGCCTGCGCCGTTCCCCTCTCTGATACTCGACTTCTCCTCGATTCTCCCGTTCTTCCTTCTAATGGACTCCGCCGCCCCTCCTCAGGACCTCTTCTGGACAGGGATTCAGTCTGCAACCGATCAGCATAGCAGTCTGGATCTGAGAGCTCTTCCTGTCAGCATCTCCGGACTCCTGTGCTTCGTGAAAGCATGCTCTCTACTAATTAACTAATGCTATATTCTATTATACCCTTCTACGCCCATGTACCTCCCCTTAATGTTGTTAAAATATGGGACCACTACTTCTGATTGGACAGGGACAGGGGGTGGATTCTCGCACCATATCGATTTGGCCTAAATTGTAAAGCCTATTGTCTTTACGTTCCCTCCCCTTCAGATTAATACATTCACTTTATTTCCCACCCGTCTCATGGCAAATGTTATACATTTTACAGGGGAAAAGTATCATTTTTGTCCTCCAGAAACATGAAGTACAGCATCTTCGGCCAATGGGTCATGGCCTTGGAAGACGTCCAAGTTGACTTCACTTGGCAGGCACACAGGACACATGCGCAGAACCATCTGTCTCTCGAGTTTCAAGTCACCAACCCAGGCCCAAGTTTACGAATTACTAAAAGTGTAAGAAGAAAATATTAAAATCACAAATAAAAAGTTTCACTGTATGCCCACTTTCCCTACTCTATTCCCAATTAATTATAATACTATCCTGCATTAGTAGCATTAAGAAAACGACAATTTAATAATGACATGAGAGCAAGCTGAAGCATGTGAAAACATTTAGCGGCCATTTTAGTGCACACTGCGCAGAAGCAGAAGTTTCCCACCAAGTAAAGAAAGACGTCACACCATGTGATCAGGTTGCGACATGCGCATTGAGGGTCCCGCGCTTTAGCGGACATTTTGGATTACAGACAAGAGTTATTCATTAGTAAAACACATAAGCAAGCTTCTGTCCCTCTTGTGTTTGTGAATGCAAAGTTTAGTTTTGACAATACAAGTTTAATAAATTAATACTATGAGGAAGATTGCGTACAAGCAAGTTTCATTTTTGAAACCTTGCTCCATCAATCCCCTCTCTGATGGGGTTCTGAGCCATCAAAATTACTACCCTCAATCAGATGCCAACTTCTAGCAATTCGTTTCGTTCTCATTTTTACATTTTCTGTTTTTCACATCCCCTTTCAACTTTTTGTATAAATCACTTCTCCATTCTTCAAGTTCTATTTCATCTAGTTTTCTTCTTTCCTTTTCCTGTCACTTTATATGTTCCATTCTTTCTACAGCATTTGCACCATATTGTTATTGCCAATATTATTATTGCTATCCCTGCTAGGGGTACTAATATTTGACCTATAAGTCCTTTCCCTATATTAGCAAACCAGGTTCCAATTGACGAGATACTATTTGTCAATCTTTCCCATACACTATCAACTTCCAGTGGTTTAAGTTCTTTCTCAAGTTTAGTTATGTTCTTAATATACGTTCCAATTTCTGCACTCTTATCAGGAATATAAGTGCAACAATGTTTCGTCTTCAATAATTTACAGACTCCTCCCTCTTTTGCCAATAGAATGTCAAGAGCAAGTCGATTTTGCATTACCATAGATCTAATCGCAATCATCTCCGTATTAATCATTAGAAAACCTCCAGCAGTATCCGTTGATAAACGATCAACCACTGTAGACAATTTACATATTTTCCTTGAGTTCAGAATTATTCCCACTGAAGGTATCAATGCACCAAATATATCACCTACAATTTCTGAAAAACTAGCTCTTTTACTACGTATTAATTCATTATTGTTTTCATTGCTTCCAGTGTTTCTTTTTACGTGGTATATCTTTGGAAAAACTATTCCAAAATAACAACTTCCATACCACCGTGCAGGAAGCCTAAAGTAAGCCTTATTCCCGCATACATAATAAATTCCAGGAAAAACTGAATCTGTTCCTCCTTTTAGTCCCCAACCTCCAAGAATTAAAAAACTGTGTTCACATTCACTGGTACCGATGAAAGCATTGTTATAATCAGTCTTTAACCTATGAAGACAAATTTTCCCTTTCTTTACGAAATCCAGAACCATTACAGCTTGAGCTTTACCAGGTGTATAACTCCCTTCCTTCTCCGCCCAAGGTGGCAACTGAGCCTTATGCTCTGAAGCTTTCTTTTGAAAATCATGTCTTCTATCTTCTACTAAATTCAAAAATATCTTTTCTTCTTCTAGTAAAGAACATGTTAGATTCTGTCTATGTGCATGTGTTATGTCTATCGATTTCATTGTTAAGAAAAATTCTCCCATAAACTGTGCGTCTTGACTACTAAGCACTGGGTTCATACTCTTGCGAATCGGAACCTCAGAAAATATCACATCTAAGTTTGAATAATAATACTGTAGCCTACCTGTTCTATAAAATAAACTTGTTAATACACTACATGAGATGCCATATGTCAGTGGTAAATGATGGTATGTTAATCCTTCCGCTACTGATTCAGGTAACTTCATACAGACATAACAATTACTAACTTCCATTGTGTCTACATACTGAAACAATAATTTTGTGAAAACATTTAAACTAGTGTCGTTATCAGCTATTTCATGATGAATTTCTGCCTCATCTTCTGCCATTAATTCTACTCTATTGCCCTTCATGTTTGCTGTCCTCCCTTTAGTTTCATTATTAATCTTCTTATCTATTATCATAAGGTAAGGAACTGCTACAATCAGGACTAACCATACTATAAGCACCAATACTAGACTACATATGCAGATTGCACAGCATCTCCTACAACAATTTCGTTTTGGTCTCCCAGTAACTCTATCGTCAGGTATTTTTCGACAAGGAAGATTGCTCTTCTTATCTCTTCTTCTTTTCTTTAGAGGATTCTTTTGTTTAGTCAGGGTGGTCTTGTTTCTTCTTCGTATGTTAGTTCTGCACTTGTTCCTTCGCCACCACTGTCACTTGACTCTGAGCTTTCAAAATCTTCAAGAATGATATAAGTCCAGTCAGGACCCTTGAATTTGTTATTCACAAGTCTCAGTCTTTTACTTTTTCTTTTTCCTGACTTTTTCTCTTGTTCAGTTTGACTTGTCACTTCAGGTACTTGTTCTGGATCTTCACTTCTGGTTGTTATGTGGTATTTTACTCTTTTAATGACACTTGGCCAATGATCTCCTTTTCTTGTTTTCTTGGTTGGCACTGTTTCTCTGTTTACGTCTTCAGAGATCTCGTTATTTTCACTGCTCAATACTGTTTTGTTTTCGTTTATTACTGCTTCTTTTGTTTGTTCTTTTTCAGGTCTGATTGGTTTCTCTTCAGTAGCTCCACAATGACTTTCAAGATGTTGACCTTGTTCCTTTTTTATTTCTTTATGTTCATTTGTATCAACCCCTTTTTCTTTAGTGAATTCTTCTTGATCTAACTGCTTCTGATCAGGGCTTATTGCACTGTGGACTTCTGCAGCCTGACCGGATTCTTCTAAACCTGTCTTTCCCTGTGTAAAGTCAATTAAATCTTCACTGTTTTGTGTCCAATTTTCTTTCCCTATCTTATTTTGTTCAGGATCTTTTACTATCTTTTCTTCTTGATCCTGAACTGCTTCTTCTTCACCTATCTGATCTTCTTCAATTTCTTCCAATTTTGTTTGATTTCTCGTTCTGTAATATACTTCAGGAACTTCTACCACTGGTATCCAATCCTGACTTGTGCTCGGTTGTTCTCCGTCAGCTTCTCTCGAACCTCTAACTTGAGATTCTTCTGCTGGGCAACATTCAGCTTCTTCAGTGATTGGTGTTGTCTGTGAATTCTCCTCTTCAGGGTCTGGTACTCTCTTTGTGTGGCTTACGTGAATCCAATTAGGAAATCTTGCACACTTCACTGCTGTATTGGTGGTCAATATAACTTGACAAGGTCTGCTCCACCTGGGTGATTAGACACGTTTCTCTGGTGTGATTCTTCACTACCACCCAATCACCAGGATTCAGATCATGTTCTAGTTCAGGCTGCCTGGAAACTGCGTCTTCTCCAACCTGATGAGAGACAGAACGCACTAGGTCAGCCAATCCTTTGCAATAATCCAAAACCATATCATCAGATATATTCACCAGTTTGTTTGTGGGAACATGTGTTTGTCTCATTGCTCTTCCCATCATTATTTCATGGGGGCTCAATCCTGTTGTTCTGTCAGGTATGCTTCTGATTCCCATCAAGACAGGTGGCAATGCGTCTGGCCACTCTAATGATGTTGATGCACACATTTTTCCCAATCTTGACTTTATAGTGCCATTCAATTGTTCAACCACTCCAGAAGCCTCTGGGCGATATGCACAGTGAAATTTCTGTTTTATTTGAAATGCTTCACAGATTATCTGGATCACTTCGCTATTAAAGTGTTTTCCTCTATCTGATTCCAAAGATACTGGGAAACCAAACCTAGGTATGAGCTCTCATAACAACAGTTTTGCAACTGTAATACTGTCATTTCTCCTAGTAGGGTAAGCCTCCACCCACTTTGAAAACAGACACACTATGACTAGTACATATTTTAGTCCTCTGCATGGTGGTAACTGTATGAAGTCGAACTGGAGTCTTATAAAGGGGCCCTCTGCCTTTCCAATCTTTCAAAACCCATTTATCATTTTCCTACCTGGATTATGCATTTGGCAAGTTAGACATCTCTGGCAAAGACTCTCTGCAACAGCCCTGAATTTGGGATTGTACCAATTTTGTCTGAACAGTCTAATCCTTGCATCTCTCCCTATGTGTGTGTCTCCATGATGCATTCTAGCCATTTGTGAGAGTAAACAGTCTGGCATGACTGGTCTGCCATCTGCACTGATCCACACTTCATCTTCTCCTCTTTGGGAGCAACCCACTTTGATCCACACATTTTTCTCACTTTCATCAACCTCATCTTGCAATTTCTTCACCTCATTCCAAGTTTCAGGTGGCATATACAGCATAAGTTGGCAGCTGATTCCCATTCTTTCCACCCTCTTATTGACTGACGTTCTGGTTTTGGCACAATGTTGAGCCACCAAGTCTGCATATCTGTTGCCGACTACCACCCAGTCATCTCCTGACTGGTGTGCGGCACATTTCACCACAGCCAATTCTTTTGGTGATTGTATTGCTTCTAGCAATTCCCTTACAAGTTGTCCATTTTTAATGGGGGATCCTGAAGAAGTCATGAAATCCCTCTGCATCCACAGTTGGCCAAAATCATGCACAACCCCGTAACCATATTGACTATCTGTAAATATGGTCACTCTCTGATTCCTCCCAATTTTGCAAGCTTTTATCAAAGCAATCAATTCAGCTACTTGTGCAGATTTTACTCCTGGTAAATAGGATGCTTCGACTATTCCAGTTAATTCACATACCGCATAGGCAGCAGTTAGTTTACCATCTTCATGTCTTTGACATGAACCATCGACAAATAGCTCCCTGTCTGGCTTTTTAAGAGGCTGTTCCTCTATGTCTGGGCGTGGTTTTGTACATAATTCTGTAATTTGTACACAATCATGTTCATCTTCTTCGTCATCTTTATTTGTTTCATGATATGGGTCTGGCAATAAAGTTGCTGGATTTATTATTGTACACCTTACCATGGTCACATTTTCAGCACCCATTATTATCCTCTCATATTTAGTCAGCCGACTAGGAGTAAGATGCTGAGTTCTGGTTCTTGTCAACAGAATCACAACTGCATGTGGAACATATACTTTTACAGGATGTCCCATCACAATTGACTTGCTTTGTTCAATGCTCAAACAAGTTGCTGCTACTGATTTTAAACATCCTGGCAACGCGGCTGCTACTGGGTCCAATGTAGCAGAAAAATACGCTATAGGACGTCTGTCTAGTCCATGTCTCTGAGTTAGGACAGAAAGTGCACAATTTTCTCTCTCTTGACAGAATAATGCGAATTCTCTTTTATAATCAGGCATGCCTAAGGCAGGTGCTGAACAAAGTGCGTTTCTCAATTTTACAAAAGCTTCTACACTTTCATCCTCCCACTCAACAGGGTCCTTTGCTTTCTTTTTCGTCATGTTAATTAAGGGTTTAGCTAACATGGAAAAATTTGGTATCCATTGTCGACAGTAGCATACTATTCCTAGGAACATCCGTACTTGTCTTTGGGTTACAGGCATTTGCATTCTCTTTATTAATTCTACTCTTTCAGACGTTACTCTTCTTTTTCATCTCTCAATTTGGTGTCCCAGATATTTAACAGCTGTCCTGCAAAACTGTAACTTTTCAGGTGAGACTTTATGCCCTTCCTCAGCCAAAAGATTTAATAATGCTATGTAGTCAACAACACAGTCTTCTCTGGTGGTCAACGCCACCAATAAGTCGTCGATATATTGGACTAAGACTGAGCTTCCTGGCATCACTAGTTTTTCCAGGCACTTTTTCAGTATCTGGTTGAAGATGGAAGGACTTTCTGTGTACCCCTGAGGAACACGATTCCACACATAGACTTTGTTCTCAAATTTAAATGAGAAAAGATACTGGCTGTCTGGATGCAATGGAATTGAAAAGAATGCTTGACATAAATCAATTACTGTGAACCATCCTGCATTCCAAGGGATCTGGTATAGAATTACTGCAGGATTTGGTACTATGGGACAACATGGTTCCACAATCTTGTTTATTTTACGCAGGTCCTGAACAATCCTATATTTTCCACTAGGTTTCTTTAGTCCCATGATTGGTGAATTACATGGGCTACTCATTACTTCTTTTAGAATGTTCTGTTCTACCATTCGTTTTATTTCTTCAATGACTCCTGCCTTTACTTCTGCACTCATTTTGTACTGTCTGGTATTTGGGAAAATTGCCCCTTCTTTTACCGTAATTTTAACTGGATCTATTTTTGCCATAAGTCCTACTTCTTTTCCGGAGAAATCCCATACTATTGGGTTTACTGTACCTTTTAATTCTTCTGGTAACTCATCTCTTGTTATTAACGAAAACATTTCGTCTATTTCTGTACCTTGTTTTGCAACCATAATTTTATATACATGGTCCTCATCTGGTGTCTGAACTGCCACACCATCTGGCGTGCAGAAAATTGTACAGTTCATTTTGCACAATAAATCCCTACCTAATAAATTTACTGGGCTAGAATCGCACACTACAAATTGGTGCATTTCTCTGAAGTTTCCTATTTTGACTTCCATTGGTTCTGTAAGAGGCGTTCTAATTCTTTGATTAGCTACCCCTACTACTTGGATATCTTCACCAGAGAGAGGAAGGTCTGGGATGTCTGCTGATCTCACCGTAGTCCTGGTAGCACCAGTGTCTAAAAGGAAAGTAATATCATTACCTTTCACATTTCCTTCAACATATGGACCAGACTGATCTACCTGTAAGGATGCGCCAAGTACGCACTCCTTCTTCCCCTCTCCTAGGCACCGTCATGAGTTGAATTCACAGTAATTGTCCTGCAAAAGAAATTGTGATGTCATATAATCATTCTTACCACTCCCTCCTGGGTATCCAATGTCTGTACCGTGCTCTGCTCTGCTTACATTACCCTGAACAGGTGGAGGTGGTAATTGACTCTGGGGATTTACACCCTCCTGTGAGTCATTCTGTGTCTGTGGATTTAAGTTTTGATTTGGGCCATTATTATTCCGAATCTTTTTACATTCGTCCTTCCAATGCCCCAATTTTCCGCATCCATGACAAGGAAATTTCTTTTTAGCTTCTTCTCTACTCATTCGTCCTCTAAATTTTCCACCATTTCCCGTATCACCACTCGTTCCAGAATCTTTTCCTTTATTTTCACTCGGATTTTCCAAATTAATTCCCTGTTTCTCAGCCATTTTCACCTGTGCCCACATCACTTTTTCCTGCAATTTCTTGTGTCTATCCTCAATATCGTCTCTACAATATTTTGCATACTTCAGTATCTCATCTATGGGCTTTCCCTGCCAACACAGCATGTGTTGTTTAATCATCTGGCAAATCTCTGGCTTCAGACCGTAAACAAATCGATACACAAACTGACTCATGTTTTTGTCTCCAATGTCCTCGAATCCACTATACTGTTTAAACACCTGCAATAAACGCTCATAATAGGAATGTACTGTTTCACTGGCTTCTTGGGTGGTTCGATCTATTTTCACCCAATCTGTTTCTTTCGGGGGTATTTTCCCTTTCAGGTATGTTATCACCTGCTGATACTTTTTCATCACATCATTTGACGGGGCACCTGTTTTCGAATCTCTGGGATACTAATCACTTGGCCAATCCACTGTGATCTTACAATCTGTCCATAAATCGGCAGGTACCACTATGTCAAACAGACCATCCAAATCCTTCAACAATACCTTTGACACCTTCACAAACCTTTCAACCTGCTTGTACCATTCAATTGGTTTTTCCCTCAATTTTGGAAAATCATTCGTAAATGATAAAATATCCTGTCTGCTCCATGGGACATGTACATATCCTCCTCCCGCCACTTCTCGCATTGGATACATTTGATCTGCTTTTCCTGCTTCCTTCATCACATATTCTGATGCTGTTCTATTTGTTCGTGCTTCTTCCTTTTTCTTGGCCCACCTAGTTTTCCATTTATCTAGGTCTCCCCATTTTTGTAAAACTAACATTAATTCTCTTATTTGTAGTCTTTTTCCCGAGGCATTCATATTTTCTAAATCTTTATCTGAAAATTCTGCTCTATAGGGTTTCTGTAGTACCTTTGATCTCCCTATTTCTATTCCCATCTGTAATGCTAAATTGGACAATTTTTCATGAAATAACCTCACATTTCTAGTGATACTCCTGCACAGGAATAATAATTCTTCTTCATCATAGGTATTTAAGCGTTCTAGTTCTACATTTCCTGCTATTATTTCTTCTAATTCGACTTTTAATTTATGAATGTCCATTATTTTCAGAGGTGTGCACTGTTTAACTGACCCTTGCACCCATCTTTCTAGATCTTCAGGTGTTACTATGGTAGCACTTTTTGCTCCCGATGAAGTTACTAAACTTACATCTTTTGAACCTCCAGGTACATCTTTTCTTGGAGTACTATTTACAGAACCTCGAATAGGCAAGTCCATAAGTGATATTGTGGATTCACAGTCACTAAATTGATCCTCAATTATAACTGGAGCTTCAGGTTTGGGATTACTCACAGGAGTAGGTGCAAGTATGGGTGGTGGACAATTTCCCTCAGTACCATATAATGGAACCACTGGACCAATTGTTACAGGTATGGTCAACGAATCAGGATGTACTTTTATCTGAGTTATTTTCTGTATTAATTCTGCTCTGGTCTTTTCTAGGGCTTCTTTTTCTTTGTCATGAAGTATTCTAGTCGGGGTAAATTCATGCATTACTTGTGGTACCATTGGAGTTTTTGGTGGTGCACTTGGAGTGCATCCACTTGTCCCTTCCTGATATGGTGGGGGGTTTCTTAACTTTTCCTCCATAAATTCGTCTTCAGATTCCTCATTTCTCATTAAATGTTTTGTCTTTTCTGTACATTTGCCTCCTGATTTCTCTCCTTCTGTGAATAATGGTTACAGTCCTTCTGTAATCATTGCCCTTCTCCATTGTTTCATCTGACCTTCTCTCGACTCACGTAAATATCTGGGGTAAAATCCTGGGTAACTTCTATTACTTCTAGATCTATCCCGCTCAAATGCCTCGGTTTCCCATTCTTCTAGAGCTTCGTACTGAGTTAATCTAGGTCTGGGTTCTAAGTCATTCATCCTCAATCTCAAGTTCTGAAGAATTCGCCCATTGAACGTGCCATTCTGGGGAAATGCTAATATTCCATAATTTTTGGTGTATTCTATCCAATTCTCCATCCATACACAAGTATGATAACCTCTCTCCATCATCATAAATGATGCTGCGTTTTAGCTGGTGGAATAATAATTCCTTCTCTAGTTTTGATTGGTTTGTCCTTTTTAAAATAATTCTTAATCTTTTGTAAGAATGACATTTTTCTCCTTTCTCCGTACATTCTATCTAATCTTCTGTGTACAAAATTATATTCTGCAAAACCTAGGAATCTCCTATCCGGACGAGTTCCTGTTAAAGTCGGATCGCGTTTTACCATGCAATCCTTATCCACTAAGAATTTTGCTTCTATATTTTCGACCAATCAAATGTCTGCTATCTTTTATTTCCAAGCCAATCCTTGCGCGGCCTTTTGGTGACGTTTCTCTGTCAACCCCTCCTTTACAATCTGCTCTTTTCGGTCCTCGCTGTTTTAACCAATCCCAGCGCGGCACCTGTGACGTCAGTACTACTCCTGACTACTAACCCCTCCTTTACAAGTGTCTCTCTACACCCACTGTTTCAACCTACCACAGCGCGGCGTTTTGTGACGTCAGCTCCTTCTCCGGCAACTGACCCTCCCTTTGCAAAAATTTACGCAAACTTATTTTCTCTATAAATCTTAATTAAATTTCAGTAACAACATAAAACATTCGCTATCGTGCCAGTTTCCACTAATTTTGAAAAGGATAGTTTCTTCCACACTTTAGTAAAACCTTTCCGTTTACTAAAACATACACTACGAGTAAAACACTTCCGTCTACTCTTCACACAACCTCCAGAAGTACCTGTTACTTCTCCAATGTTATCCTTACTAGGTGATATAACATCAAATTTTTATCAGTATACCCTTTTTGCTATTACCCACACACATAGAGTCCCTAACGAGTACTAAAAGTCCTGCTTAACTTCTCAGTACTATTTCTGCCTGACAGATAACCTCACTGCAGTATGGCTTCCACTTGCCACCCACTATTCTTTTTCCTACCCCGGGGTATTCTGGACAACATATAACAAAACTCAAAAATAAGCGGATGTTAGTTCATAAAAAATACAAATAAAATTCTCATTACCCAATTAACAAAGAGTAACAAAAACCGTCCTCTGCTTACCAGAAAACTGATCCAGCGCAATATTAGCCAACAACATTCATACACCATATACTCACTTGGGCCCATACATTCACACTACACTAATACTTACGCTGGGTGTCAGATGTACTCTTTTATCAAAGTCCCTGCTACCAATTACCTTCTGATTGAAGAGTAATAACTTACCAATGGATCCTTTGCTAATTGGGAAGTTTAAAATGAGTGACATTCATTATAGTACATAATCCTGAAATAATCACTGAGTCAGGAAGTTTTAAAATGTTTATCTAAAGTTTTAGCAGAGTAAAATACAGAAAACACGGTACTTGATTGAAATACCCAAGAAAAAGCATAGAAATGATTTTGCTAATCAAATGACGGTGTTTAAGGAAGAGGAGAAGATAGAGACAGCAGCGCAACTAAAGGTTGCAGTATAATTACCTAAATGCGAGAACCAAGCCCCTTGGCCAAGGAGTTGGAAAAGATAGGACCCAGGAAGGATGAAGAGCAAAGACTTCTTCCAGGATAAGGACAGGACCCGTGACCTCTCTACAACGACGCCTGCGCCGTTCCCCTCTCTGATACTCGACTTCTCCTCGATTCTCCCGTTCTTCCTTCTAATGGACTCCGCCGCCCCCTCCTCAGGACCTCTTCTGGACAGGGATTCAGTCTGCAATCGATCAGCTTAGCGGTCTGGAGCTCTTCCTGTCAGCATCTCCGCTCTCCTGTGCTTCGTGAAAGCATGCTCTCTCTAATTAACTAATGCTATATTGTATTATACCCTTCTACGCCCATGTACCTCCCCTTAATGTTGCTAAAATATGGGACCACTACTTCTGATTGGACAGGGACAGGGGGTGGATTCTCGCACCATATCGATTTGGCCTAAATTGTAAAGCCTATTGTCTTTACGTTCCCTCCCCTTCAGATGAATACATTCACTTTATTTCCCACCCGTCTCATGGCAAATGTTATACATTTTACAGGGGAAAAGTATCATTTTTGTCCTCCGGAAACATGAAGTACAGCATCTTCGGCCAATGGGTCATGGCCTTGGAAGACGTCCAAGTTGACTTCACTTGGCAGGCACACAGGACACATGCGCAGAACCATCTGTCTCTCGAGTTTCAAGTCACCAACCCAGGCCCAAGTTTACAAATTACTAAAAGTGTAAGAAGAAAATATTAAAATCATAAATAAAAAGTTTCACTGTATGCCCACTTTCCCTACTCTATTCCCAATTAATTATAATACTATCCTGCATTAGTAGCATTAAGAAAACGACAATTTAATAATGACATGAGAGCAAGCTGAAGCATGTGAAAACATTTAGCGGCCATTTTTGTGCACACTGCGCAGAAGCAGAAGTTTCCCACCAAGCAAAGAAAGACGTCACACCATGTGATCAGGTTGCGACATGCGCATTGAGGTTCCCGCGCTTTAGCGGACATTTTGGATTACAGACAAGCGTTATTCATTAGTGAAACACATAAGCAAGCTTCTGTCCCTCTTGTGTTTGTGAATGCAAAGTTTAGTTTTGACAATACAAGTTTAATAAATTAATACTATGAGGAAGATTGCGTACAAGCAAGTTTCATTTTTGAAACCTTGCTCCATCAGTTGTGGTGGCGATAGGGGCTTGTGAATATGACCCAATGTTCCTTTACTGCAAACACCTAGCGTCTACTGAACTATCTGTTGTTTGATACAAACATGGCAGCCTGCCTGGTTCCCATAAGGTATTTACATAACTTTGCAATAATCGCATTCCCAAAAGATAAATCAGATTACAAATCAAGCAGCTAGATATCTGTGTAGTTAAGCATGGTGCCCAGAACATAGACCCTTTAATGTGATTAAGCACTGGAGGCCAGGTCTGGTGGCTCAGTGGACTAATACGCCCACAGTAGGGGCCTTTGTTCGACCTCATGGTCACAAATTCAAATCCCGGCGCGTCTGCAGAGCCTTTCATCCTTCTGAGGTCGATAAAATGAGTACCGTTGGGTAGCAATAAACATCTGTTATTCATTGCCAAGATAACTTACTGAGTGAATGTGCACTTTACAAATATACATGTTATGTGTTATATATGTTAAGTGTACCTGCAAATAGATCCCTGAATTGCATGTGCATGAATCACTGTACACACAAGACTGAACTGGTCCCAAAAATAAGCTAACTGAAGAGGAAAAAAGCACATTTAGAGTATGAAAGTGATGTTGTGCACAGGCCTTTTGCTTTAAATAGGCCTCGCTCTGACAAGGCGCAGCAGGTGAGATATGTCTGTTTAAAAGAATGGCATGTTTATTTTTTTGTTACCAGCTGTTGTGCTGTAGTAGATGTTATTCTTGATTTTCTGTGAAGGCACACCGCCTCGCTGTTTTTAGGATTAGGTGCGCGCTATGGGCCAGACTCACAAACTGTATTTTGCATTACCTAAAGTAGTACTGCAGTAGTACTATTCATGTACTACAAAATGCAGTTCATAAACCAATGGCCGGAGAGCTCCGCCTCTTTTAGGGACCTCCAAGATGGTGGAGCGGAGATCTCAGCACACGCAGGTATATGTTCTAGTAATAAATATGAGCGACGAAGGGGGTAGTGGGAAAATGGGGAATATCTCCTCCTAAAAGGGAGACATTTAGTGACTTTTACACAAAAACAGTGAGAATACTGCTACTCACAAAATACACTTTTAAAGTTACTACAGGTCCAAAACTATCAAAACAGGTGTAAATATACTCCAGCCCTGGAGTATGTTAAGGATAACACATGGCCAACCGCCTGCACTGCAACATAATCCCATAGAAAATGATGACGGCAGGGAAAAACAAAACACTCCAAAGAAACTATTGGTAAATAAATTAAATTAGTATGACATTTAAATTATATACATATATATCTATACATATTTTCGTGGTAAAAAGTTTATATAATTCTTGATTCATTATTCTGTTTTTTTTACATATTAATACACTTAGGGCTTAATTACGAGTCTGGTGGCCCACAGACTGCCAGACTCAGGGGGCACGGCGGTCTCCCGACTGCCAAATTATGATTAGGGCAGTCAGACCGCCATTGCCATGCTGCAGCCGCCAGAAAACTGCTGTTCACTGGTGGTGTTGCAGCAGTAAGGAGGCATCAATATGCTTGGCTTGACTGCCGTGGTACCGCCAAGCATAATAGGAGTTTCCTCTCTGCCATTGTTTTCATGGTGAATCCTCCTCATAAAAACCCTGGCGGAGAGAAAACACAGGGGGCCCTAAAGGGTCCCCTTGTGCCTGGGGTGCATGTGCCCCCCTGTGTGCATGCACCCCAGTTCCTGCACAGCATGGACTTTTTAGTCCATACCGTGCAGGAACTGTTTCTGGCATTCCCATGGCGATGCCCATTTTTAGAGGCACCGTCGTGGGAACGCCCCAAAAAAAACTCGCCAGACAGGAGAAAACTCCTAATCTGGCAGGCGGCCCGACCACAGCTTTGGCAGTGCGACGGCGGGGCGGGCCCTGTGCTGCACCGCCAACGTCGTAATCAGGCCCTTAATTGCTACATTAAATTAAACTTTTGTTTAAACATTATACACTAATTAAATTAATTAAACACAACTTCTAATGAAGGTTACTAACTATTGAATACAAATAAATGTTACTGGGGTGGGTAATGTTTTTAATTATTGTAAATAAAATGTCTAAATTAAATTAATATATTTAAATGTATTTATCATTTAATACACATTTAGGTAGATGAGTTAGTGTGCTGTAGCATATTCCTATATTAGTCTTAATTTTACAATAAATATTTTACATCATTTAACATTTATATTATGCTTTAAAATATTGTTAACATCTCTTTAAAGAATACTAATTTAATAATTTCCCCTGTATTTGTCAATAGGGAGATCTCAGCCAGGGTGGCAATGATGTCCAACAAAAGGTGCAAAGCTACAAGTAGTAACTTTACACTTAAAAATTCTGTAGTAGGAGACTCCATCCCAGATTTGAGGGGGTGGAGGCATGTTAATCTATAACTTGGTGTAAATTTCCACTCAGAAATGGTGAAAAGCAAAAGGGTGGCAAGTTACATCTAGGTGTAGGAGTAAATATACTTATGAGTAAATATACATGTGTACATTTACTTTGTGAGTAATGCCTAAAATAAACAATTATCTGTATTAACCGGTGGTTTTGTTTGGCCATCTTTACCTTTAGGGGACACATATCAAGACTGTATTCACGCAGGACTCAAGCTTGGCCCATTGGCACCGTACATTGTTCTTCAAACAGTGGGTGAAGGTGGGGGGAGAACGCAAGTGTATTTTTATATATAAAATCAGGCAATGGAGTGCTGATCACAAAAATCATATACAACTGAAAGAATGATGGGAGTTGGGAGAAACCAATAAGGTTTTATCCCCTTAACTGTGGATAACCTTGTATCTGTGTCTGCCATTCTTCATGGGAGCATCAAAAATGTATCATATCAGGGGGACAATCTCCCTCTATCAAACAACTCCAAGACCATTTGCCCCTGCTACTAGGTTCCAGGTCCCTTTAACAATTGGCCACTATATTACTGTCTGAAAAGCTGACACATCAGTGCTCCAATAAACTGCCTATTTTTCACTGGCCCCAACACGCAGTTACTCAATGGGTCCTGAGTGTAAGATGTGCAAGCACAAAACAAGGTGCAAAGAAAGCACAATCACATATCAAACCAGGATTAAGTCTCTGATTTTCTCCTATAACCCTGAGGTAGTGTTTTCTTTAAAGAAAATAGATGACTTTACTCTCCTTCAGTAAAAATGCTTAGGGCCTTATTACGACTTTGGCGGTCCTCCAGTGGTTCCGTTACCGCGTTGTCCGCTGGAGGACCGCCCAAGCCGTGGTGCGCCCGCCTGCCAGATTAGGAGTTTAATCCTGGTCGGGTGGGCAGTGCTGCGGTGGTCTCATGGTGGGCTGTTAGGTTCATAGGAGGGCCTAACTTGCAGACCGCTGCCATGACAGCGCGTGCTGCATGCTTCTGCACGGTGTGGCATGCATGTCACAATGTGCAGAAACATGGGTACAATTCCAGGGGGGCACAACATGCGCCCCCCTGCATGCACCCCCAGACCCAGGTATGGCACGGGGGCCCTGTTAGGGCCCCTTTAGTTGCCTCTCTGCCACCCTTTTCATTGTGGGCTCACTGCTATGAAATGGGCGGTGGACAGGAAACTCTGAATATGCTCGTCGGTGCTACAGCGGCACCGCCAGCATATTCCTGCTCCTGACCACTGTGCGACCACCGCGGGATCCTGGATCCCCGGCGGACGCAGCAGTCCTTTGGCCGTCCGACCGCATCACTCGTAATACTGGGGGCGGGCCAGCAGTGTGGCGGTGGTTGGACCGCCACAGCTAGTACAGCGGTCCTGTGGACCGCCGTACTCGTTATAAGGCCCTTAGGAATTACTGGAAATTTTATGGCATTAATTCATGTGCTGAATAATGCTTTCCAACAGGCTAATCTGTAGAGAGTTCTGCGTGCGATTGTTGCAAGCATCCTTTAAGTATTTACTATTTAGCTGGTTTGAATGAGTTTATGGTGGCAGTTTACTATTATGCTGAATCGAAATTGGTACTCTTTTTACAAATCTCAAAAGGATGAAAGGTCCAATCGATTTCTTCGGGATCCAAACCTGCAGCCCGTAGATCATACAAATATCTCAACAATGAGTATTCCCCTTACTGATATTTTTACTGGCTTAATCCATTCTTGCTGGATTGTAGAGCGCATGACTAATTCAGCTGACTGTAGATGAAGGCCACACTATACTGGTACTGGTTGTACTGTGAAGCAGTCTTTCTTTGTGGTTGCAGTCAGGGGACCTGCAGTTGCAGCACTTTGCAGTGAGAATTACAGATTCTTGAGGTTTCAGTCTAAACCGAGGAGGGAAGTGGCACTAGATGCACAGTTAAATCAGGGGTCTCTTGTGTGTTGGCAGAGTGTGTTTACAGAGGCTCACAGGGCTCTTACAAAAAGTCACGAACCCCCACAGAAGAGAGCGGTGATGAGGCAGAGGGTACAGTGATTAATGGGCCCTCACACACAGCCTACCTCCACCAGTGAGAGATGTATGGTATGATGAAGCAAAAGATAATATAATGGGCCCTCGTGCACAGATTCAGGTTAATCACTTTTACTGCACACATCTGAATTATGAGCTTTGTGTTAAATATCATAAGGTCAACCATATCGATATTTATCCAGGAAAGTGCTTGGTAAATCCTGAACATGTGGATTTGGGTACGGTAAGCACTAAAAGCGACACGTTTTCCCCGAAAGTCTTGTAATAGTCAATAATTATTGCACCCAAGAAATACCGAACATCTTGGTCTAAGTTTATATTGGGTGTGATAATTACCACTAATGCAATGATGGAGAGCTCATAATGAGGGTTTTGGCTTTAGTGCTTTGTAGCTACATTAGGGCTTTAATATTTGAGTAGAATTCACATACCTGAAAAAGTGATCAGCATATCTATTCAGACATCTCACCGACGAATTATTGCAAAATTACATATATTCTGGGGATACTGGGGCATATTAGCAACGTGATTATCGCCGCTTTAGCGGGACTTTTTCCCGCTAAAGCGACGATAATTCAATCACCCTATTAGCAAGCTGTCGCTAACTGCTGTTAGCGACAGCTTTTAGGCGATAGCGACCGGGTTGGGTGCCGCTTTGCATGCCAGCGATATTTATCGCTAATGGCATGCAAAGTAGGCATTCCCAACCTAAAAGCGACTGGAAAAAGTCGCTAAAGTCGCTATCGCCTATTAGCGAGGCAGGGGAGGTGATTAACGAACCAGCGCTAAACACGTTTAGCGCTTGTTTGTTAACGCCTGGTCCAATCCTGACTTAGCCATGTAATCCAATGGGAGGTGGATTACATGGCTAAATCCCCCTCGCCCTATTACCAAGCTAACACTGGTCACAGTGCGAATATCGCTTGTTTTCAAGCGATATTCACACTGTTCTCCAGGGTTTCTATCGCTTTGGAGATAAGCGTTGCTGATAGCACGCTATCTCCGCGATAGAAACCTGCGATAGCCGGGGATAATTATCCTAGCGCTAAGTGCGCTTAGCGATAATTATCGCCGGTTATTGCTAATAGGCCCCGCTATTTCTATGGTACACAACCTCCTAAATCTTGCCTCCTGCAGTACCCAAATCGAAGTACTACATATTTTAAAAATGGCGGTTTTCCTAGCGTAAATAACGTAACTATTTGCATAGGTTTAGATGGTAGGTTATTACAACAATATGTCCGGAATATAGGAAATGGAGGAAATTTCATAAAATTATCATAGGGGTTTTTAGTGGACAGGCATTTTTGATCCTTATTGTAAAACCACTTCTCGTTTGTAAATTAAGCAGTTGCCTAAATTTCAGCATTGACAGGGACCTCCAGCCCCCACCTTATAGAGGGATAATCTGTCTAGCAAAGTATTGCTCTTAGCTGACATTGATGTAAGTGGCAAAGTATAGGCAGGTGATTCTTCAGCAGTATAAACTTGTTCAGAATTCTGTTGTTCGACTTCTTCTGGGCCTTCCAGCCCATACGTCAATCTCAGACTAGCTTCTTCTTCTTCGTTGGCTTCCAGTAGCAAAAGAGCCATCTTCAACCCCATGTACACCTGCCAGAGATCCATTTGTGGTACAGACAGATTTTCTGCTACGTTTCTCTACCACTTTTCTGGCCATTTTTCCCAAAATCTAGAAGTTGAGAACGGTGGCCAGTCTTTTTCTCTTATAGTGACAAAACATTACAATTCTCTTACGTTCACACTTCACAGACAGCAAAATTACACTGCTTTCAGAAAACATCTCAAATCATCTTCATTTATTCTTTCCTACAGGCCATAGTTTTCTTCCTTCTGGACTCTCATCTGATCCTCCCGCCATATGCCCCTAGATGTACCAGTGTGCACTATCCTTATTACTCATTCAATTAGAATCCCCAATCTCTTCTTAATCTTCATCATCTGTAGACCATTTTTGTGCCTTATCTGTTGATCAAGTGCCTCAATCTTTATGTACTGAGGGATCATTGACATAATATCGAAGACAAAAATATCTACATACACAAATATCGATGTAAAAATATCGATAGTCAAAATATCGACATTCTATCTTTAAAATGTAAATGACCAAAATATCGAAACAAAATATAGAAGTAAAAAATATCGCTGTCCAAAATATCGTTTTTTGTTTATATATAAAAAATAATGTTAAAACAATTATATTATAAAACTAAAAAAAAATTACTTAGATATAATATACATTAAAAAAAATATAATAAACAAATTTAATTTAAAAAAATGTAAACGTACATATATAAAATATATAAATGTATATTTACTTTAAAATAATTAAGGGGCTCATTACGATGGCGGGCGGAAGCACAACCGCCGTGCTGGCGGATGCAAAAACCACCAGTTACCGCCGGCACGCAGCAGTCCACACGCCCGCCCAATTACGATGCGAAAAGTAGGCCAAACACCGCTGGCAAGCCAGCAACACCGTCCGCCATCAAAGTGCGTCCGCACACGTAGCGGCGCAGCCCAATTGACACACACCGTCCGACGAAACACGTCCCGCCCGGCGTATAAATTACGATGCCGCAAACAAACGGCTCCCACGGCCAAGAGATACCGTACGACAAACCGAAGCGGTAACACGGACGCCGAGCACGGACAACGAAGAAGCGGCACCCCCGAGCATGAATCCAGCACTGCAGGCCCTCCCCATGCTCCTGCTGATGCACCACCAAGGACGCAACGTACCGCGGAGACGCAGGTAGGCACACACACAACAAGTGCACGCAAACAGCGCACACAGTGCAAGGGCGGAAAAGCGGACAACCCCCACCAGCGCGTGTACACAACACATCCACCATTGCATCCACATATGACACACAGGCCAAATCGTAACATCGCGTAACACATGTGTACACACCACCTGGGACTAGGAACCAACCACCCCGTCACGGCCCCAAAGCGGCGATGACGCCGCCACACATGCGCACAACGCAGAGGCCAACCGCAGCGCCATGCATGCGTCGCACACAGACACAGGGACACAACCAAGCAGCACACACATCAGCCCCACCCCGAACGCACATGACACGTGACAGGCCTGCCACAGACATGTCCCCAACGCCCAATTCACGGTCAACACCCAACCTCACACAACCGACGCACACATGTCAGTGAAGTCACGCAACAGCAGGACACACCCCAGTGTAACAAACATGGCGTAGCACACAGCGGCGGCAACACCAACTAGGAGAAGCAGGGCCCCTTCGGGAAGAGGAACGCCAGTACCACACTGAAACACCCATACCACCCTGCACATATGAATAAGACATATAAAACGGAACACCAAAGAGCCCGGGGACCGACAACAGGTGGCCCAAGAATAACATTCACACACAAGGCCCAACGCAGAGCGGAAAGGCAGCCTGCCGCCCACACAAGGGAGAGCAGACAGCACTGAATGACCTTCCATTCCAACTCCGAAACCAGAGCCCTACGACAGAAGCCGGTGAATACAGCCATTGTCCAAGAATAGACCAACACAGGCATGCCGAGGAGACCGACCACAGGGCAGATAGCGCATATCACAGAAGCACACAACGGACGGGGAAGAAAGAAGAAAACACTCCCCCATGTCGGCCACATGCAAGTTAATTGGAAGGAGTCACACATCACTGACCTTGAACTGTCTGAGAAGCATGTGGGATGAGGGCCCGTGTCCTCCAAACAAGCCAACAGAACACAAGTCCTGGCTCCCTACGACTACACAGAGCTCACAGCAACCTCGGAGCGTGCACATTGCAGACTGCACACACAGCCGGAGCACGCCACCACAACGCACCGCTGCGAAATGGCAACCGCAACACACCTACCCAACTACGCCGAACAGCTCAAGCTGTACAAAACCAACCTGTTACATATATTGGGATGCGATCTCCTGTCCCTGCTGAACGTAAGTTACCGACTGACTTACAGCATCACATTGTTCAGCTGCGTCATGCCCGTCTTCTACTGTCGGAGGTGTCCCTACCAGCATCCCGTGGAGATATGCCTCTCCAACCCGGCATGTCTGAAGGCGGACCTGCTACCACTACTCCTCCCTCTGGACGCACACGACAGGGCCTGCTCTGCCTATGGGGGCATGGCGTATGTGGCCAACATCGCACCCGCACTGAAATGGGACCACTGTGCCTCCACACGACGGATCATCGAGAACAGCTACATCGAATGTCACCCAGCATGCCCCATCATGGTCCTCCAAGGGACAACTTACGAACAACACCTTGACAGCCACCATCCGCTACATTGGCTGGCAAACATGTACACCACCAATGACATGGAAGCCCTGCTGGACGGCATTGCATACCTGACAACCTGTAAATTCGTCGGACCACAACGCAGGTTCCCCGATTGACCTATGATGTCCAACCCCGCACCCATGCTTAGCTTCCGCATGGACTGGCCAGTCACCACCACAACAGCCATACCAAACGACCGGCAACTGTAACCACACCATCAACGACATCGCCATGACATCGGATATGACCGGGACATGCACACTGTTCGCCATCACATCCAGGAACACCGCATGCATCGTGGGAGGCAGTGGCATGGTGTCTGTGTATCGCA